>CM051481.1:5271734-5871734 GCA_028015225.1 Carex myosuroides
ATAAAAAATAATTTATTGAATAACATGTTAATTTTATCACAATATTTAAATTGGATATCCGAATTATATCTATATTCGCATTCATTTAATATCTGATTTGTATCTATATTCGAAAAATAAAAACAGATATGAATACGATTTTACCACTATCTGATCCGTTTGCACCCCTAGGAGGGAGGAATTCGGATCCAGTGAAGTAACCAAATCTTTGGGTTTTGGATCGAGACCGTCCGATTCGAATCCGCAAAAATTCAACCCCGAAGTGAGTGCACACATCCCGACGACAAAATCGAATCTCGAGACGATCTCGAGCGACGAATTCGAATCGGACGGTCTCGATCCAAAACCCAAAAATTGAGTTACTTTAGGGGATCCGGACCCGGGAGGGAGTGCTTAGCCACACAATATGTAAAATGATGTGAAATGATCATAATTTAAAATTTAAAATTATGTAAAATTTAAAAGTACACATTTTTGTTTGAGATCATAACTAAAATTTAAAATTTAAAAGTACACATTATGTAAAATAATCATAATTATTTATTAAATATTTGTTTGAGATCATTACTCTAAAATACCCCATTTTTGCAATTTTTAGTTGGAGCGATGAAAAGTAAAATCCACAAATGCCTTACAACTTTTTTGTTGGGCACCGAAGATTTTCATTTTTCAATTTGTATCAAATCAAATTAAATTAGTTTGATGTCCGAATTAAATTGTGTAATCAACTTTAATTTGTGGATGAAATTTAGGTTCGTACTAATATAATTATATAAACCTTTATGTCAATTAAAATTGTTCGTTCCAATCTCAATACAAATAACATAGTTTAAATCAGAAATCGAACATATGATGTGAATCATAACACCCGTTCCCTTTATGGCAACACCAAATTATTAACAACACTTGTCGTTTTTTTCTCATGCAATTTCATCGCTCTTGTCTTTGGATTTTTTTTAAAAACCGTAAATCAAAAAATTAATTCTACCAAACCAGCATGATGGCCTCTGTTTTTACAAAAACCATCAGAACCGAGATGCCAATTCGGTCCCAACGATTTTTTTTTCTCCGGACCGAATTGGCAATTCGGTCCCCTCTTTTTCACAACTTTTTCACAACAAATCAATATTAGATCGTGTGGCTCCGAACAGGCCTGGACCGAATTGCCAATTCGGTCCGAAGGATTTTTTTTTCTCCGGACCGAATTGGCAATTCGGTCCAGTTTTTTTTTTTTTTTTTTTTTTTTTTTTTTTTTTTTTTTTTTTTTAAGAGACAAATCTAACACTGAAAATTAAATTTTTAAGAGACAAATCGTCGATCCAAACCGTTCAACATGATTATCTAAATAAAATGTGATTGCAAATCAAATTTTACATTTTTTTGAATTTTTTTACTATTTATTAAGATGGGTACAAAATTCAATGGTCTGAATATGACTATTTTTTGTAAAATACTTAATAAATAGTAAACAAATTCCAAAAAATGTAAAATTTGATCTGCAAGCACATTTTATTGTGGAGATCATGTTGAACGGTTTGGATCGACGATTTGGACTTTGAAAATGAAAAAAATTGTTGTTGTAACTTTAGTATGAATATGCTAATATATGTCAAATTTTGCTCATCTCTAACAAAAAAAAAAAAAAAAAAAAAAAAAAAAAAAAAACTGGACCGAATTGCCAATTCGGTCCAGGCTAAAAAAAACATCTGGACCGAATTGGCAGTTCGGTCTGGCTTGTTTTTTGATTTTCTGTGACGCTTTTTCTACAATCGGTGGAAAACAGCAAGACCGAATTGCCAATTCGGTCCGGAGAAAAAAAAATCGTTGGGACCGAATTGGCATCTCGGTTCTGATGGTTTTTGTAAAAACAGAGGCCATCATGCTGGTTTGGTAGAATTAATTTTTTGATTTACGGTTTTTAAAAAAAATCCCTTGTCTTTTACCTACTCTTGTAGCAGACTAGCAGTAAGTCTCAACAGTAATTCATACGCATGTACTGCCTTTCTGAGCGCCCCGACTGGAATCGCAGTTTCCGTGCTATTTCTTCTTTGAAAATAGTACAACAATTTCAGTCATTGAACTTGACTTGACCCAAGGACTTCGATTCCTTTCTCACCTGTCTATCTGTCTATCCTATATAACATATCCAACCAACAGCTTGCAAGTTGCAAAGCCTACCTTATTTTGATTTCCTTATCATAAACAAATTAAAACTCAACATCACCATGCAAATGCAAATGCAAGTTCCAGATTCCAATTCAAACTCAAATCCAGAGACTAAAATGGTTAAGCATGAGCAGCTCAACTGCCCCCGGTGCGGCTCCAACAACACCAAATTCTGTTACTACAACAACTACAATACCTCCCAGCCACGCCACTTTTGCAAGAACTGCCGCCGCTACTGGACCAAGGGAGGAGCTCTTCGCAATGTACCCATCGGTGGTGCTACCCGCAAGAAGTCCTCCAAGCGCCTCACCAAGAAACACCTTGCAAAGACTGATGTATCAGCATCAATTGTGGAAAGTCTTGTGGATCAACCTCAGCCGGTACCGATGGCAGTGTACCAAACGGTGATTCCAGCTGATCTTAGTGGGTATTTCAGTAATTTTAACTTGTCTGTTGCCGGGTTGCAATTGACTGTGCCGGAAATGCATAGCTCGACAGAGAGTAGCGGTGGGGAGAATGAAATGTTCTCCTTGAATGGAGATTTGAGCTATCTCTATGGTGTTTAGCAGTGATTAAACTTAGTAGATGTTTACCTCTCCTATGATGTCTTTTGTCTAACTCTAGAACAAATATAAAGTGCTGGTTATGAAATGTTGGCTTTAATTAGGCGTTGAGTTTCTTTACTGGGGTTTTCTTTTGTCTATTTGACAGGACTAGTAATAGAGTTTAGTTTAGATAGTGGATGAGTATTAGAGTGAAGGCTAAGTGAATTATGGAATGGAAACTATCAATATGGATATGGTTTTTTTTTTTTTAAGGTTGCTTTAGATATGATTTTCAATTTGAAGTTTTGTTCAGGGAATGGAATATTTTGTGCAGTGTTGATTAATTAAAGCTAGTATGGACTTTTTCATATGTTGGGAATTTAATTAGTCTTAAAAAACATCGTAGTCTCTAAGTTTGTCGCCCTCCTATGCATATATGTTGCCAGGTTCTTTTAGTTGCTAATTGGTTTTGATGTTCTGAATAAATCCTCTGTTTTTTTTTTTTTTAAATAGAAAATTTCCTCTGTTTCTACTGCAAAACTGCTAGTGTACTGTTTTATGCTATTTTTTTCCGCTTTGATTATACTCATCAAAAGTTGGTCAAAGAACTATCTTAACTCTTTCGTTTTCGAATTTCGAATAAAAAATGTGGTCCAGGTCAAACGAAAAAAAATATGGAGCCAGGACATAAATAAAAGGGAAGAAACAGTACAAAATTCAAATTCAATACAACAGTTCTCATTTCATATGTGTTTTGAGAAAGGCATAATTTTATAAATAAATTTAATGTAATTAATTAGTTTTTTTTTCAATCTCAGTGTTAAAAAATGTTACTATAATGGTAGTTACGCATTTAAAAAGAAATAAAAATCTTAAAACATTACATCTTATTATATATAATTGTTACTATATATATATAGAGAGAGATGAGCTATGCTACTCCATGGAGTAAAACGCGTTTGTACTTCACGCCGTATTTTTATTTTGAAAGTCCAAACGACCGATCCGAACCGCTCAACATGATCTCCATATTGAAATGTCCTTGGAGACCAAATTTTACATTTTTTAGAATTTTTTTACTATTTATTAAGCCACTTTGAAAATCTGAAAATCCGGGTGAACAGTAAAAAACAGTAAAAATTTCTGAACTGCCGGATCAGTGATTTTCAAAGTGGCTTAATAAACAGTAAAAAAATTCTAAAAAATGTAAAATTTGGTCTCCAAACACATTTCAATATGGAGATCATGTTGAGCGGTTCAGATCGGTTATTTGGATTTTCAAAATAAAAATATAGCGGCGTGGAGCACCAATGCGTTTTACTCCATGGAGTAGCATAGCTCATCTATATATATATATATATATATATATATATATATATATATATATATGCTACTCCATGGAGTAAAACGCATTGGCTATGGTGAGTTGTGAAGTAAGATGCTATTTTTACTTTACGCTCATATTTTCATTTTGAAAATCCAAACAACCGATCCGAACCGCTCAACATGTTCTCTATATTGAAATGTACTTGGAGACTAAATTTTACATTTTTTGGAATTTTGTTACTATTTATTAAGCCACTTTGAAAATCGCTGATCCGGTGGTCCAGAAAATTTTACTGTTTTTTACTGTTCACAGTGGATCAGCGATTTCAATGTGGCTTAATAAAAAGTAAAAAAATTCCAAAAAATGTAAAATTTAGTCTCCAAGCACATTTCAATATTTAGCAAAAGTTGAATGGTTCGGATCAGTTGTTTGAATTTTCAAAATGAAAATATGGCGTGAAGTAAAACGACGTTTTACTTCACAACTCACCATAGCTTATCTCTCTCTCTCTCTATATATATATATATATATAGAGAGAGAGAGAGAGAGAGAGAGAGATGAGCTATGCTACTCCATGGAGTAAAACGCGTTTGTACTTCACGCCGTATTTTTATTTTCAAAGCCCAAACGACCGATCCGAACCGCTCAACATGATCTCCATATTGAAATGTGCTTGGAGACCAAATTTTACATTTTTTAGAATTTTTTTATTATTTATTAAGCCACTTTGAAAATCTGAAAATCCGGGTGAACAGTAAAAAACAGTAAAAATTTCTGGACTGCCGGATCAGTGATTTTCAAAGTGGCTTAATAAATAGTAAAAAAATTCTAAAAAATGTAAAATTTGGTCTCCAAGCACATTTCAATATGGAGATCATGTTGAGCGGTTCGGATCGGTCATTTGGATTTTCAAAATAAAAATATAGCGGCGTGGAGCACCAACGCGTTTTACTCCATGGAGTAGCATAGCTCATCCATATATATATATATACACACACACACGATGCACGAATTACTATCGATGCATGCAAAAAAAAAATTCTTTCTTTCTTTAGTCTATCCTTTTTCTCTATTTCTGTAGCTATTGTCTTGTCTATTAGTATTAGACAAGCAACATGGCATATAAAGATGCTAATTAGAGCAAACAATGCACGTAAAATAACAATAAAGTGTCTAATAATTATCATTTATTACCGATGATTACTAAACTTAAATTTGCTCAATCGATAAGTGTAACAACCCAATATATATTCTTTTATTTATTTTGGACTTATTTGCAATATTGAAAAATGTAAAGAATGAGGTGACACTCTTGCCGCGCGGCATAATCCCATAGGTGGTGTTTGGTTGTGGACTAAAGTTAAGGCGGCCGAAGTTGTTATTCCATGTTAGGCCGGCCTAAATTATTCGTGTTTGGTTGAGGTCTAAAGTTAAACCATGGCTTAAGTTATTCCTTGTTTGGTTAGAGTTGGTGGAGGACTAAAGTTTTGGAAGCCTAAGTTAGTTAATTATTAATCATAGGATACTAATTATATAATATTAATATATTAATAATAACTATAATGTATTATAATATTATTATAATAATTATTTAATATATTAACAATATAAGATATTAATTATATAATTATATTAATAATAATTATTTACTATATTAACAATATAAGATAATAATTATATAATTATATATTAATAATAAGATACTAATTATATATATTAATATATAAAAAATAACTATAATATTATAATAATTATTATAATAATTATTTAATATATTAAAAATATAACATATTAATTATATAATTATATATTAATAATAATATTGATAAAAAGATACTAATTATATAATATTAATATATTAATAATAAATATAATATATTATAATATTATTATAATAATTATTTAATATAATAAAAATATAAGATATTAATTATATAATTATATATTAATAATTATTATTAGTAATAAGATACTAATTATATAATATTAATATATTAATAGTAACAATAATATATATAATATTATTATAATAATTATTTAATATATTAAAAATATAGCATATTAATTATATAATTATATATTAATAATAATTATTGATAAAAAGATACTAATTATATAATATTAATATATTAATAATAAATATAATATATTATAATATTATTATAATAATTATTTAATATAATAAAATATAAGATATTAATTATATAATTATATATTAATAATAATTATTGATTAAAAGATACTAATTATATAATATTAATATATTCATATTAACTATAATATATTATAATATTATTATAATAATCATTTAATATAATAAAATATAAGATATTAATTATATAATTATATATTAATAATTATTATTAGTAATAAGTTACTAATTATATAATATTAATATATTAATAGTAACTATAATATATATAATATTATTATAATAATTATTTAATATATTAACAATATAACATATTAATTATATAATTATATATTAATAATAATTATTTATAAAAAGATACTAATTATATAATATTATTATAATTATTATTTAATATATTAACAATATAAGATATTAATTATATAATTATATACTAATAATAATTATTAGTATATAATATACTAATTGTATACTATAAAATATTATTATAATCATTCGAGTTAGGCCACGACGTGGACTAAAATTAAACCACCATGCGAGGTGGTTTAGTTTAGGCTGACCTAAAGATCGGCTTATGTCATGTTAGGCCGGCTCAATTAAGTCACGTTTGGTGGAATAAAGAGGCCTAAACCCCTTATTCCACCCTTTAGGCCACAACCAAACATGATCATAACCTTTTTTATCTCCTTTGATCCCCGTAGACCCTTAAAGGGTTTATTCTCCCTCTCATTTTTGATTCATGAGAGAAAAATCAAATGAAACCGAAAATGATAAAATGAAAGAGTAAAAGAATAGAGAGCAAAGTTGGAGCAAAAAAAAAGAAAAAAAAAGTAATTTGATAAATATTTTGATATTTGATTATATGTCCGATTGGAATTGTGATCCTATGTCGCGAATGCTTTTGAATGATCGATCCAACTCGAATTGAATTTCTGAATTGAATGCTATCAAGTAAATCTGTATGATTGGGTACTGAATTGGATAATCACATTATGATTGTATATTTAACTAGAATATAAATTCTAGATACTGAAATTGTTTTTAAAGGACTGTAATACTGGGGAATTGCCTGTTTCAGGGATTCCAACTGGAATGGAACTATTGTTATTGAAAACTTAGATTCAATTGATATTGCCGGTTAAATATACATACATATTTTGATGTAATTGTGCGGATTAATCCAAACCTATTGAAATGGTTGTTTACTGTTATTAAGCCAATTATAAAAAGTACGCCGTTAAATAACTAGTTACTCGGCTTTGTAGCTAACTCTGTATTATTTCTGTTTCCTTTTGTTGTGACGTAGGTTGACATGACAGCGGATGGATACGAGAGTGTTGTTATGTCGCGTCGCGTCCCCGACCCAACTGCCGGAGAGTGACAATAAGCTTGTCCTGGATCAAACAAGCATATATATATATATATATATATATATATATATATATATATATATAGAGATAGACTATGGTGAGTTGTGAAGTAAAATGTCGTTTTACTTCACGTCATATTTTTATTTTGAAAATCCAAACAACCGATTCGAACCGCTCAACATGTTCTCTATATTGAAATGTGCTTGGAGACTAAATTTTACATTTTTTGGAACTTTTTTACTATTTATTAAGCCACTTTGAAATCGCTGATCCACTGTGAACAGTAAAAAACAGTAAAAATTTCTGGACCACCGGATCAGCGATTTTTAAAGTGACTTAATAAATAGTAAAAAAATTCCAAAAAATGTAAAATTTAGTATCCAAGCACATTTCAATATCAAGAACATGTTGAGCAGTTTGGATCGGTTGTTTGAATTTTCAAAATAAAAATATGAGCGTGAAGTAGAAATGACATCTTACTTCACAACTCACCATAGCCCAGCTATATATGAGATGAGCTATGCTACTCCATGGAGTAAAACGCGTTTGTACTTCACACCGTATTTTTATTTTGAAAGTCCAAACGACCGATCCGAACCGCTCAACATGATCTCCATATTGAAATGTGCTTGGAGACCAAATTTTACATTTTTTAGAATTTTTTTACTATTTATTAAGCCACTTTGAAAATCTGAAAATCCGGGTGAACAGAAAAAAACAGTAAAAAATTCTGGACTGCCGGATCAGTGATTTTCAAAGTGGCTTAATAAATAGTAAAAAAATTCTAAAAAATATAAAATTTGGTCTCCAAGCACATTTCAATATGGAGATCATGTTGAGCGGTTCGGATCGGTCGTTTGGACTTTCAAAATAAAAATAATCAATGCTCCGGCATCGCCGACATGAATTAATACATGATCACATAATCAATGCTGCTTCCATGCAACAGATATTCGGATTCCGTATGGTCAATTGGTGCAAAAATGACACGTGTCGGAAATTGCAAATTCGTTTGACCGGTAATCAGACGGTAGGACACTGTCGCAATGAGGACAAGTATCCTCTCCATCCATTTCTGTAAAAGATTCCCTTCACTTTACGGTTTGAGATTAACTCCCAATCGCTTTAGGATTTAGACTGACGGAAGGGGCAGTATTATTGGGCTTTGAGATTCGTGCCAAGTTTAAAAGAACGGTCCAAATTAAGTAATTGTAAAAGATTCCCTATTACGGTACCAGACAAGATTTGAATTCGTCGCAATGAGACCTGACAAACTGGAACGGAAGTCAGAGTTTGCTCACAAGGTAGATGATTCTTTTTTTGAAAAATTAGTTTTGCATGATCATTCGCATCGCCTGAGATATCTTAAACTTTTGAGTTGATTTTTGAAAAATCTGAACCGTGCAATTTTTTTCTGCATGAATATTAAAGTACAATAATACTGTACTCTGCGTTTTGAATAAGCACTGAAAAAAAATTAACCCGGTTTTAGATAAACTGAAATTTTAGATATCTCGGAGGATAAGGACCCAACATTAATTTCTTATCTATATTTTCAAACGAATTTATACTTGGTAAATTGTTCAGATTTAAATTACAAGTGCAAATGGTTCAGATTTATAAAGTTCTCTTCTTCTACTTTTTGTAAAATTTAGTCTCCAAGCACATTTCAATATAGAGAACATATTTAGGGTTGATTGACATCTACACGCCTAACTTGAGGGGGAGTGTTGAGAATCAAGAGATTAGGGACTAATCAAGCCTCAGATCCGATTAGGGTTTAATTATCATCATTGGCTTGTTTTAGAAAAAAAGGAGCAACTATATTTGTAAATAAAGCTACTCAAACCTTTTTTTCTTTTTTAGAAATTATAGGCACCCGTTAGGTTTAGATAGGAAACTGTCAAATTCATAACCGTTATTTTTCTTTTTCTTTACTGGCTATAAAACAGCCACTGTACACATCAAAAATTCAGATTTGCAATAATAAAATTCAAATCATCATATACTATATTTTCCGCACAAAATCAACAGACGAAGATGTAGTAATACAGAGAAAGGACTTAGATGAAACGAAAGGAAAGGGTTCCCTTAGCCCAATGATGTGATTCAAGATAAGGACTTAGATGAAAGGAAAGGAAACTAGGAAAGCATTCATTGATCTTCATGAAGTCTTCATCATCAATTAAGTTTCGGCATAGCTTTGTATTTTACAAACATAATTAACTTTTTCTTTATCACCAAACTGTCAAGATTCTCACCTGTGTTTATACAGAGAAATTTCTAATTGATTCTTCTCAAAGAACCTATATTCAAGATAGATTGATCTTAGATAATATTGTTTGTGCTCATGAAACACTACATCAAATCAAGATTAAGAAAAAAAAAAGATATCCTTTTTAAATTAGACTTTGAGAAGATCATGTTAACTAGGATTTTCTGTTAGAAGTCTTATAAGCCAGAGGCTTTGGTTCCAAGTGATCAGAGTCAAAATAATGATGAATTACGTAGGGTTTTGGCTTAGGTTTTGCATATTTTCTCACACTTATGTTTAATTTATTAGAGAAAAAGACTACTGTCACCCTTCTTTATGTTTTATTGCAGAAAACAGATTTTGGGACTATTTTACACCAAATGGAGCTAGAATCGGGTCAATCGGATCAGCGACGCTTATTGACAAAGTCTCTGTTACGGTCCGTATTGCCTAATACGGACCAAACCTAGCATAGGCCAGGAGATAGCGTGAGAAGCACTAAAACCCTCAGCGACAAGGTCCTAATACGGACCGTATCACCTGATACGGATCGTAACCGAAGGCGCCCCTTGGGAAATAACTACCGACAGCTGTATCCAGATCAGATTCTTAGCCCCTACTCTATCTCCAAACGTCCCTCCACTCCTATATAAGGCCCCTGGGCAGAAGAATAACTTATCTTTGTAATTAGGGTTAGATTTGATTAAAGTGAGAAGAGAGGAGTGCTTGTAACAATGCCGTTCCGCGGCTAAGTTCTATTTCTTAGGGCTAGGCAGTAAACCTTGTTACTCTTGATGTTTTGATATATATATTTCTGTTGATTATGATTTCTTGTTGTTGAATCGAAATGCTTTTGTGATTTACTATCTCTTCATCTAACTTTAATGATCTAGTTTAGTCCGTTAGGGTAGTGACAGTGCTTTAATAGTAAGAGAAACTATTTGTATGAATTAGCCTCGTTGAGATCTATTAGGTTTATGTGAAGAAAACCTTAGCGGAAAAACCATAAACCAGAACAACAAAACGCGATCCAAGTTCCATCACTTACGTAAGGAAACTCGCAGTGATCTGTGTAGTAACTTGTGTATTTAAGAGATCAGTCATTTGCGTAAAAAAACTCACAGTGTCCTATGTAGAATCTCGATGAAAGATTTGTCATTCTTGCGTAACATAAATCGCAGTGACCCATGTGGTGTCTTTCATAAAACAACAACAGGAAATCAGACGCAACAGGAATATATTATCAAGGCGGATTGAGTAGCAATGGTGTGCCGAAACGCTAGGAATTCTCATCTCTATATTTATTTTAATTACTTTTAATTGCTTCCTAATTTGCATTGATCACAACAACATCTCTCAATTTTCAGATTTCGTCTAGCCTTTCGAAAGATTGTGATTCGATCGCTCAAGACTCTGAACCAATATTCCCTGTGGATCGACCTCGAATATACTACTCGATAGGATTGTGAGCTTGTAGTCCGAACCGATAGCATTTCCGAGTTTATAAATATTAAAAGAAACGTCGCTCTCTTTTGAGTGATCACCAAGTTTCATACCTAGATCAAACAAACTCTGGAGGATAGTAGAACATGTGTAAATTTGAATGGTACTCTTGGGCCTTACTTTTCTTGTTAAAGGGGGTTGAGACAAGGTGATTCCGTGTCTCCTTTTCTTATTATCCTTGTTGCAAATGTACTGTTGTGTATTTTAGATATAGAATATTTCGATACACTTTTAACTTTTAAAATTTATAAACCTTTGTATACAATGAATAGGTTAGTTGCAAGCGCACAACCTATCTATTGTAATATGTAGGTGTCGATTCAAAGAGAGGTAGGGAAACACTAATTTTTACTAAAGTAAACTACTTTTAAAACAAAACAATAAAAGTAAAAAAGGGGGGTTTTGTATAATTTCATTTTTAATGAAAATTAAAGGCTCATAACAAAGTAATTAAAATTCGGGTGTGATTCAATTTGGAGAAGTCTAGGGGTATTCGGTCTACAATCTCTTGCTAATTCTATCTACTCGGTTTGTTTAAATTCATGTTTGATATAACGAGGTTTCTAACCTAAGATGTTAAAAAGGGTCACTTTCGTGAATTAATAACATGCCTAAATAGTTCGGATTTCACGATTAAGTCCTTCGTACTCATATTCAATTCAATTCAAGGGGTCTTAATTAGGGATTCGACTTCACGATTAAGTCCTTCGTCAAACCCTAACCATAATTCATGTAGTTCCGGTTTGGATTTCAAATTGGTCAACTAATCCAAATCCAAAGGTATTTGTGATCATAATCTACTTCAAGTCTATTAGACCTAAGCGGGATACTACAATTCAAGTACTAATCATGCATCATCACAAAGAATAAATCTCAGAAATTACCATCAAATCAAACAATCATAATAAAAACTAAGATCCGAGTAAGATAAAATTAGACAAGTTCATGCTAAAAGACCTAAGCCCCTAGAGAGGAAATCTAGCCTCTGATGGGTGCTTTAACATCCACAAGAAAATACAAGATAAACATGGTAAAACTGAGAAAATACGTAAGAGAAAAGAATACAGCCAATCTCCTAGTTCCTGCCTAAGTTCTTCCCTTGTCGCTCAAGCAAAACCTCGACTTCTTCCTTCTCTTCCTTTGAAATTTATTGCAACTTTGATCACCGCCGGAAAGTGGAGCAGAATGACTTCAATTAAGCAATGATGAGCAGTGAAAATTTCTCATGTGGCCTCCTTATCCTTATATAACGTTTTCTGAACTTGGAGACCAAATTATTCTAATTTTGGCGCCCACTAACTTTCCATATTTAGTAGTTTTTCAGGCTGGTGCGGCCATTGGTGCGGCTGCAACAAATTCTACATTCCGAATTTGGATTTTTTTTTCCTACATGAAAGTTGTAGATCTTTTTGTCATGATTCTTCCAAGCTTTTATTCACCTAAATCGGAGTTCGTATGACCAAGATATGGCCAAAATACACATTGTATGTCGGCAGCACGGGGTGAGTGCGTCCGCATTCTGTGTCAGTGCGTCCGCATGGAGGTCGGTTTCCTCTGTGTCAGTGCGTCCACATTCAGCTCTCAATTCTTCATTTTCTACAATTTTAAAGCAATCAAACGCAGTAACTAGATTATAGGTGTATTCTATTCTATTATCTACTAAAATACAAGATATTTGGTGTTATTTCGTGACAAAAATCAGACCGAACATTTATATAATTTAGGTCTATCATGTACTCAAAAAGTCATTTCTAAGGCTAAGTTAGGTAATTTAGTGGATGGTTTGGGGGACTTTCCTAATTTGGGAAGTGTTTTGAACTTGTACTTTGCAGATCAAACTCTTCTTTTTCTTAAGGCTGATAGAGGCATTTAAGATCATGTTAAATGGCTTTTACTTGCTTTTGAGAATAGTTTTGGGCTTAAAATAAATTATGCCAAGAGTGAGATGTATCCTCTTAATCTCTCTGAGTCAGAGATTAGTGCTTTGGCCACTGTTCTTGAATGCCAAATTGTTTCTCTACCTTTGACTTATTTGGGAGTTCCCATCAATAACAAAGCTCTTAAGGATGCTGATTGGCAATTACTAATTGATATGATTGAGAAGCGTTTGCAAGGTTGGAAGAGCAATCTTCTATTCTTGGGTGGTAGAGTCACTCTTCTTAATTATGTTATCTCCGCTATTCCTATGTATTGGTTGTCAGTTTACGGCATGCCAGCTAAAATTAGGCACAAAATTCATAAAATTAGGAGGAAGTTTCTATGGCATGGTGGTAACTCCACTAGAAGGAGATATTCATTAGTGGTTTGGGATGTTGCTTGTACTAGAAAAGACTAAGGTGGTTTGGGGGTTCTAGATCTGAAATTAATGAACAAGGCTCTTTTAGCCAAGTGGTGGATTAGATTCTTGGATAATAATGTTCAAGGTAAATTGAAAGATATACTATTGAGTAAATATGGCAATAGAACCCCCCCCCCCTTCTGTTTGTTTTCCTTTTTGGAGAGGAATTTTGAAAGATCATGGGGTTATAGACTTAGGTCTTAATAAGGAAATAGGTAATGATAGCTCTACTGCATTTTGGTTAGATCGATGTTGTGAAGAGTTTGTTTTACAATATCAATTTCCACATCTGTTCTCCATTGTGCAGCGCAGATTTATTTTTGTTGCTGAGGCTTTTTCTAGGTTTTATTTACATTTAGAGTTTAAGAGACAACTGACTGGTATTTATTTATCTGAATGGATGCAATTGAAACTTAAGTTTTTATATTTTACTCTAAATGATGATTTAAAAGATAAACTGATTTGGAGATGGTCTAATAACAGCCTTTTTCAGTTAGTTCATTTTATAAATGGCTTCAATATGGTGGTAACCCTAATAAGGAGTACCTCGCTATCTGGAAATTTAAATTACCTCTTAAGATTAAAATATTTCTTTGGCTTATAAGAAGAAATATATCACTAAAGATAATTTATCTCAAAGAGGCTGACAGAGAGACACTACATGTATCTTTAGCTCTCAACTTGAGTGTGGATCACTTGTTTGTCCAGTGTTCCTATATTAAACTTATATGGGATTAGATAGCTTCTTTTAAAGGTTTTATCTTTTCTTATCAAACAGTAGAGGATTTATGGCTTTTTGATGCTGTAATTCCTTTAAAAGATCGATTATTACTTGAGTTAATTAGGGGTGCTATTCTTTGACTATTTGGTTAGAGAGAAATAAAGTTTGTTTTAATGGTACTCACCCTGCCTCAGCTAATTCATTAGGATCCAGGATCTTATCCTTGACATCTTTTTGGTGTCAATCCTGTAATGATAATTCTTATTTAAAGTTGTCTCTTATATTACCCTCTGATGTTAAGGATCTCCCAAATTAGTTCCTGGCATAGGAGGAGGAGGCAGTGACCCTGCTCCTGGCCATGTCAGATATGAGGGAGGACCTTCCAGAGGTTGTTGTTGTCACACAGGTGCCTTATGGGGAGGATGGCAAACCATTGAGATCAAACATATGGAAAAGGCCAAGACAATGAAGATTATATCTCCATTAATTGAAGTGATATGGACTGATTTCCTATGTTAGATTTACTTTACCAAGCTTATTTTGTTGTGAACTGCTTATGTTTGGATAGTTTTTCTTTTGTTTGATGTTTAGCTGCCCTTTTGTATATGTGATGATGTAAGTAGGGGCAGACCCACATGTTCGCGGGGGGCAGCTACCCCCTTGGATTTTGAGTTTTAGTGGAGATCTATCGGTCCCGATCGACTGTGCCCTCCTGAAAAAAATTTGCCCCCTCTTAATGTTTGATTTGTAATTCGGATTAAATTTAGGGTTAAAATTGAAATAAATTTGTTGAATTTTCATTGGTAATTAGAATTACAAGATGAAAGACAACTAGTAGAAGATGAAAGACAACCAGTCGAACATAAAAGACAACATGTACAAGATGAAAGACAACTAGAAGAAGATGAAATACAACCAGTTGTAGATGAATGATAACCTGTATGAATGTGAAAGACAGTTACTAGTAGAACATCAAAAGCATCTACTACAAGATTAAAGACAAGTAGAAGAATATGAAAAACAACTTGTAGAATTTGAATGACAGCTAAAAGAAGATGAAAGACAACTTGAAGAAGATGAAAAACATGAAATACAACATGTAGAACATGAAAGACAACCAACCATTACAAGATGAAAAGATAACAAGAAGAAGATGAAATACAACAAGTAGTAGTTTAAAGACAATCAGTAGGACATGAAAAATAACAACTAGAACATGAAAGACAACCACTACAAGATGAAAAACAACTAGAAGAAGATGTAAATTAACTACAAGAAGATGAAAGACAACCAGTACAAGATAAAAACAACAAAGAACATAGAAAAACAACTAGTAGAATATGAATGACAAATAGAAGAAGAGGAAAATACAACCAGAAGTAAATGAAAGACAACATGTGGAACATGAAATACAACCAGTACAAGATGAAAAACAACTAGAAGAAAATGAAATACAACTAGAGGAAGAAAAAACACGACTAGAAGTACATGAAAGACAAACAGTAGTACATGAAACACAACCAATAGCTAATGAAATACAACCAGTCAAGATGAAAGACACCTAGAAAAAGATGAAATACAACCAGTAGTAGAGACAACCAGTAGAACATGTGGCAACTATTTGAAGATGAAAGACAATCAAAAGAAGATGATAAACAACTAGTAGAAGATGAAAGACAACAAGTAGAATATGAAAGACAACAAATACAAGATGAAAGACAACTAGAAGAAGATGAAATATAACCAGTAGTAGATGATAGACAATCAGTAGGACATGAAAGACAACCAGTAGAGCCTGAAAACAACCAGTACAACTTGAAATACAACTAGAAGAAGATGAAAGACAACCAAGATGAAAAACAACTAATAGAAAATGAAACAACTAATAGTACATGAAAAATAATATGAATGACAATAAAAATAAGATGAAAGACAGCTAGGCTAAGATGAAAGACAGCTAGTATAACATAAAACACAACATGTACAGATGAAAGACAATTATAAAGAAGATGAAAAACAACTGGTACAAAATGAAAGACAACTAGAAAAAGATGAATGACAACCCGTAAAACATGAAAGACAACATGTACAATATGAAAGACATGAAGATAAAATTCAAGTAGAGGTAAAAGAAATACAACTAGAAGAAGATGAAAGACAAGCAATAGGACATGAAAAACAACTAGTAAAATATGAAAGACAATTATTACAATATGAAAGACAACTATTACAATATGAAAGACAACTACAAGAAGATGAAAGACTAATGGTAGAATATGAAAGGTCAACCAGTTGTAGAAGAAAGACAATCAGTATGACATGAATAGAGCCTGAAAACAACCAATACATGATGAAAGACAACTAGATGAAGATGAAAGACAATTACTAGAAGATGAAAGATAACAAGTAATAGATGAAAAACAACTAATAGTACATGAAAAACAACTAGTAGAATATGAATGACAACAAGAATAAGATGAAAGAATTATAACATGAAACACAACCAGTACAAAATGAAAGATAATTATAAAGAAGATGAAAAACAACTAGTACAAAATGAAAGACAACTAGAAGAAAAATGAATGACAACCAGTTGAACATGAAAGACCTGTACAATATGAAAGACAACTAGATGAAGATGAAATACAACTAGAGGTAAATAAAATACAACTAGAAGAAGATGAAAGACAAGCAGTAGGATATGAAAGATAACTAGTAAAACATGAAAAATAACTAATACTAGATGAAAGACAACTAGAAGAAATTAAAATAATACTGGTAGAACATGAAAGACAACCAGTACAAGATAAAATACAATAAGAAGAAGATAAAAAATAACTAGTACAAGATGAAAGACAAGAAGAAGAAGATGAAAGACAACTAGTATAACATGAAAGACAACCTATACACGATATAAAAGAGCTATAAGAAGATGAAATGCAACTAGAGGTAGAACAAATACAACTAGAAGACGATAAAAGACAACATGTACAAGATGAAAGACAACTAAGAAGATTAAAGACTACCAGTAGAAAATGAAAAACAACCATTACAAGATGAAGGACAACTATAAGAAGATGAAATACAACTAGTAGTAGAAAAAAAACAACAGTTAGAACATGAAAGACAACCAATACAAGATAAACGACTGCTAGAAAAGTATGAAATACAATTAGACGAAGAAGAAACACAAGTAGTTGAAGATGAAAGACAGTACAAGATGAAAGACAACTACAAGAACATGAAATACAACCAAGTAATAGATGAAAGACAATCAAGTAGATGAAATACAACTAGTAAAATATGAATGACAACTAGAAGAAAAATGAAAGACAACCAATAGATCAAGAAATACAACCAGTATAAGATGACAGACAACTAGAAGATAAAATACAACTAGAGGAATAAAAAAATACAACTAGAAGAAGATGAAAGACAACCAGTGGAACATGAAAGACAATCAGTACAAGATGAAAGAAACTAAAGAGGGTGAAATACAACTTGAAGAAGTTAAATACAATCAATAGAATATGAAAGACAATCAATATAAGATGAAAGACAACTAGAAGTACATGAAAGACAAACAGTAGCATATCAAACACAACCAGTAGTAGAACATTAAAGACAACCAGCACAAGATGAAAGACAACTAGAAGAAGATGAAATACAATCAATAGTAGATGAAAGACAATAAATAAATAGGACATGAAAGACAACCAGTATAACATGAAAGACGACCTGTCCAAGATTAAAGAGAACTAGAAGAAGATGAAAGACTACTAGTAGAACATGTAACAACCAGTACAAGAGGAAAGACAACTAGAAGAAGATGAAATACAACCAGTAGTAGTTGAAAAACAATCAATACAAGATGAAATTCAACTACAAGAAGAAGAAATACAAATAGAGGAAGAAAAAAATACAACTAGAAGTAAATGAAAGACAAATAGTAGCACATGAAACACAACCTGTACCTAATGAAACAACCAATACAAGATGAAAGAAACTAGAAAAAGATGAAATACAACCAGTAGTAGAAGAAAGACAACCAGTAGAACGTGAAAGACAACTAGCGAAGATGAAAGATAAAAAGAAGAAGATAAAAACAACTAGTAGTAGATGAAAATTGACTAGTAGAAGATGATGGACATCTAAAAGAAGATGAAAGACAACCAGTAGAACATGAATAACAACCAGTACAAGATGAAAGATAATTAGAAGAAGATGAAATACAACCAGTAGGACATGAAAGACAAACCAGTAGAGCCTGAAAACAACCAGTACAAGATGAAAGACAACTAGAAGAAGATGAAAGACAACTATTAAAAGGTTAAAGACAACCAGTACAAAATTAAAAACAACTAATAGAAGATGAAAAACAACTAGTAGAATATGAATGGCCACAAGAAGAAGATGAAAGACAATTAGTACAAATGAAGGACAACTAGAAGAAGATGAAAGACAACCAGTATAACGTAAAACTCAACCAGTACAAGATCAAAGACAATTATAAAGTAGATGAAAAACAACTAGTACAAGATGAAAGACAACTATAAAAAGAAGAATGACAACACATAGAACATGAAAAACAACATGTACAATATGAAAGACAACTAGATGAAGATGAAATACAACCAGTAGAACATGAAAGATAACTAGTAGAAGATGAAAGACAACTAAAAGAAGAGGAAAAACTACCAATAGAACATAACAGACAACTAGTACAAGATGAAAGACAACTAGAAGAAGATGAAAAAGAACTTGCACAAGATGAAAGACAAGAAGAAGAAGATGAAAGACAACTAGTAGAACATGAAAGACAACATGTACAAGATGAAAGAAAACTATAAGAAGATGAAATACAACAATAGGTAGAAGAAATACAACTAGAAGAAGATGAAAGAAATGTAGTAGGACTTGAAAGACAACCAGTACTAGATGAAAGACAACTAGAAGTAGATTAAAAACTACCAGTAGAACATGAAAGACAACCAGTACAACATAAAGGATAACTAGAAGAAGATGAAATACAACTAATAGTAGAAAAAAGACAACCGTTAGAACGTGAAAGACACAAAATATAACTTTAAAGACAACAAATACAAGATAAAAGACAGCTAGAAAATGATGAAATACAATTAGAGGAAGAAGAAATACAACTAGTTGAAGATGAAAGACAACCAGTAGAACATGAAAGACAGTACAAGATGAAAGACAACTAGAAGAATGAAATAAAACCAAGTAGTAGATGAAAGACAATCAGGACATGAAAGACAACAAGTAGAACATGGAGACTCAGCCATTATAAGATGAAAAACAACTAGAAGAAGATGAAAAATAGCTACAAGAAGATGAAAGACAACCAGTACAGGATGAAAAATAGCCAGCAGAAGATGAAATACAACTAGTAGAATATGAATGACAACTAGAAGAAAAATGAAAGACAACCAATAGATCATGAAATACAACCAGTACAAGATGTACAAGATGAAAGACAACTAGAAGAAGATAAAATACAATTAGAGAAATAAAAAATACAACTAGAAGAAGATTAAAGACAACCAGCGAAACATGAAAGACAATCAGTACAAGATGAAAGTCAACTAAAGAGGGTGAAATACAACTTGAAGAAGATGAAATACAATCAGTAGTAGATGAAAGACAATTAGTAGGACATGAAAGACAACCAGTAGAGCATGAAAGACAACATGTCCAAGATTAAAGAGAACTAGAAGAAGAAGAAAGACTACTAGTAAAACATGTAACAACCAGTACAAGAAGAAAGACAACTAGAAGAAGATGAAATACAACCAGTAGTAGATGAAAGACAACCAGTACAAGTTAAAAGACAACTACAAGAAGAAATACAAATAGAGGAAGAAAAATTACAACTAGAAGTAAATGAAAGACAAACAGTAGCACATGAAACACAACATGTACCTAATGAAACAACCAATACAAGATGAAAGAAAACTAGAAGAAGATGAAATACAATCAGTAATAGAAGAAAGACAACCAGTAGAACGTGAAATACAACTAGCGAAGATGAAATATAATAAGAAGAAGATAAAAAAACAACTAGTAGTAGATGAAAAATGACTAGTAGAAGATGAAGGACAACTAGAAGAAGATAAAAGACAACCAGTAGAACATGAATAACAACCAGTACAAGATGAAAGACAATTACAAGAAGATGAAATACAACCAGTAGTAGATGAAAGACAAACTAGTAGAGCCAGAAAACAACCAGTACAAGATGAAAGACAACTATTAAAAGGTGAAACACAACTAGTACAAGTTTAAAAACAACTAATGGAAGATGAAAAACAACTAGTAGAATATGAATGACCACAAGAAGAAGATGAAATAAACCAGTCGTAGATTAAAAACAATCAATAGGACTTGAAAGATAACCTATACAAGATTAAAGAAAACTAGAGGAAGATTAAAGACTACCAGTAGAACATGAAAGACAACCAGTACAAGATGGAAACCACTAGAAGAAGATGAAATTCAACTAGTAGCAGATGAAAGACAAAAAATAGAACATGAAAGACAACCAATACAAGATAAAAGACAACTAAAAAAAATGAAATATAATTAGAGGAAGAAGAAATACAACTAGTTAAAGATGAAAGACAACTAGTAGAACATCAAAGACAACCAATACATGATTAAAGACAACTAGAAGAAAATGAAATACAACCAAGTAGTAGATGAAAGACAATTAGTAGAACATGAAAGACAACTAGAGGAATATAAAAGTCAACCATTACAGGCTGAAAAACAACTAGAAGAAGATGAAAAACAGCAACAAGAAGATGAAAGACAACCAGTACAGGATGAAAAACATCTAGCAGAAGATGAAATACCACTAATAGGACATGAAAGACAACCAGTATAACATGAAAGTCCACCACTACAAGATGAAGAAGATGAAAAATAGCTACGAGAAGATGAAAGACAACCAGTACAGAATGAAAAACATCCAGCAGAAGATGAAATACATCTAAAAGAATATGAATGACAATTAGAAGAAAAATAAAAGACAACCAATAGAACATGAATTACAATCAGTACAAGATTAAAGACAACTAGAAGAAGATAAAATACAACTAGAGGAATAAAAAAATACAACTAGAAGAAGATCAAAGACAACCAGTGGAACATGAAAGACAATTAGTACAAGATGAAAGACAACTAGAAGAAGTGAAATACAACTTGAAGAAGATGAAATAAAACCAGTAGTAGAAGAAAGATAACTAGTAGAACATGAAAGCAACCAATACAAGATGAAAGACAACTAGAAGTACATGAAAAACAAATAGCAGTACATGAAACACAACCAGTAGCAGAACATTAAAGACAACCAGTATAACATGAAAGACAACTAGAAGAAGATGAAATACAACCAGAGTAGATGAGAGACAACATGTACAAGATTAAAGAGAACTAAAAGAAGATGAAAGACTACTAGTGGAACATGAATAACAACCAGTACATGATGAAAGACAACGAGAAGAAGATGAAATACAACCAGTTGTAGGTGAAAGACAACCAGTATAAGATGAAAGATAACTAGAAGAAGATCAAATACAAATAGAGGAAGAAAAAAAATACAATTAGAAGTACATGAAACATAAATAGTAGCACATGAAATACAACTAGTAGCTAATGAATTACAACCAATACAAGATGAAGGAAAACTAGAAGAAGATAAAATACTGCCAGTAGTAGAACACAGACAACCACTAGAAAGTGAAAGAGAACTAGTAAAAGATGAAAGACAATAAGAAGAAGATAAAAACAACTAGTAGTAGATGAAAAACGACTAGTAGAAGATGAAAGACAACTAAAAGAAGATGAAAGACAACTATTAGAATATGAAAGACAACCAGTACAAGATGAAAGTCAATTAGAAGAAGATGAAATACAACCAGGAGTAGATGAAAGACAATCAGTAGGAAATGAAAGACAACCAATAGAGCATGAAAACAATCAGTACAAGACGAAAGACAACTAGAAAAAAGATGAAAGACAACTACTAGAAGGTGAAAGACAACTAATAGAAGATGAAAAACAACTAGTAGAATGTGAATGACAACAAGAAGAAGATGTATGACAACTGGTACAAGATGAAGGATAACTAGTACAATATGAAAGACAACAAGAAGAGGATAAAAAACAACTTGTACAAGATGAAAGAGAACTATAAGAAGATGAATTACAACTTGAGGTAGAAGAAATACAAGAAGAAGATGAAAGACAAGTAGTAGGACATCAAACACAACCAGTAAAATATGAAAGACAACTAGTACAAGATGAAAGACAACAACAAAAAAATTAAAGACTACCAGTAGAACATGAAAGACAAACTAGTACAAGATTAAAGACAACTTGAAGAAGATGAAATACTAACAGTAGTAGATGAAAGACAACAGTTAGAATGTGAAAGACAAAAAATAGAATATGAAAGACAACTAATACAAGATAAAACAACCAGTACAAAATGAAAGACAAAAAATAGCGCCGGAAAAACAACCAGTACAAGATGAAAGACAATTAGAAGAAGATACAACTACTAGAAGATGAAATTCAACCAGTACAACATGAAAAACAACTATCGAGTTGAAAAACAACTGGTAGAATATGAATTACAACAAGAAAAAGATGAAAAATAACTTGTACAAGATGAAGGACAACTAGAAAAAGATGAAAGACAAATCAGTAGAACATGAAAAACAACCAGTAGAATATGAAAGACAACAAGTACAAGATAAAATACAACCAGAAGAAGATGAAATACTACCGGTACAAGATGGAAGAGAACTAGAAAAACATGGAATACAACCAATAGTAGATGATCGACAACCAGTAGAACGTGAAAGATAACCAGTAGAACACGAAAAACATCCAGTACAAGATGAAAGACACCCAATACAAGATTAAAGACAACCAATACAAGATGAAAAAGGACTAGTAGAAGATGGAAGACAACTAGAAGAAGATGAAATACAACTTGAAGAAGATAAAATACTACCAGTAGTTGATGAATGACAATCAGAAGATGAAAGACAACTAGAAGAATATGAATGACAACTAGAAGAAGATGAAAGACAACTAGAAGAAGAGGAAATACATCCAGTAGTAGAACATTAAAGACAACCAGTACAAGATGAAAGACAACTAGAAGAAGATGAAAGACTACTAGTAACATGAATTAGAACCAGTACAAGATGAAAGACAACTAGAAGAAAATGAAATACAATTTCAAGAAGATGAAATAAAACCAATAGTAGATGAAATACAACTAGTACAAGACGAAAAACAAATAGAGGAAGAAAAAAATACAACTAGAAGTACATGAAAGATAAACAGTAGCACATGAAAGCTAATGAATTACAACCAATACAAAATGATAGAAAACTAGAAGAAGATAAAATACAGCCAGTCATAGAACAAAGACAACCACTAGAACGTGAAAGACAAATAGTAGAAGATGAAAGACAAAAAGAAGAAGATTAAAACAACTTGTAGTAGATGAAAAATGACTAATAGAAGATGAAAGACAGCTAGAAGAAGATGAAAGACAACCAGTAGAACATGAAAGACAACCAGTACAAGATGAAAGACAATTAGAAAAAGAAGAAATACAACCAGGAGTAGATGAAAGACAATCAGTAAGATATGAAAGACAACCAGTAGAGCCTGAAAACAACCAGTACAAGATGAAAGACAACTAGAAGAAGATTAAAAACAACTACTAAAAGGTGAAAAACAACTAGTTCAAGATGAAAAACAACTAAAAGAAGATGAAAAACAACTAGTAGAATATGAATGACAACAAAAAGAAGATGAATGACAACAAGAAGAAGATCAAAGACAACTAGTAGAACATGAAAGACAACTTCTATTGAAAGAAAACTATAATAAAATGAAATACAACTAGAGGTATAAGAAATACAACTAGAAGAAGATGAAAGACAAGTAGTAGGACATGAAACTCAACTAGTAAAATATGAAAGACAACCAGTACAAGATGAAAGACAACTAGAAGAAGATTAAAGACTACTAGTAGAACTTGAAGGACAACCAGTACAAGATAAAAAACAACTAGAAGAAGATGAAATACAACCAGTAGTAGATGAAAGACAACAATTAGAACGTGAAAGACAAAAAATAGAACATGAGAGAACTAATACAAGATAAAAGACAACTAGAAGAAGACAATCAGTAGGACATGAAAGACAACATGTAGCACATGAAAAACAACTAGTACAAGATAAAAAACAACTAGAAGAAGATGAAAAACAACTACTAGAAGATGAAATTCAAACCAGTACAAGATGAAAAACAACTAATAGAGTTGAAAAACAATTAGTAGAATATGAATTACAACAAGAAGATTAAAAATAACTAGTACATGATGAAAGACAACTAGAAAAAGATTTGACAATCAGTAGAACATGAAAGGCAACCAATAGAATATGAAAGACAACAAGTAAAAGATAAAATACAACAAGAAGAAGATGAAAGACTACCGGTACAAGATGGAAGAGAACTAGAAGAACATGAAATACAACCAATAGTAGATGAACGACAACCTGCAGAACGTGAAAGACAACCAATAAAACATGAAAGACATCCAGTACAAGATGAAAGACACCCAATACAAGACGTAAAAGAACTAGTACAAGATGATTGATAATCAGTAGGACATGAAATACAACCATTAGAACATGAAAGACAGTGTACAAGATGAAAGACAACTAGAAAAGATTAAAGATTACATGTAGAACATGTAAAACAGCCAATACAAGATGAAAGATAACTAGAAGAAGATGAAATACAACAAATAGTGAATGAAAGACAACCAGTCGAACATGAAAAGACAACCAAAACAAGATTAAAGACAACTAGAAGAAGATTACAAACAACAACAGATAAAAGATAACATGTATGAACGTGAAAGACAACATGTAGAAAATGAAAGACAACTAGTACAAGATGAAAGACAAGTAGAAGAAGATGAAAAACAAGTAGAAAAATATGAATAACAACTAGAAGAAGATGAAAGACAACTAGAAGAAGATGAAAACAACTAGTAGTAGAAGAAAGACAATTAAGAGGACACGAAAAACCAGTAGTATATGAAAGACAACAAATACAAGATGAAAACAACTAGTAGAACATGAAAAACAACTAGTAGAATATAAAGAACATGAAAGACAAACTGTACCATTTGAAAGACAACTACAGGAAGATGAATTACAACTAGAGGTAAAAGAAATACAACTATAAGAAAAATGAAAGACAACCAGTAGAACATGAAATAAATACAACTAGTACAAGGTGAAAGACAAGTAGTAGGACATGAAAGACAACCAGTAGAACATGAAAGACAACCAGTACAAGATGAAAGACAACTAGAAAAAATGAAGTACAACTAGAAGAAGAAGAAGGACAATCAGCAGTAGATGAAGCATTACATTTATGAATATGAATGACAACCTGTAGAATAAGAAAGACAACTAGTACAAGATGGAATAGAATAAGATGTAAAAAAATTAGTAGAAACCAGTAAAAGATGAAAAACAACTATAAGAAGATGAAAGACTACTACTAGAACATTAAAGACAACTAGTACAAAATGAAATACAACTAGAGCAAGATGAAATACAACTAGAGGAAGAAAAAATACAACTAGTAGAAGATGAAAGACAACCAGTAAAACATAAAAACAACCAGTATTAGATGAAATACAATTAGAAGAAGAGGAAATAAAACTAGAAAAAGATGAAATACAACTAGAAAAAGGTAAAATACAACCAGTAGTAGATGAAAGATGATCAGTAGGACAAGAAAGACAACTAGTCGAACTTGAAATACAACTAGTACAAGATCAAGGACAACTAGAAGAAGATATACAACCAGTAGTTGATGAAAGATATTCAGAACATGAAAGACAATATTAGAACGTGAAAGACAAACAATACAAGATAAAAGACAGTTAGAGGAAGATGAAAAACTACTACTATAAGATGACAGACAACTAGTCCAAGACGAAAAACTATTAGAATTTGAATGACAACTAGAAGGAGATGAAAAACAACTAGTACAAAATGTAGAACAACTAGAAGAAGAAGAAAGACAACGAGTAGAAAATTAAGATACCTAGTACAAGATGAAAGACAACTAGAAAAAGATGAAAGACTACCAGTTGAACATGAAAGACAACCAGTACAAGATGAAATACAACAAGAAAAAGAACAAGAAAGATAACCAGTACAAGATGAAAGACAACCAGTACAAGATAAAAAACAACTAGTAGAAGACGACCCGTTTAAGATACAAGATGAAAGACAACTTGAGGAAGATGAAATACAACTAGAAGAAGATGAAATACAACAACAAGAAGATGAAATACAACCAGTAGTAGATGAAAGATATCAGTAGGACATGAAAGACAACCAGTACAAGATGAAAGACAACTAGAAAAAGATAAAATATTATTATGGAAGAAGAAATACAACTAGTAGAAGATGAAAGACAATCATTTGAAATGAAAGACAACCAATACAAGATGAAAGACAACTAGAGGATGATCGAATTCAACTAAAAGAAGAGAAATGCAATTATGGAAGAAAAATACTACTAGTAGAAGATGAAATACAACCAGTTGAACATGAAAGACAACTCGAAGAAGATGAAATACCACTAGTAGTATATGATATACGATTAGTAGGACATGAAAGATAACATGTAGAAGATGATAGACGTGAATGACTACAAGTAGAACATGAAAGACAACCAATACAGATGAAAAACAACTTGTACAAGATGAAAGACAACCAGTACAAGATAAAAAAACAACTAGTAGAAGACGACCCGTTTAGATACAAGATAACTAGAAGAATATGAAAGACTACTAGTAGAACATGAAAGACAATAAGTACAAGATGAAAAACAACTAGAGAAAGATGGAATACAACTAGAAGAAGATGAAATATAACTAGAAGAAGATGAAAGACAACCAGTATTAGATGAAAGACAACTGGAAGAAAATGAAATATAACCAGTTGAACAAGAAAGACAACTCGAAGAAGATGAAATACCACTAGTAGTAGATGATAATGATCAGTAGGACCTGAAAGACAACATGTAGAAGATGAAAGACAACCACTACATGAAGAAAAAGAACTAGAAAAAGATAATAGACAAATCTTTGTGAAATTTGGGAGAAGTATAACAGGGAGCGTAGTAACGGGCGACAACAAACTTCTTTAATAAAAAAAAACTTAAGGTCCAATTGCAAAGCAAGAATTTAATTGAAACCGCATGTCAGTGGTACTTAATAATAGAAGATGAAAGACAACCAGTAAAAGATGAAAAACAACCAGCAAAAGATGAAAGATTACCAGTACAAGATGAAAGACAACTAGACGAAGATGAAATACAACCAGTAGTACATGAAAGACAATATAATGCGAAAGACAACTAGTAGAAGATCAAAGACAATAAGAAGAAGATGAAAAAAAACCTAGTAGATGATGAAAAACAACTAGAAGAAGATGAAAGACAACCAGTTGTTCATGAAAGACAAGTACAAGATGAATGACAATTAAAAGAAGATGAATTACAACCAGTAGTTGAAGAAAGACAATTAACAGGACAAGAAAGACAACTAGTAGAGCATGAAAAAAAATCAGAACAAGATGAAAGACAATTAGAATAAGATGAAAAACAACTACTAGAAGAAGAAAGACAATCAGTACAAGGTGAAAGACAACTAGAAGAAGATGAAATACAACAAGTAGTAGATGAAAGATAACAAGTAGAACATAAAAGACAACAAGTACAAGATGAAGGATAACATTTATGAACGTGAAAGACAACCAGTTGAACATGAAAGACAACTAGAACAAGATGGAATACAAGTAGAATAAGTTGAAAAACAATTAGTAGAATATGAATGAGAACTAGTAAAAGATGAATGACTACCAGTAGAACATTAAAAGACAACTAGTACAAGATGAAATACAACTAGAGAAAGGTGAAATACAACTAGAGGAAGAAGAAATACAACTAGTAGAAGATGAAAGACAACTAGAAAAAGATGAAAGACAGCCAATAAAACATGAAAGACAACCAGTAAAAGATGAAATATAATTGGAAGAAGAGAAAATACAACTAGAAGAAAGTGAAATACAACTAGAAAAAAGTGAAATACAACCAGTAGTAAATGAAAGATGATCAGTAGGAAAGAAATACAACCAGTCGAAAATGAAATACAACTAGTACAAGATCAAATACAACTAGAAGAAGATGAAATTCAACCAGTGTTGATGAAAGACATTACGTAGAACATGAAAGAGAACAATTATAAAGGCAAACAGTACAAGATGAAAGCCAACTAGAGGAAAAAGAAATACAACTAGTAGAAGATGAAAGATAACCAGTAGTAGACGAAAGAAAGATGAAAGACAACTTGTCGAACATAAAATACAACCAGTACAACATAAAAGACATCTAGAAGAAGATGAAATACAACCAGTAGTAGATGAAAGACAACCTGTAGAACATATAACACAACCAGTATAAGATGAAAGACAACTTGAAGAAGATGAAAGACAACCATTAGAAGATGAAAGACAACTAGTAGAAGATGAAAGACAACTAGAAGCAAATGAAAGACAACCAGTAGAACATGAAAGACAACCAATATAAGATGACTGACAATTAGAAGAAGATGAAATACAACCGGTAGTACATGAAAGACAATCTACTGGACATGAAAGACATCCAATAGAGCCTAAAAAACAACCAGTACAAGATGAAAGACAATTATAAGAAGATGAAAAAAAAACTACTAGAAGATGAAAGACAACCAGTACAAGATGAAAGACAACTAGAAGAAGATGAAATACAACTAGTACTAGATGAAAGACAACAAGTAGAAAATGAAAGACAATCAGTACAAGATGAAAGACAACTAGAAAAAATTAAATACAACTAGCAGTAGATGAAGAATATCATTTATGAACGTAAAAGACAACAAGTAGAACATTAAAGACAACTAGTACAAGATGGAAGATAAGTAGAATAAGATGAAAAACAATTAGTATAATACGAAAACCAGTACAAAATGACAGACAACTTGAAGAAGATGAAATACTACCAGTTAAACATAAAAGACAATCAGTACAAGATGAAAGATAACTATAGTAACATGAAATACAACTAGAGGAAGAATAAATATAATTAGTAGAAGATGAAAGACAACTAGAAGAAGATGAAAGACAACTAGTATAAGATGAAATTCAACAAGTATAAGTTGAAATACAACTAGAAAAAGATGAAATACGACTAGAAAAATATGAAAAGAGTAGTAGATAAAAGATAATAAGTAGAAAGAGAAAGACAACCCGTCGAATATGAAATACAACCAGTACAAGATGAAAGACAACTAGAAGAAGATGAAATACAACCAATAGTTGATGATAGACATTCCGTAGGACATGAAAGACAACCAGTACAATATGAAAGATAACTTGAAGTGGATGAAATACAACGAGTAGAAGATGAATGACTACCAGTACAAGATGAACGACAATTAGAAGAAGTTCAAAGACAACCAGTAGACTATGAAAGTCAACCAATACAAGATGCTAAAAGAAGATGAAATACAACTAGAAGAAGACGAATTACAACTAGTTGTAGATTAAAGACCATCAGTATGAAATGAAAGACAACTTGTAAAACAAGAAAAACAACCGCTACAAGATGAAAGACAACTTGAAGAAGATGGAAAACTACTAGAAGATGAAGGCAATACAAAATGAAAACAACTAGAAGAAGATGAAAAACAGTTACCAGAAGATGAAAGATAACCTTTGGAAGATGAAAGACAACTAGAATAAGATGAAAAATAACTACTAGAAGATGAAAGACAACCAGTATAAGATGAAAAATAATCAGTAGAACATGGAAAACAACTAATAGAATATTAATGACAAATAAAATAAGAGCAAATACAACCAGAAGTAGATGAAATACAACCTATATGACATGAAACACAATCAATACAAGATGAAAGACAACTAAAATAAGATGAAAAATAACTAGTATAAGATGAAAGACAACAAGAAGAAGATGAAAGACAACTAATGGAACATGAAAGACAACTAGTACAAGATGAAAGAGAACTAGAAGAAGATGAAATACAACTAGAGGTAGAAGAAAGACAACCAGTTAAATATGAAAGACAACCAGTACAAGATGAAAGACAGCTAGATGAAGATTAAAGACTACCAGTAGAACATGAAAGACAACTAGAAGAAGATGAAATACAACCAGTAGTAGACGAAAGACAACCAGTACAAGATGAAAGACAACTAGAAGAAGAATAAATACAACCAGTAGTAGATGAAAGACAACAATTAGAACGTGAAAGACAAAAAATAGAACATGAAAGACAACCAATACAAGATAAAAGATAACTAGAAAAAAAATGAAATACAATTAGAGGAAGATGAAACTAGTTGAAGATGAAAGACAACCAGTAGAACTTGAAAGACAACTTGTACAAGATGAAAGACAACTAGAAGAAGTTGAAATACATCCAAGTAGTAGATGAAAGACAATCAGTAAGACATAAAAAAACAACTATAAGAAGATGAAACACAACTAAAAGGAGATGAAAAATTGCTACAATAAGATGAAAAACAACCATTACAAGATGAAAACTGCTACAATAAGATGAAAAACAACCATTACAAGATGAAAACTGCTACAAAAAGATTAAAGACAACCAATACAAGATGAAAAACATCTAGCAGAAGATGAAATGCAATTAGTAGAAGATGAAGGACAACTAGAAGAAAAATGAAAGACAACCAGTAGAACATAAAATACAACCAGTACAAGATGAAAGACAATTAGAAGAAGATAAAATACAACTAGAGGAAAAAAAAATACAACTAGAAGAAGAAGAAAGACAACCAGTCGAACATGAAAGACAATTAGTACAAGATGAAAGACAATTGAAAGAAGATGAAATACAACTTGAAGAAGATGAAATACAACCAGTAGTAGATGAAAGACAATCAGTAGAACATGAAAGACAACCAGTACAAGAGTAACTAAAGGAAAATTTTAGTTAAAATCTTATTTCTCTATGTTAATCTTAGTTAAAATCTTATTTTTCCTAACTAACTATAGGAAAATTTTAATCTTAAGAGGCAATTTGGATTATCAAATAGTGCTATATTCTTTATTAGAAATACCACCATATTCAAGCCACTTATAAAAAGAGTAAACAGTAAAGACTTGATATGTGGACCATCTTCATAAGAGTTTGTCCTGAAGAGTATTATCTAAAGTGAAATGAAGGAACTTACTCTGTAAGATATGCCATTCTTGCAAATATATTTCTGTCAATTGTCTTGTAAAACAAATTATAAAGAAGATATAATAAATCTCCAAAAGATTATCTGGATATAATCTAACTGTTAATATTTCCTCTTGTGGTGATCCTGTGACTCCTGTCTATATATCTTTGTGACTCCTGTCTATATATCTTTCCTTTTGTTTATTCATTGCATAAGGCTTAAATATAGACAGCTAGGCAGTACACAATGGTACGATTCTTTCTCTATAAATAGAACTATTTGTAATTAGTGTGAAATAAGAACAAACAAGCAATTATTTTTCTTTCCAATGTTTACTCTTAAATTAATCTTATTTTAGTTGTACAAAGACATATATTTACGAGCATTTATTCAAGTGTACTGAATTTAGATAAAACATGGCATTCTTGACCTTCCATTTGTCGCAAAATTTCGTGATTTTTTTTTATGATTTAGACGCATTTAAGAAACTTAATTTTAAGGTACTTCTCCACATTGTTTCCAAACAAATAAAAGTTATTTTCTGTAAATAAGATTTAAGTGACTCTCTTCTCATTTAGTAATTAATTACTTTTCCAGTATTAGGGTATTGAAAATCAAGATTGTTTGCTTGCTCCTTCCAAAGATTGAGAGTTCGATTCCCCCTCACAACTTCGAAGCTTTTACGAATATTTTCAGAAAAAGAAAAAAAAAGAAAAGAAAAATGGCAATGACCATTTTCATCATCACAAATATTTTATTTTATTTTGATTAAAAGATGTGGGTCTAGCCCATTTATCATCACAAATATTTTATTATAAGAAATATTTTGTTGAGTATACAGAGGAATTCTTTATAAAACTATTTTTTATTGATCACTCAAAATATTTTTGCAACTCTCTGCAATATCACAACAGTAGACTACTTAATTGTATAACCTCCAAATTATAATATCCTACATTTTCAAATTACTACGACATTCATTACTTGTGTGTTGCTTACTTTTTCTCTTCTCTCTTTTTGCTTTGCTTGCTTGTTTCAAAATGAGAACCAAGACCTTATATATATAGTTGTTATAGCAATCTCCGGATGCTATTAAAATATTAATAATTCTAGAAATTTCTAGAATTTTCCTAACCCACTCAGTAAAATCACCAAATTTCATGAATTTGCTGAACTTCTCTAAAACCTTACTATTGATATGAAATTTGGGCTAAATTGGGCCAGCGTTTCATTTTCAATATATTTAAATCATAATTAATTATTTGCCAAGCCTGTTTATGAAGTGTTAAAAGTTGAGCCCAGGTCAGGGCTTGCCACCCCCTTGTCCAGCTCTCTCACGGGCTTGCCACCTTATCCACATATTTCTTTCAGCAGCTATGTAAGAAAAATAAAACTAAGCACTGAATTGGAGATCTCATAAATTTCAAATATTGAAATTATTTGAATTATTTCTCAAAAAATGAAGTATGGATTAAACATTCTTATAATAGAAAATTTCGGCCTCTAAAAGCGCAACCAATTTCAAGTTTTCAACAGATAGGTACGTAATTAAGATTATTTAAATTGGAGACAGCAGCAAGTATTGTATTGTGCTAGTACATTGTGGTTTAAATAATCATACTCCAAGCTAGTAAGCAATTACTTAAATAATTTTAGTCCAAGCTAAGCTAGTAACCAATTATCAATAAATTACAACGCAGAAAAGACAAAATCCTCTATAATAAACTCAGTCCAAGCTAGTAACCAATTACCATTTAATTACAACGCATATAAGACAAAACTCCTCTATAATCTATACCAAACACATAGTCATACGGATGCTTAAAGAAAAAGAGACCAATAAAAGATGGTTAAGAAAAGCAATGAAAAAGAATTAACCAATGGCAACCGTGTAGGCATGTGAATAGAGTACAGAGTCACCACACCATGGTTGTGCACACGTGCATTTCCCTTTCTTCACGGCGCTCCAATGAAAAGATTCTCTTTATTTTCTTAACAGCATTTTAGAGTTGATTACTCGGTGTTACTGGTAAAACAATCTGTTGATTATTGCAATTTGTGGCCTGTCCAAACATAAAACATGTATTTCCTTTTTGGGTTAATGCCATTGACATTCCAAACTTTTTAAATTTTGTGCATGACCAATTAATAGCTAGGTTCTAAACTTTCTATTTGCTAGAATAATTAATTCTATCAAAATTTTATTAGCTAGTCAGTAAAGAGTACAAAGCACGAGGCATGCTGTCAAGATTCTTATCCATAATTGTTGCTCACTTCATCATTTTTTTCAGTAAAGTCATTGTAAAGTTGTGAGATAAAAAGTGAATTGGAGCTTGCATAATTTACATTATTAAATAAGAATAATTTATTTTTTATTTTAAAATATCATCTTATCCTGCAGAAACTAAAATAAATATGCTCTAATTTTAATTTTATGGAGGACAAATTAGAATATGAAAATTTAGTATACAAAGAATATACAATTGTTCAGATACAAACACAGATAAACACAGGCTACATATTTACCAAGTTTCAAGCAGATCAGACATCCTTAAACAGAGAGACCTCAAATCGGCATGTTATATAAGAAGAAATAAAGCAAAGATTTACAAAATTAATCTTGTCTATGGGGATTTTGCTCTCTGATTTATGCTCTCCAGCTTGTTGGGTTTGATCCAATTCATCTCCTTCAAATTTAAACTACGGCCGGCTCTTATAAAATAATTGGAACTCTTATAAACTACGGCCGGTTCTTTTATTTATGTATTTATTTACTTTTATGTGTTGATGTTGTAAGAGCGGATCTAAGACTTAGTCAAAGGTGGCTAAGCCACCCCTATGATTTCAAAATTTTAATATGCATATAGAAATTTAATTGAATTTTATTGTTTTTAAACTTTTTATATAGTCCAGTCGTACTCTTAATAAATAACAAATGTTTTGTTTTAGCCTAGTGGTTAAAGCTTTATCTTGTGGTTGAGAGGTCTTAAGTTCAAATTTCACTCACTACAATTATACATATTAATTTTCAGTCACTTCTATTAAAATTTTCTAGTTCCGCCCCTGTGTACTGGCACGGGCAATACAAATAGCCAGAAGGTAATTTCATGAGATAATTTAAAACAGAGGGCAAGCAAACAATCCTGATTTGCTAATGGACAGAGATATATCTGAAAAGACAAAAATTTCCCATCAGAATTGACATGGACTGTTATTCAGATTCCAGACTTTTACTGCTAAATAGGTTCTATTAAATGATTCCTGTTCTTTTCAAGAGTAAGAACCACGTATTTCTGCATTGTTACTTCACATGCATGGACCAGTTAAATTAGTCAGTAAACTTGGAAACATACAACATTAATTGGAGCTATGTAATAGCCTTATAGACATGTTTTAGGCACTGTTACGTCACAGGGTGAAAGAAAAAAAAAATAAAGACATTTGAACTCTCCTCCAGAGAGATAAAGATCTTGACTGAAATTTATGGGCTCTGTTTAAAACGCATCAAAAATGAAAAAAGCGGATGAATGATCGAGTAAAAAGGTACAGTAATGGAGTTTGTTTTGCCGTTGACCAACAAATATAAGATACGTACAACGAAGCCGACATGAACCAACCATGATTGATTGATTGTGATTTAAATTCATATTTCAGAGGGTCTGGATCTACTAAAGTAACTTAAATTTAAGTTTGGGTTCAGACGGTCCGATCAAAATTAAAGTTAATCTGATTCGAGATAGAATTTACAAGACCCCTTTTATATTCATGCAGATTCTACTCGAACTGTCCGGATCCAAAGTCAAATATTGTGTTACATGGGATCTGAATTCTATTCAAGCTTGAATTTAAATCCATGAACTACAATACTCATTTTTCTAAATTCGTCGATAATTATAATAAGTTATCGCTATATTTTACACAAGCAACTTTAAATCAAAATTCGACATCAATAATTCAGCCCGTCGTTTTCATTAGAAAAATAAAAAATGTATAAATGCGAGCACTTTAATTGTCAATCATCCAACACCTTGTGACAAAATAAAACTTGTTAGGTGCAAGACGGCTCCTGCCACTGCGGTTGGGTATGGATAATGACGTAATATTTTGCAATTACTCGAGTCATAATCACAACTCATAACCCATACAGGGTATAGATTATTATATGAGGTGATAAAGATATGGAAATCATGCGTATGAATTTGGACACAAATAAACCGTCCTCGGTCCCTACCATGTTAAGCTCGCTTAAAAATAAAAAGAAAGGTGTTAAAAACAAATTCCAAAAAGAAAAGTGCATATATTTATTTACGCACTTGACGTCATACATGAACTACTTCTCTCCTCCTTCAATTCGTGACATGAGAAAGCGTCCTCATACCTGGGTAACACATCAGCATCATTTTATTTATTTTCTCTTCTTTTTTGAGAGAATAGGCCTTATCTTTTGATACAATCATACAATAGTGGGTGGCAGGAGAATCCAAATCCTCTGCGTTACCTCGCCGTTAATTCGGCCTTAGACCGTAAAGTACGAGATACTTTAAAATTTGTGTCACTATATAACAAATCAACCAGATTCAATCTCACCGTTTGAGATACCTTAGGTGACCTAATTTCGATAACACAGTAAGATACAATGATCTCCGGAAGTAGTTCATCGGTTTCTCTTAGTGCATTTGGATCGTAAAAAAATAATGCAAATTTTTTTTATGCATATTAATGTGTAAAAATTGTATACAAAAATATCAATTTGAATAAGTGAAAACGTGATAAATTTTATGTTATTTAAAATATAAATGTGATTTATATTTGCTAGAATATAAATCTATTCATATTCAACCTATTTGCAACAATAGTGAATTAATCTATTTTAGGACTATTCTGAATCTTCTAACATGTGTTTAGCAATAATATTCAATATTTTTTTTTGGTGTTTATAATTTTCAATTGAAGTAGGCCATTATTCTGTTAAACTTTCCCCATCGAACTAACTATGTCCCACAGAATTTACATAAAATTATGTTCCGAAATTTTTATTTATACCCTAATCACAAAAAAATAAACCAAATCACCTCAGATCTGGGCTTTATTTGTTTGAAGTCTGATGGGCTTTATATGTTTTTAATAAAGGGTAAAATGGGTATTTTAAAATTTTACAATGAGTTTTAATATAAAAGACAAAAAAATGGGGAAATTTGTGAGTTTTTGAAGTTTAGAGGGGGAATATGTAATTTCAAAATTTAGAGGGGAAAATACGTAATTTTGAAGTTTTTGAGAGGTATACGTGAAATTCCCCCTAAAAAAATAAGACTTACATATTCTCTGTAGGGCTTTCAGGTCACATACTCTGGATCATCTCTCAGATGCTCGATCTCCTGTCTCCAGAATGTGATGCCGAGTGACACACCATGCCATGACCCAACCTAAATCTTCGGAAAGGAAAACTTGGTGCCGTATGCAGGGCAGTTGTCTGGCTAGGGCTTGCCCCATTCTGAGACATCTTCCTTGTTAGCTGGGACTGGACGGCCAACGATCAGATGAACCGTTCAGATTCAAATTTGAGTCTGATGGGCTTTATATGTTTTTAATAAAGGGTAAAATGAGTATTTTATAAATTTACAATGACTTTTAATATAAAAGACAATAAAATTGGTAAATTTGTGAGTATTTGAAGTTTAGAGGGGGAAATACGTAATTTTAGGAGGAATACGTAATTTTGAAGTTTTAAGGGGTATACGTGAAATTCCCCCTTTTTATAAATTTGATTTAATCATGTGCATTTCATCGATATATCTTTAGAATTTGGTACTGCTGAGTGTTTGTTTGTTTTCTGCAGGCTTGGAGCAAAACACACGAAGAAACGACGATTTGGGATGATTTGGTACGGCCCTTACCAGGTTTGGTACGGGTCTTACCGGACTTAGCCATTTTTCAGCTCATCACGCCTGGTACGGCCTGGCCGTACCAAATTTATCGCAGCAGAAATAGAAACTAATACTGAGACGAAACACTAAATACGAAATCATTCGATTATTATGAAATTACGGCTAAGCAAATCGTTAAAGCTCCTTCCTAGGGCCTCACATGCAGCTCCAACTAACAGTTCAATTGTAGTAATGTCCTATAGACTAGAATAAATAAAACCTTGAATCGGGTAAGGTTACTTAAAAAAATTTCATGTTTTGTTGTTTGGATTGATATAAGGTTTCAAATCTGTAAATTCAGGTTGAGGTAGATGGGGTACATCGGTGCTTGTTGGAGGTATTGCCTGAGCGATGTCGGCCACATGAGTGCTTCTGGCGTGCAGAGGTGCTGCTCCTATATTTTCAGGTACCGTAATTTAATTTAATTAATGTTAGACACTGCAACTTAATTTCATAGAAGGAAGTAACATAATTAAATATACATATTATTGAGCACCATTATTCCGGACGGGTCATGAGACAGTTCGGAATGCGTCTGCAATCCCCATCCCGACACCGATCAGCGAGGGGGTGTGGCGACAGTTTTATCATGCCAGGGACACCACTTCGGGCAAGAACTGAAGAGTTGTGTGTGCTGATTATGTGGTCCAGGCAAGATCTGTAAACCCCCCATTAGCTAAACCTGACCATCCCATGGATGTCACGCCCATGTAAGAATTATTTTATTAATTTGTTTCTTCACTACATTTTATGATTGTAATATCTGACATTTTTGTAATTCATACAAACAGTACAGAGATTGGTACCAGGATAACGACGCGTACACCATATATCTGGAGGGGTGTATCGCCAATAACCCTCATGAGCAGTACTGAGGCCGAAGGATCGGAGAGGACGGATCTATGGTATTATCCCCGCTGGCACACCGTTCGCATCCACAGTATGTTTAATTTTTAATTTTTAATTAAAAACTTACAATATTTACATTTGTACAACATGTTTCTAATATTTTTTATAGGTCTTATATGTAGTGAAGAATTGCAATATAGCGGCAACGATGGCCACGATGAGGGGCTGAAGAGGCTCCAGAAAGCCATCCTCAAGAACAATGTACCCACGGTGTGCCAATATGGGTACAGGGCGAACCTCGACTTTCTACTTAGGTGCGCTGGATTGGGCGGGTGTGATGCGATAGATGATATATCCGACGAGCCATATATCTCCGTCCCGTATGCTGGTGATGAGGCGTTGTTTGCACCTATTCAGAATGCTGAGACTGTCGGTCAAGCGTTCGACCGAGCTATCGAGGCATTGCGCAGAGCCACGGATAAGGCCATGCCTACTCAGGATGACGAGGTATAATTGTAATTAAAATACATAACTGTGATTTTTTCGAAATTCTTGATTAACTAATTTGTAAGTTACTGTAGGGTGACGAGGAGGAGCCTCCGTTTTACAGCATCTCTACAGATTTTGGCACCGAGGGAGATGGACTGTATTCTCAGGGCTACACTCCGACTTAGACGGTACCGCCTGCCTATCAGCCGGGGTATGTTCTATTGAATTGTGCAATAATTTACTTATTTGTTTGACTAGATTTGCCAAACAGATATTTATTAAATTTTATAGTTTCTTATCTTGAGATATAATGCATGTTCATACAAATATCAAGAATGCATGCACAAATGCTACACATATCAAGGATGTGTTACAATGAACCAAAGAATAGACTAAGAAGACTTAGCTCAAAATTAATATTAATTAGAAATCTGTGAAATTGGTAAAATATGCTTGAGATTGAAGTAATTTACATAAACTGTTACAACGGTTATCATAGCGTTACAACGGAATAATTCATATGCCAAAATTCACAGTGTTATCGATTTATTTTGTTACAATGGTCAATTAAATATTGCAACCGTGGTAATGTTTGACAAGGGAATATTGGTTCAGAGTTTTGAGCGATCGAATCACAATCTTTCGAAAGGCTAGACGAAATCTGAAAATTGAGAGATGTTGTTGTGATCAATGCAAATTAGGAAGCAATTAAAAGTAATTAAAATAAAGATAGAGATGAGAATTCCTAGGGTTTCGGCACACCATTGCTACTCAATCCGCCTTGATAATATATTCCTGTTGCGTCTGATTTTCTGTTGTTGTTTTATGAAAGACACCACATGGGTCACTGCGATTTATGTTACGCAAGAATGACAAATCTTTCATCGAGATTCTACATAGGACACTGTGAGTTTTTTTACGCAAATGACTGATCTCTTAAATACACAAGTTACTACACAGATCACTGCGAGTTTCCTTACGTAAGTGATGGAACTTGGTTCGCGTTTTGTTGTTCTGGTTTATGGTTTTTCCGCTAAGGTTTTCTTCACATAAACCTAATAGATCTCAACGAGGCTAATTCATACAAATAGTTTCTCTTACTATTAAAGCACTGTCACTACCCTAACAGACTAAACTAGATCATTGAAGTTAGATGAAGAGATAGTAAATCACAAAAGCATTTCGATTCAACAACAAGAAATCATAATCAACAGAAATATATATATCAAAACATCAAGAGTAACAAGGTTTACTGCCTAGCCCTAAGAAATGGAACTTAGCCGCGGAACGGCATTGTTACAAGCACTCCTCTCTTCTCACTTTAATCAAATCTAACCCTAATTACAAAGATAAGTTATTCTTCTGCCCAGGGGCCTTATATAGGAGTGGAGGGACGTTTGGAGATAGAGTAGGGGCTAAGAATCTGATCTGTATACAGCTGTCGGCAGTTATTTCCCAAGGGGCGCCTTCGGTTACGATCCGTATCAGGTGATACGGTCCGTATTAGGACCTTTTCGCTGAGGGTTTTAGTGCTTCTCACGCTATCTCCTGGCCTATGCTAGGTTTGGTCCGTATTAGGCAATACGGACCGTAACAGAGACTTTGTCAATAAGCATCGCTGATCCGATTGACCCGATTCTAGCTCCATTTGGTGTAAAATAGTCCCAAAATCTGTTTTCTGCAATAAAACATAAAGAAGGGTGACAGTAGTCTTTTTCTCTAATAAATTAAATATAAGTGTGAGAAAATATGCAAAACCTAAGCCAAAACCCTACGTAAATCATCATTATTTTGACTCTCATCACTTTCCACCACGAAAAGCCGAGTATGTTGCGGCCGGTCATTGTTGCACATAATTGTTATGGATGATTCAAACATTAACAGACTATGAACTAAGCTTCCGAAAGGTACCAATTATGTGTGACAATACTAGCACCATCCAAATTTCAAAGAATCCGGTACTTCATTCGAAAACAAAGCATATAGAAATACGACATCATTTTATTAGGGATCATGTGGAAAAAGGAGATGTAGAACTTATCCATGTTGACACTAAAAATCAAATCGTCGATATCTTTACGAAACCATTAAGTGTTCAATAACACAATGACCTTAGATTCAAGTTAGGTATGTTATCTCTAGAAGACTAATTTTTGTACTAAATTTGCATCTAGATAATAGTGCTTAGGAGCATAGCAACAAATTAGGATGAATTCACCTTGCAAAATAATGCAGAAACACCTAATTTAATTATTCCGTTGCAATAATTAATCAACCGTTACAACGGATTAAATCGAGACACCCCTCTAAAAATCAACCAATTTTTCCAGAGACAACCGTTACATAAACCGTTGCAATGCTTTTAACCGTTGTTACATTTTCAAAGCATTGAATTCAACTTCATTCCTGACTGCACATTTTTCATATTCCGTTGCAACGGTTTCCCAAACATTATGATAGTTGTTTGCTGTAGGGCATAATTTTGCTGATTTCTTTTCTTAATCCATTGTTTCCAGGTTTTTGAAAATTCTGAAATTTGTCTAATTTATTCAATTTCTAATGCCCTTTTATATTCTTGACCTTCCATATTCCTCTCCAACTCATTCCCATTTAAAAAAAAATTTATTGCCAAATGTGAAAAGATGTGAGATATTAATTAGATTTATTAGCTTAAGCTATATAATGAGACTACATACTCAAAATAAACTATAGCAGAAATTTATAATCTTTCCACTCAATTTCTCTCATTATCTTCCTACTACATCTCTTCCTCTCAAGCACCATATCTTCAAATTGATCTCAAGACTCCCAAAACGTTTACGCTCACGACTCCATTCGCTTTAGGGACTCTTACACCGACTCCGAGTCTGAAGCCTATTCTCCCATCGAGTACGTGAACTGCTTTGGTTGCAAGAAGGACACCATTGCAACAAAGATGTTATTTTGTAGTGAATGTACCGAGGCATTTCATCCCAAGTGTGTTCTCATCAATCCATCCAACGATGATAAAGACCCAAGATACCGCTCTTGGATTTGTGCGGATTGCAAATATTTCATCAAGAGGAGCAAGAAGAGGAAGAGGGAGTCTAGTGACAACTCGAGTAGGGACGTGGCCACCAAGCCACTTGAAGAAATTGAAAACGAACTAAAGGCCAAAAAGAAATAATTTATTAGGCTTTCATTTTGGTTGCTATGCAATTTAGTTTTGCTCTCTATATCGTCCTTCTACATTTCTTTTTATAATCTTGCATGATGTATCTTAGGTTTTAATATAAATGATATTTATTTTCCCTAAGATGACTAATTAATTTCAAACATCTTGCTTACATCATGCATTCCATAGTTATGATTGAATTCCTTAATTGCAATATCTACTCTCGTGCGATCAATTATATATTGTTAAAATAATCCAATAATTTCAATTCTCAAATGATAATTATATTGACCAAATTTCAATTAACTTAGAGTATATGACTCTATTAAACATATAATGCATAATATTAAACTTCCATACTCTTGAGTGGTGCATATATGTATACCTTCATTGCTATATTCTTTTATGCCTTAATTTATAATTTTATAAAATTAAGGGGGAGTGCATGAATTGAGAGGGAGCCCTCTCATACTTTTTTAATTAATTGTGATAATTCCTCCCTTTTGATAATTTCCAAAAAGGGGAGGGATATTACAAGTTCGTCAAAATTGGTATTCGCTAAACACACGGGGAATTTAAAAATTCAAATTTTTGGGAATATTCAATTTATACACTCACGTGAGATATATGTTTTGCAAATCATCAAAATAAGGAGATTGTAGTATTGTGCAATAATCTACTTGTTTGTTTGACTAGATTTGCAAAACATATATTTGTTGAATTTTACAGTTTCTTGTCTTGAGATATGATGCAGGTTCATAAAGATATAAAGTTTCAATAAATAACAAGGATGCATGCACAAATGCTACACATATCAAGGATGTGCTGCAATGAACCAAAAAATGAACTAAGAAGACTTAACTAAAGATTAGTATTAATTAGAAATCTGTGAAATTGGTAAAATATGCTTGAGATTGAAGTAATTTACATAAACCGTTACAACGGTTATCATAGCGTTACAACAGAATAATTCATATGTCGAAATCCACAGTGTAATCGATTTATTTCGTTACAACGGTCAATTAAACGTTGCAACGGAATAAATCAATTTCGGACCCCAAAACTTCCAGAGAGTTTCGTTGTAGCAACCGTTGTAACGCTTGACAAGCGTTAGGGTTTCCAGCACAACCAAACCTATTAACTAGGGCTAACCGTTGCAACGATTGACGCCAGTTACCACGTTTTGTTTCTCTCTCTATAAATAGAAGCAAAATCTAGGTTTGAAAACAACAATCTAGCTGCCCCCAATTGCAATATTTCGTATTCATTCAGATATAGAATTCTCTATTGTTGCTTGTGCACAAAACTTCAATATGTATACAACAATCTCAAACATACTCAACCAAACTCAATCTTGTATAAGAATTAGAGTGATTTGTGTGATATCTATTGTTTATTTCAAACACTTGAACCTTTAGTGCTCGTGAGCCAATTCCGTGCTCGGGCCGTGTGACTTCTCAGAGTTTGTAAGGGCTCACTGGTTCCACCTTGTACTCATTTCTCATTGGGTAAAGAAATGCGTCATCAAGAAGGTTGCAAAGCCCCGGAGACATAGGCGTTTGTGCCGAACTCCGTAAACAACTCTCGTGTCAAGTGTCTCTTAACTCTTCTATTTACTTTACGTATACTTGCTTAATTTAAAGTTTATTCCTGTTTCTGCCAATAATAACTCATGTACACGTTAATTAAATTCATTAGTGGTGAATATTAAATTACTTAAGTATTAAAATTTAAAATGTCCCATATTCACCCCCTCTAGGTGCTGTTAGGGACCAACATGTTCATACAAAGCCAATCCCGGAGTTTCCTGGATCCTGCATGCTGATCCCGGAGTTCCCTTCGCTCAATGACCCTATAGAAAGACATGCGTACCTATTCATGTAGGGTGAGTCTGGACAGACTACAGTTTGTGGTCCTAGAGTCCAGCAGACATCTGAGATTGAGGAGGTTCATGACAAGCCGGTTCAGCCAGAGGATGTCCATGCGGAGGACGATGACTCTCCAGGCGGTTCAGATACTGACGAGACGCTACTCTCCATGCAGGGTCGGGGGTTTAGGGTTAAGAGGTCGAAGACGGTATTTAGTCCAGACCTGTAGGGTTTGATTTGTACTTGGTTAGGTGTTTTATCAGATATTGTGACTTATTTATTTTGTTGCTTTATCATTTATTTTATTTGTTGTTTTGTTATTTATTTATTTTGTTCATTATATCATTATTTCTTCGTACACAAATGATATTTCAAGCGAACAACATTTTCAAAATAAACAACATACTCAAAATTTTGATCCGATAAACGAACGATATTTTCAAAATAAACGACATTTAAAACAAAATAACAATTACACATAATATATAAACTATATAAAAAAATAAAAAACCAAAACAAACAAAATAATTTCTGATAAAAAAAAAAATAGGGGCCGCAGAGGCATTGAGCGGCCTCAAGACTGGGGCCGCAGCGGCATTGGGCGGCCCACAGTCTTTGAGGCCGCAGGGACATGAGCGGCCTGGGTAAATGTAGAATTTCCCCAAATTTGGGGTGATTTGTTTTTTTTTTTGTGATTAGGGTATAAATAAAAATTTTGGAATTATGTTAGTTATGAAAAACAAAATTTGTTGGAGAAAATCATATGAAATAAAAAATTACTCGGACCCTTTTAATTTTGCTTCTTCTTTCTTCTTATTTTTTTTTTCCTTCTTTGTGGTTTATGTTTTTTAAAAGAATTCGCCAATGTAACGATTATGCAGAAAACACTGCTTGCAAGTTGCAGATAAATGTGTTTTTCTTGTTTTCCTGAAAAGTGCAAGTTGCATATATATTTTTGATGACAAAGTTTCCTTCAAGATTTAATCTCTGGCTTTTTAATCCTTTCTTCGTTTTTCTTTTCTGGGTTCCTTTGAGTGCGGAGCGCGGTTGCCAGTTGCCAGTTGCCACCATGTCACTTGCACAACATGTCAACGCTTTGGATCCGTACCCGATCGACAAGCGACCTTGCTCGTGCATGATCGGACCCACTAAGACCACACGTGGAACCTTCTTATTGGATTGATGATGCTGGTTCCTCCGTGCAAGCACTTCACTTCCTTCTCACTCCATTTCGGGACATTTTTTTATTGAACGATGACACAATGAGATATCTATTGTCTATTGATCTTGTTCATAATCTATTGCTGGTGTACCTCCCTTTTGTGCTACTAAACGCATGTTCCAATTCCCATGTAACTTTCAATCGATGTAGTAATGAATTAGACACGCTATCTCAATTTTGGCACAAGAACCAAATTACTATAGTTGCGGCCAAGATGTGCGACAAAATTGTTCGTACTCTTTTAAGTTTTTATTCAAAATAGGAAAAAGTTTTGAACTTTGCGGAGCTTGCATAAAATATTTATAGCCGAATTAGTGATATTGGATAGAGTGTTTCTAACTTTAATTCAAATTCATAACAATGTTCATTATTTTTCATAATTGTTATCTTTCTTAGTAAAATATTTACTAGTTAATTCCTCATCCGAATGCATAACGGATGTCAAATTTAACAACTTAAGCATTAATTAATTATAAGTAACATATGTTATATTAGCAACAAATTTATTTTACAATTACGATATCCAGTAAAACCAGTTATCAAAGTGTAAAATATAAACTTGTAAATTTGTTTATTAATTTAGATAGATCTACACATATAGTCTATTTTAAGTGCATCTCAGCAGATTGTTTTGGTCAATAATTTGATGCATTAATGGGAATTAGTGAATATAAACGCAACAATTGACCTTTAAATAAGACACCAACTAATTAAAAAAATTAGCATTTGAGTAGATATGTTTTTTTTATTAATATTTGATGCATCTTTTCGATTAGTGCTTATAAACTTGCGGACAAATAAATGATAATATGTAGATCAAATTTGTCAGTTTTCGTGATTAATTCTTGAACATCAAATGTGGTTCTAACTAAATAAACATATGAATAGACACATTCACTACCAGAATTTTCGTTTGTAGCATGGGTCTGAAAATGGCTTGTTGCATGCGCCAACGCATGTTAATACTACCCATGGTTATACCCCCGTTGTAAATACTCAGTATTTCCATGGACACGCATGTAAATACCTTTTCCCTGCCTTTTGCATGCGCTGCCGCATGGAACAACTACGCATGTAAAAACTTTCAGGGTTGGCGCCTGGCTGGAGTATTTGCAAGGATAGAAACGTGGGACCCATCTTGTTATTTGCAAGGATAGAAACGTGGGACTCATCTAAGTATTTGCAAGGATAGGACTGTGGGTCCCATCTAAGTATTTGCAAGGATATCCTTTGAGTATTTGCAAGGATAGAAGTTTGGGTCCCATCTCGGTATTTGCAAGGCTAGCTTGTGAGTATTTGCAAGGATAGGAGCGTGGACCCCACATGAGTATTTCCAAGGATAAGTCATGTGGGTCCCACTTGTTTTTTTGCATGGATTGAGGCCGTGGGTCCCACCTGGTTTTTTACATGGGCAGCGAAAGTGGGCCCCACCTGGTTTTTTACGTGGGTCCTACCTAGGTAATTGCCAGGGTTTTGTACGTGCTTATTTGGTTGGATGTTGCGATGTAAATAATAGATCCGAAATTGAAAAAAAAATCACCATTTTCTAATTGTACCATCCAGTACCAATAGTATACCACCCCAGTACGATGCCAATTCCCACCCATTAAACATTTGTATTTGAAATAAATAATCATTAGTAACAACACATTGCAATTTAAGGAGAAACCTTGTAATATGCATTAACAAACACTGTCATCAAGCATGCATTGTACCAAAAACAGACAAGCATAACAGCCACATTAATATAATACACTTGTGCCTGTACCCAAAATACATGGTTAAACCATAAACAAAGATTTACAAAAGATTATATCCCCCAAGGCTTTGCACATGTTAGAACTTCAAAATACCATACTGATGCTAAAAGGTTTAGTAGAATGCCTCGCCATTGTTCTAGGTGTCTGTCCCAAACCATTGGTTCATTGCGGCTTCACTACTTGCTGCCTCATGTCCAGTCTGTCCCTGACTTAGTATTGTTTGGTACCTCCCTCCCTGATCAACTTCTCTAATAGCCGTAGCTAGTTCCTACGTATACCACATTGCCAAAGTATGTAGGTTAGTTTAGATCATACATTTATGGTACCATTTTTTGCAAGAAGAGTATATCACAATATGAGTGCATTGGAATAATTCACAAAAATTTGTAACATGTTAGTTGAGTAAAAGTTCACCTCATTGATCATACATTATTTTGACCAGTGTTGCAAGAACCATATATCATTACTTGTATGAGAGTAACTTAAACCGGATTTTGTTTTGTAAGCTTAGTTCTGACCTGCAAGTTATGATGCATATTACCCACTACAACCTCATCTGGTTTATCAGAACTGAGTGCTTGAGCCTAGATAAAAAATGCAGTTGATGAAAGTCTTAGTATTATGCCAGAAATAACAAAATCACATCCACGTAATAGTAACCAGAATTAAATTAGATCCTGCTACATTTATTCATAGTAATAGATGATATGATGATTTTTGTACTCAACAAAATACCAAAGTGAGTTATGAAACTCAGATTGAAATTCCTGGAATAGGCCTAAAATAACAACATACCATGGGTAAACTACTCAGTGGGGAGGTTATAAATGAAGTTGCCTAACACTGTTCGTACAATATTTTCTATTGATAGTTAGGTTTACATACTGTTAAATTAGTCTGATTGCCGGCAAGCAACGAGAATAATTGGCTGAAGAGATGGTTATTGTTTGCTTGTTCTCTCTTCCTCTCTTCCCGCTCCTCCTCCTGCCGACGATCACGTTCTTCTAGCATAGCACTCCATTGTGATTCTGTGAAAGTTCTCTCCCCTAGGCTTGTGATGCCAGAAATAGAAGATACGGCTCGGTTTGGCCTGACTCGCATGGATGGTGAAAAATGATTGTCGAGGACACATCCAAATCTTCGCACCCTGCCACGGTTCACACCGCCAACCGCATTGATGAAGAGAGCACTCTCGTCCTTCTCAGCATTTGGCTCATCAGCCATTTTTTCGGTAACATCCACCTGTAATTTTGAACAGTTTAAAAATATAGTATATTGATGAATGAAGTTAAAGAAAAAAAGGCTTAATTTCTTAAATGCCCTTCAATACTGTGTCAATTTCTTATTTCTCCCTTAACTCATGTATATCAAATTTACCACTTAAATTTACTACTGTTAGGCTAGTATTCACAGTACGAGGGAATAGAACTTGGGTGTCTCTGGAAGTTGATGATCATGATAGCTGCAATCTTATTGACAAGGAGAAATAAGAAACACATTGAAGAGTTGGAGGGTATATACAATATATTAAACACTAGAGGGGTAAATAAGAAAATTAAGACAAGTTGAAGGCTATATGAAAAATTAACCCAAAAAAAAAATGAACTGGGAAGCATGACAGGCAACAAAGCTGATCTCCAGCCCATAACTCTGTAGGACCCTCCCTAATCTATTGAAAACTGCTATGAGTACTGCACCAGTACTTACACTTCCAGACTTTACTCAACCCTTTATTGTGGAAACTGATGCAAGCTTAACTGGAATAGGTGCAGTATTAATACAAAACAATAGACCCATAGCCCATTTAAGCAATAAATGGGGAATCCATAGCCAAGCCCTTTCAACTTATGAAAAATAATTGCTAGTTTTGTTTACAACAGTCACCAAATGGAGGCACTACCTTCTAGGGAATGAATTTCTAACCTGAACTTATAAAATTAGTACCTTCTTTACTTGCTTGAGCAAAGGATTAAACCTCGCCCATGCCACACAGAGGCTTAAGCAAGTTACTTGGTCTAAATTAGTAAATAGAATACAAGAAGGGAGCTGAAAACAAGGTGGCATATGCTATTTCAAGAAGGGAAGGGCATTTTGGGGAAATTTCTGAATTAAATGCAGGTTTAACAGCAGTAAGCGAGTTTATACCACAGTGGGTGCATGAAGGCTATTAATGTCACAATAGCGACCGGACAACAAGTCCCTGAATTTCTCTACCTTCTAATAATGCACCACCACATATCTGGTCCCTGGAACAAGTTAACCTTGTAATTAGCTCTTCTGCGCTTTTTATTGGTGAAAGGCTCACTATTGGTGTTGAATTTAGTGAAGCATCAGGCCTATTTTATTTGTATAAAATTTAGCATTGGGAACATTACAAAAGGCAACAAACATAAATTTCTTAGCTTTGTGTTTTCCCGTTCGGATGTATGTACCTAGAAATACTTTTGTACAATTAATACTAGCACTGTTGCTCCCAGCCATGTAACTGATTGGGGCTGTAACCTATAATTAACTTGCCAACAGTTTTCGATAGGACTAATAGGTGGTAGATTTCCAATTCAGAAAGTTAAATGGGTAAATTTGTATTAAACTGAAAGGCACCTTAGCCAGGAAACCCGTTTTTCAGAAATGCACATTGGTGAACTGGAGAGAAATAAGTACTTACATACACATCCTGTGCTCTCTTGTTGGTGAATTGGAAAGAGTTGACATCAAAAGGATTGTCCTGTATGGTAGTCCCCGCATTTGACGGGTTAACGAGGCCATTACTATCACCATCGTTAGTAGGTTGGGAAGCAGCCGCAATGGAAGCCTCTATTTGGGCCAACAGCGGTGATTTCCCATTTGGTAGTTTGCAATGGGTGTGGAGATAAAGCTGCTCCTTTGTCGGCTCTGTCCCATTAAGCAAGTTTTTCTCCACGTAGGAAAGTAAAAAACAAGAAGGCGGTACAATTGAGTGAGTTTTTTGAGGATGATGGTAATTTTTTAACACAAAAGTCCAGAATCTTACAAGTTTTTTTTAGGTCTGGTGTGCGCTTGCCGATCCGCCAAAGTGCGAGACCATAAGTCCGGAGGTGGTACGGTTCGACTTGTTTTGAGCACTCAAACCCTGCCACTCATCTGTGGCGAATATGCCACAGAGTTCGTGCCAGTACTTGGTGTTAAGACACCAGTGTGGCACCATGCCCTTCCATTTGTCTATGTTCCGACCAAATGCTTTGAAGCATTTGTCCCTTGCTGTGTTCATCTCCTCACCATATCTTTTGCCAGCTATGCCATCCAGGACTTCCCGACAATGGTCAGGATCTTCCCCTTCCCGGTATGTAAACCTTTCCTGTTGAAAAGAAAATAAAGAGCTCCATTGAAGATTGGCTAATATGTGGTAATACGTTCTATCATGTATAATTACTGAAAATTAACAATCAATGAATAGGGATATCTTAGAGAGATTGAAATTGAACAAACACCTCACATGGGAAATGAAATTTAACCAAAATTGCGATCAGTTATTTGTCAATCAGATCAGTTCATTTACAAGCACCATGTTACAAACTAGATTGAACAACAAAAATGACAATTAGCCATACAAGACCAGTTGATAATGGCACGGGCATATTTGCAGTTTGCCCCTCCTAATAGCAGCAACTCACACCTAGTCAAGGAGCTCAAGTTAAGGATCAAAGAGATTCAAAGGCTACTTGCTCATACTACTGCAAATTATCACTTATCTAGGAGGTAGGATGGAATAATAAAATGACATCTCTCTATCTTAATAGTACTTAACTTATATATTTTATCTCCAAATGTAAAGGAATGTAAAGAAAAAAAAAAGAATAAGTAGAACATTTCTCTGCAAAATAAAAGACACATTTAGAGCGTTACATATTTGCCCCTTGCTTGAGCTCTATAATCAGTTTTCATTTGATTTATTTGATTTTCTGCTGTCACATTCTGTTATTTTTTGTTAATAGAAAATCATTCATAGATTATGTGAAACATAAGGTCTAGTTTGCAAAAGAACCCAGCAGTAAAAAATTTATTTCCATAAAATTGAGATCAAGAACACTGCCCCAGTGCATTGCAGAAAATCCGCCAAATGGAGGCAACCTTATTCAGAGCACAAGCATCATACCCAGACTGCTCAGCCATGGCATCTATAATTCAGGGGTTATGTACTTACATTTACTTACAATATTAAATTATAGAGTACAGATCAGATCCGTTGTAAATAAAGGTTATATTTGATGAATCACAGATCAGTTCTCAAATATTTCATATACGATCAGTTCACTATCAATCAAGGTCCTCAATTATAGAGCACAGATCAGATCAGTTCATGGTCAATCAAGGTTCTCATGATAAATCACATATCAATAATCAATTACAAAGCACATATCAGTTCATTACCAATGAAGGTTCGCAATTATTTCATATATGATCATGATGAATCACATTAGGTTTGTGAAAAGATTATGGATAATATTACCAAGAAGGCCTTCTCGACTGCATTTTTGGTTTGTGGATCAAAGCTGTGATAAGATCTTAATGGTGATGGCATGTAGTTGAGCGCCAGCCTAGTTATTGATTTCACTATCTGCCGCGCGTCTCCATCGCAGGTGAACTCGTGTTCCCCAATTGGCCATATCACTGGTCGGTCTGCTATGGTTGGGATAAAGTAATTTTCCCTTGTGGCGCAGCATTTGAAGTCTCCCCAGTGTGGAGTTGTTGGTTGTTTGTGCGCTTTCGCTTAGTGTATTTGACTGCAGTTGCTCTTGCGGTGTGGTTTTTTCGGGGTGCCATATCTGATGTCCTAATAGTCAAAACAAACCTGTGTTACTTATTACTGTTGCACTGTGTTGTGAAAAAAAAATGTTTCTTCTCCCCAAATTGCTTCCATTGTTCATTATATTTTGACATTTTTTGGTTTTGAGTTTTTACAGTGGAGATGTTTGTCTTTATCTTACATTTGCTTCAACGGTTAAAATTTTACTGTTGGTACCTATCTTAGTTACTGTTTGGTACAGCTGTCCCTATTACACTTTTGCATATATACCCCTAATCTATGATGAATTTAAATTCTGAGATTATTCTTCAACATTTTGGGATTGGTTTACAGTGTTCTACCACTGATATAGACATGGTTACCAATTATAAACCTGATTGTAAAAATAAGATATGCATGAGAATAATTCGAAATACAAAGATGAAATACATCAAATGTGAACTTATTTAACATGAGTTTATGAGACAGTGTTTGTTAATGCATATTACAAGGTTAGCATCACAAATTAGCACCTAACACCAGTACCTAATACCATCACAAATTAGCAGCTAATACCAGTCACCTAAGCCCAATCTATTTGTTCAAGTAAGTGACCTTTTGTATCGGTACCAGAAACAAAGCAGAATTGATGCCCAAGACATACACATCTACTGGAACCCACCCAAATCCCATCGTAAAATAGAAATGATCCCCATATACCATCACATAAGATTGCATAGAAAACTAGAATGCCAGCCCAACATTTGACAAATATTACAATGCTATCATGAGAGAATATTTGGACCCAGCTAGGACAATATGCAAAAAAACAATAAATATTGTAAATAGATGGCAGCATTACTTAATTAATTCCAGCTAGGAAAAAACGTGCATCGTTATAGAATAGAAGAAGAGCGACAAAGCTTGTTGCGAAGAATAAAATAACGAAGGAAAATGTAAAGATTTACCGAAGCTTTGGTTAATCAGGACATGGCGTGGTTGGATTGCCTCCGAGAATTGACAATCAGTTGTAGGTGACGGTCAAGGGTGGTAGAGGCCGTGCTCGTAAATCACGGATGGGCGAGATTGAGGGAGAGACGGGGAGCTTCTTAATTTGGTCTATGGGAGGAAAGCTGGAAAAGGTGGGCGAGATTGAGAGAGAGACCGTGAACTTAGCGTTTTGGTTTATGGGGGGAAAGCTGGAAAAGGGGGCGCTCTCAGTGTTAGTCATTCTCCTTTGGGCGGGCGGCGAAAATTTTGCGGTGAGAAAGGGGGGAAAAACCGAAAGATTAGGTTATATAATTAACAGAGCACTTTTCACTTATTGTAGGTGGTGATCGTTGTAATTGTATATTTTCGTGTAAAGACATTGAGCTGTGTTAGCTGGAATCCGCTCTGTCAATGTGGCCGAGCCAGCTGGATCCCTCCAGCCCACTATTGTGGAAAATTGAAAATTCTATCATGAAAGTTGGATTCCCTCCAACCCAAATGGATTCAAACACATAAACACTAAATTGTTAAACATTGTATTAAATCTAAATAGATGATTTAGTGATTGAAAAGTGATCAGTGTATTATGTTGAAATTTTCGATTTGATCTCTAAATTTTTTTTTTAAATTAAATTCTTTGGTAGTTCGTATTAATTGTAATGTTCTATTTATTGAAACGGGTATTTCAATAAATATGTAGTAATACATTAATAGTTGAATGTATTTTTTTATTAATTGATTGTACGTAAATTTGGATAATTTTCCGTACCAAATATAATTTGAAAAATGAGGAGAGTATTTGTTAGTTTTTTAAGTAACTCAATAGTAGAATGATCTCTAGATAATGTTTCATGTTTGATCAATTATTGAATTTTTATTAAACAATAAATAAACGAGCTAAATTGTAACGTTAAATTTTATTAATATTTAAATTAAAAATAGTATAACGAACCGTAATTATACTTATAACAAACACATAAACACATTCCTCGCACTATTAGAGATTATTGAATCTTGTGTACAAAACATTACATGTTGATGTACAAATTTCCCACATCCTTTACACAAGAACATGCAACATCAATCTTCGATGGATAAGCAAATGAAGAGACGTGCATTTGTGTCGTTCAATTGATGATCCAGACCGTGCAAATCACAGAATATAACATTTTTTTAATTGTTGGAAATTTTGATTAATTTTTTTCTCCATTTGCCTATCCATCCATCTGATATAATATGAGAACATCGTGTGGCTATAAATACTTCATGTCCGATCGAAGTCTAAACGTATTTGAAATAAACGTTTGGTTTGCATTTTATGTTTTTTGTTTTACCTTGATCATTTTAATTGAGATTTGGACTGATTTAATCAAAAATCGACCGTTGATTTTAAATGCGAAAACGAACGGTCCGTATCATCTTTCTCAATTCTTCATAGCCAAAACAGTCATGGTTCATCAAAAACAATTTTTGCTTTGCACAATTTTTGGATGTTATTTGTTAAAAAAATTGTAATAATTTTTTCATAATATTAAATAACATTTTCTTCATAAATTTGCAGATCTTGGAAAAAATTGAATATCAGGTCCGTCTGATGTGCGTTCAAGGGTCCTGATTCTCAATGGAGATCTCCTTTAATTTGAGCTGTGGTTAGGGAGTCCAATTCTCTGAGGTAACACAATCTTTAGATTAACATCTGACTAAGAGGAGTTCATCCAGATTCGTGCGAGATATGGTCCGATGGCCCGGATTTAAAATCTTATTTTAAATTACCGCATGGAAGCATTTCGCACCGGGGTGGGTGAAGCTCAGTTAATAGTAGACGGAGGGTTTTTCAAGGGTTTTGGACTTAGGTTTTTTTTTTAAAACTCAAAACTTCGAAACCGAGCTTTCTTCTTCTCCCCCTTCCTCTTCCCTGTATCCCTCTCGACCCAGCTTAGAACTTCGAAACCCAGCTCAGAACTTGGATATTCGTGCAATTTTTCATTGTTCGATCCCTCTCGACCCGATCTCTCTATTTGAGGAGACTCCAGACCCGATCCGACAATTTGCCGATCCCTCTATCCTCTCTCTTTTCCAATGGCGGTGGCAGAACCATCGAGGGGACCCCGCACGAGACGGAGATGCCGTGAACAAGAACGATCGGAGTCCACGCTCCACGGACAAGCTGGTAAGTGGTCTTGATTTTACTCTCCTTTTGACTTTGTTGATTGTCCTGCAAATTAGGAAGGAATTTAGTGTTCAACCGTCCCAAAGACCAATTTCTGATATTCAGTTTGATAATCCAAAGCTTTCTCAATTTCACCATTCCTGCACAGCCCCCAAATATGGGTGCTACAGTCACGATATCAGGCTCATGCCCTTTAGAAATCAAGTCATATTGAAAATCCATGGACTTCTCAATGGACAACTTTCTTGTGCAGCCCATTTATTAGAGTGTTATAGGTTTTTGACATTAGGCTCATGCCCTTTAAATTCATGTCGTGTAAAGAATGTAAATATCTACAAGAGTGCTATAGGTCACGACATTAGGCTCAGGCCCTTTAAACTGATGGTTGTGTAGAAAATTCGTTGCCTTCTCAATTTCACTATCTTGCACAGCCCCTTTGAAAGGGTTTTATAGGTCACGACATGAGGCTCGTGCCCTTTAGACATCATTTCACATAGAAAATCTTGTGCCCTGTCGATTTCACCTTTCTTGCATAACCCATACATTAGATTAGTATACATCACAAATTAGGCTTGTAACTTGCACAAATCATGTCATCTAGAATACCCTTTGCCTCATCAATTTCATCTCTCCTGCACAGCCCATATATAAGAGTGTTATAGGTTTATGACATTAGGCGCAAACCCTTTAGGAGTCATGTCATGTAGAAAACTCAAGTCTTATCAATTTGACTTTTCTTGCTTATTCCATCTACAAGAGTGCTATAGGTCACAACATTATGCTCAGGCCCTTTAAATTTCATGTCGTCTAGAAAATTCGTTGCCTTCTCAATTTCACTGTTCTTGCACAGCCCATCTAAAAGAGTGCTATAGGTCACGACTTGAGGCATTTTATCAGTTTCACCTCTCTTGCACAGCCCATATATAAGAGGAGTTATTTTGGTTCCACATTGGGTACACGTGCCAGCTCAGGCACGACTTTTAGCACCATAACTGTTTTGCTGGTGATTAATTCTATTCTCCCAACCTAGGCTGCTGAGTATCAAACTGAAGATCATAATTTCCCTTACATATACAGGCTGATGTCTGTTCTTTGCATCCAACTTTTAATCTGAAATTATGAACTACATTTTGTGACCTTATAGAACTGACCATCTGTATAGTGCAAAGGCAAGAGCTAACCTTGTAATTTTCAAATACAATTCTAATTTGGTTTCTTTGCAATGTGCAAGAACATGACTTAAAAATATTATCTCTTTCCTCGGTGTATCCCTGAGCCTAACATAAATATTTAGTTTTCCGTTTTATGATAACAGCTGTTATAGATGTTGAATATTATTTGACAGTTAACAATGTGGCAGATATCAGTGGTGATGCATCTCAGCCGGATATGGCTTCTCGCCGGAAAACCCCGAGACCCACGCCCTTTACCTCATCAGAAAGTTCGAGCTACCTTGAGATGGTTGCTCGGGATAGAAAGATGCAATACGAGATGGTTGCTCGGGAAAGACAGGAGCGGGGAGAACCACCCCGCTTTGCATCAGACACTGACAGAACCACTCTGCCTGAACCGGTCACTCTAAACCATCGGGCAGAACCCGTCATCCCCCCCATCAGACAGACCCCGTCAGCCCACCACATCAGACAGGCCCGGGAGAACCACCCCGTCAGACAGACCCGGTCATCCCACCCTGTCAGACAGAACCGGTTTGCCATGACCCTCCATCTTGTCCTCCCACAAACCTCCAATCTACAAATCCTCCGCAAGGCCCTCCAAGGCAACATAAGAAGGTCAATGCTCGACCAAAACCGAGGGGATGCGACTCAACAGGCCGCCGACGATCGGCTAGGCTGAATCCTATCGATGTTCCCATCCTTAATACAACTGCCGACACAAATCACCCCGAGTCCAATCCTGCGTCAGATGTGGATTCCGAAGGCACGGCCTCTCTAACCCCTCGGTCATTGCGATCGAATCGTGCGGAGTCGTCGGATCTGTACGAACTCTGAGATCAAGGAAAACCATACCCACTGTAAAACCTCCATGGTGTGACCCAAGCCTGTACGCTCGTTGGCCCCCACCTCCTCGGACGCCAAGGAGAGCTGCAGGGCAGGTGCCGCCCCCTCAGGGGCAGATGGAGGCCAGTCCATCCCCTAATCCAGCATCCCCTGCTGCGGGAGACAGCCCCACCTCCTCTGCCCCTGCCGCAGCGCAGTCGCCGCCCCGTCAGTCCGCCTGGCCCCCCTGGCCAGAGGCAAGTCCTGCTGCAGGGCAGTCGCTGCCTGGCGCGGTGCTGAAAGAGGCAAGTACCGCCGCACCGCAATCACCGCCTCGCAAATCCCCAGCTGGGCCAGAACCAGACCCACAGCGTCGCTCGGAGGGGTCTGGGGCCGAGCAAGTGAATTCAGACCAGTCAAGCCCTCCGCAAGGGGTTTTTCATGATGACGGCAGTAGGAGGTGCAGAATGTGTAGGCCTCTACGCTCCATACCTGAAGCCCGGTTACTGAGCGGGCTAGAACTTGATAACTCGGCATCAGGAGTTGCAGCTGGCAAGAGAAAGAGAAGAACAAAGGGGAAGAAGCCGGAGGTTAGGAATGGACGCGGTCTTGCCAAGCCTCGTGCACCGTCCAAACCAGCTGACAGACCTAAACTGATGGTTGTTGGAGATGCAGAGTTCACATCGGAGCCACATGATACAAAGGTTGTTGCCACAATAAGGCTTCTTACATTGGCGAACCTTCCAGGACCTTTTAGGTCTTACAACATGTTACCTTCGGGTGCCAGGTTCGATACCTTAAAGTAGTTCTTGCAGCGGTATTCATGGGGTGAGGAGGAAGATGTCTTGCGGTGCATTGATGTTTTCGAGAATATAGCAGCAGAGGCATACAGCCGTGTGCTTGTCGATACAAGGAGGGTGTGTCTCGAAAAATATGGGCCATGTAAGGAGGAGTGGAAAGGGTACTGTCTGAGGTGGTGCAAGAATGAAGAAATTTGGAAGGGGCTGTGCGATATATGGTCTACTCCAAGTTGGGAGCAACAATCGAGTAGAAACCGGGCCAATAAATTGAAGTGCGGTTCAGTCGCCAGTCATGTGGGGGTTCCAGGAGCACGTTCAGGCACAAGCAAAAGATGGTATTGCCGTTTTTTATCGTTCTAAAATATAAACCTAGTGTACAACAATCCTACTGTTCAAAATGGCCTGTAAACTGCTTATGTAATGTGTTTAACGTCTCTCAAATATTGCCGTTTTTCAGATTTTTTTTGTCTATATATGCATTTATTTTATAGTTGTATGTCTCTCAAATATATGCATTTATTTTAAAGTTGTATGTCTGTTATTTTATAGTTGTATGTCTGTTAAATTGCGAAAGGGAATTTCACAATTAGAGGAATACTTTTGTTTTAACTCAATTAATAGTATCATTGATTTTTGCCCTTTTAGGATGTATACCTACTCACTGTTAAAATTGGGAATCAAATAACATTGATTTTTGCCCTTTTGGCATGCACCCTAATTTTTTGCTCGGTTTTTTGGGTTTTTTTTTTAATTTTTAACACCCTGAAGAACTAATTTTTAAATGGGAATTACTGACCTATTCACCGGCATCTTTAGTGCTTCTTCTATATCTGTTAATTATGAACGACTTGAGGAATGTTTTTCCTTCCAAAACTTTGGATTGGTCAAAATCACTAGACCAACCTGACCTAAGCCATGTTTTATGCAGTGCTATAGTGTTTATTCATTCATAAATTCATCTTTAGTGCTTCTTCTTAAATGCAGATAGCTGAGAGGGGAGATTCGGTGGCGTTGAAGGATGTTTTTGATCGAACCCACCTGAGGAAGGCAAAGGATGGCAGCAAGGAATACGTCAACACGAGATCACGCCACGCTATGGTAAGCCTGTAACTGAAATTTTTGCAGCCTGTAACTTTTAGCAAGTTGAAATTGATAAGCCTGTAACTTTTAGCAATAACACCATCTTGCAAGTTGAAATTGATACGTCCACTACTTGCAAGTTGAAATTGATAAGCCTAGATTGTTGAAATTGATACGTCCACTACTTGCAAGTTGAAATTGATAAGCCTGTAACTTTTAGCAATAACACCATCTATAACACCAATCTACAAGACCTTTTAGCAATAACACCAATCTACAAGTTGATATTGATAAGCCTGTAACTTTTAGCAATAACTTTTAGCAATAACACCAATCTACAAAACTGGTTTGCACAAACGCTTCTTAGCACAAAGTGGGTTGACCACTACTTGCATAAACCCAACTTAGCACAAACCCTACTTAGCACAAACTGGTTTGTAACTAATTCTTTTTATTTCAAGGTGACGTATATGGCACTATCGGAAGCACATGGGAAGGAAATGGAAGAAGAGAAATTATGGGAGCTTGCGGTGGACGGTGAGGACATAAAAGGGCGGTTATTCAGTTTTGGTAACAAATCGAGGACATCCAAAGTTAACCGAGAATTAGAGGCAGTGGAGGCATCAGCATCAGGCCCTACCAAGAGCACTGCCACCTCGACGGAAGATATCGGCAGGAGATTCACTGAAGAAGAGGTGGCTAAGTTAGTGGCTGAGAAGGTAGCAGCCGCACGTAGTTGTTTTGTTGGTGAGATAGCGGCCCAAGAGCTGCGACACAAAGTTGAACTGGAGAAGGCTTCGTCAGATACAGCCTTGAACAATGCACGTTTCGAGTTGCTCTTCAAGGCAACAGGAGTGAAGCCACCAAATCCTGCAGTAAGTGTCGAAACATACAAATAAGGAAGTCCTGATTATTGATCTACTATCTTTGTGTTTGCATCACCTCGCACTGATGTTATATTTGTTCTATTTGCTGTGTAGGATGTTTTAGTAAGGAGCATGTCCGGTGGGGGAGGAAACACATTGGGAGAGGGTAATCAGCCTTAATTCCTCCCAATGTGTGTACTCGATCTAAACTAATGTTATCGAAAGGGGATTTGTAATAACTTCTTAATGAATTGAGTAGGATTTGTTGTACTGAATTGTTAAGTTGTTTAACTTAGGATGTGTTAATTAATGTAGGATTTGTGTTTAATTAAGGAATTGTGGATTCTAAGTTGATTTGTGAACAACCTATCTACAAAGCTTGTTTTACTTAGGCTAGTTTTTCATTTTAAAATTGTGGGTTGTGTATGGTGGTGTGCACTTAGCTTTTAATTTGAAGCGTACAAGTTGGGTACGCAAATAAACAAAATATTATACACTCCGCCTGAGCCACTATTTATATCGGTATTGCGACAGAAGTAAGCATTAACTCTCAGCTTTAAATCCTAAACGGTACCGTAAAAGATTCCCTTTTACAATTAGTTATTTACGAGTTGAGATTAACTCTCAGCCAGTTTGGGATTTGGGCTGACTGAAGAAGCAGCATTATTAGGCTTTGAGATTCGTGCGTAGTTAAAAAGAACGGTGCAGATCAAGTACTTGTAAAAGATTCCTTTTTACGGTACTGTCGGAGATTTTCTTATTCCAGGTCCATACCGGTCGAAGTCTCGTGAACACATCCTAATTTCGCCCTATCTGCTGAATACCTGGTGCGATTTGCAGCAGTTGGTGCGATTTGCAGCCGCTTGTGGGCGCCGCCGTTCCATCCCTCCCAAGAAATTCTGGTAATTTTGTAATCTCTCTCTTTCTAACCCCTATGTGACAGCAGCTCAGTTTGGGCCACTTTGAGCCCTTTCGAGAAACTTAACAATCCCAGCAATGTGCGAAAATTGAGAAACTTAACAAACTCAGTGTATAGAATTAAGGTAAGACTCAGTGTATAGAATTAAGGTAAGAATGTGCGAAAATTGAGACCACTGTTTGAGGTGTCCTTCCTGTAATCTTGGGTAAGACAGTGTAAGCTGGTATTTCATTGAGGTTGGTCATGACCATATTAGGCAACTGTTAACTACCCTTTCCATGTCATGTGGCCTGTGCTAACCGCCCTTCCTTTTATAGTTAATTATTCTATCATATGGCCTCCGATCGTCAATGGATGAACCAGGGCAGGAAAAACACGGGTGGAAGACTAGATCCCGACTTTGTGTCGGGTGTTCAGGAATTTGCTCGTCAAGCACTAGATAAACTCTCCGTTGTAACTTTCGACGGACAAGGAAGGGAGTGTATAAAATGTCCTTGCAAAAATTGTGCCAACCAGTACAGTAGGGATGTCGAAACAGTCAAGATACATCTTTATAAATCTGGGTTTTGCAACAACTATGAAGTTTGGCACATGCACGGGGAGCAACAACCAAATTCATCCCCTCCACCAATTGATCCAATGGCAGATATGGTTAGGGCAGTCGCGGGTCACGATTTCGATTGGGATGATAACAGCCCCAAAGGAGTGGCTAAAAAGTTCTTTGATATGCTCTCCGCATCGGACACACCGCTATGGGAAGAGGACATGATCGGTAAACTTAAATGCGAAAAACACACCATATTGTCGGCGGTGACACAAGCCTTAGCATTGAAGTCGGAACATCAATTTAGCCAACAATGCTTTGATGGGATGATGGATCTCATTGAAGGCATGCTGCCGCCTAGTGAAAAAATGACGGCTAATTTCTACCAAGCGAAACGATTGATCGAGGCAATGGGTATGGAACACAAGAAAATCGATGTCTGCCCGAACTTTTGTACGCTGTATTACAAGACAAAGGAGGATTTGACAAGTTGTGATGTATGTGGAGCCTCAAGATATAAGCTACCTAGACCTAACCCAAATGCAAAGCCCGTTCTGCAAAAGATACTTCGCTATCTACCTATTACGCCCAGATTGCAAAGAATGTACATGACCAAATCGAGGGGGAAAAATATGAGATGGCATAAGGAAGGGAAGCGGGATAAACTTGGGATTATGATGCACCCGTCTGATGGTGAAGCATGGAAGCATTTCGCAAAAAAAAATCCAGATTTCGCGAAAGATGTGAGAAATGTTTGGTTGGGGCTCACGACGGATGGGTTTATGCCGTTCAACTCGAGTGCGGCTCCATATTCATGTTGGCCATTGTTTTTGTTTCCCTATAACCTACCACCCGGTATGATAATGAAAGAAGATAGCATGTTCCTCGCGCTTGTCATCCCCGGTCCAAAACATCCGGGACGAGATATTGACATCCTTCTTGAACCCTTAATTGACGAATTGAAGAATTTGTGGGAGTTTGGAGAAATGACATGGGATGAATCTAGAAACGAGAATTTCAGAATGCATGCAACACTACTATGGACGGTTAGTGATTATCCCGCCTACGAGATGCTATGCGGGTGGGGTACGCATGGTAAGTTGGGATGTTATTACTGTCAGGGGGACACGAAAGCATTTCAACTCAAGTGGGGTGGTAAAGCATGTTGGTTTGGCAGTCATAGACGTCTCTTGCCTCCGGATCACCCATTTCGGAAAGATAAGAAAAATTTCATAAAGGGAGAAACCGAGAGTAGTGGGCCCCCAAAAATGAAAACGGGAGAGGAGCTGCTAGCGGAGGTGAGCTTGCTGGATGATATCAAGTGGGGTAAAGGCAACAAACTTAATGAGATTGAAGGTTATGGTGAGACTCACCATTGGCAAAAGAAGAGCATTTTATGGAGTTTACCTTATTGGAAAGACAACATTTTGCCCCACAATATTGATTTGATGCATTTGGAGAAGAATTTCGCGGATAATTTGATAAACACGCTTTTATGCATGAGGGGCAAAACAAAGGATAATGAAAAGGCCCGAAAAGATATGGCTCTCATTTGTAATCGTCCGAATCAAAACCTAACCCCGGATCCACGACACGCGGGAAAGATGAAACAACCAAAAGCCCCCTTTGCACTTACTTCAGATCAGAAGAAAAAAGTTTTAAAATGGCTCAAGGAGGTAGTAAAGTTACCCGATGGCTACGCCTCGAATTGGAATAGGTGTGTTAACCTAACATCTTCCACCCTAATTGGGCTTAAGAGTCACGATTTACATGTGTTCATGGAGCGACTTCTTCCAATCGCATTTCGAGACCTTGTTCCTGATTCGGTGTGGGATGTTTTATGTGAGATTTCAAGTTTCTTTAGAGAGATTTGTGCCAAGGAGCTTGAAATAGCACGTATCGACCAATTGGAAAAGGATGTTATCGTCACAATTTGCAAAATGGAAAAGATATTCCCTCCCGGTTTCTTCGATTCAATGGAGCATCTTGTTGTCCACATGGCCCACGAGGCTAGACTTGGTGGCCCTATCGGTTCTCGATGGATGTATCCATGTGAAAGGTTTGATTTTATTCTCAATATCTTTTTTTATTAATTATTCAAACACTAATCCTACAACTATAATCTAAACCATAATAATATATGTACCAAACAACACTAACCCACTTATGCATTTGTAGGCGTAACAAAGAACAAAGAATGAGAGTGACCAACAAGTCACAAGTCGAGGGATCCATCGTCGAGGCTACGGTTGTCAAGGAGATATCAACATTTTGCTCACATTATTTGAAGAAAACCCTCGAAATGGCAAGTTAGGAATTACAGAACCCAACTCTACCAATAGGGGACTTCCTATTTTTTATAGTACGGGCCGTCCCGGTGGAAAGGAACATCGAAGGATTCTAGGCGAAGATGAATATTTAGCTGCACACACCTATATCCTCCGCAACTGTCTGGAAATCAGCTCCAAGTTTGAAAGGTAGCATCTTAATAAACCTTTCTCTTTAGGATTTACTTGACACCTATTCATTGCCAAACCAAACAACAACTAATTTTTAGTGTTTGCTGCCATTTTAGTGAGTTCGACACATGCATGCGAATGAGGGGTACAAGAGAGCAAGATCTAGAAAAGGCTCGTCAGGCTGGGTATGCCGAGTGGATACGAAAGAGGGTACTATCTGATCGTGATTGTGAAACAAACATCTGAAAGGTGGGACTCCAGCCATCGAAACAAGTGAGCTGCTATGAAGTTTATGATATAAATGGGTTCAGATTTCACACTGAAAATTATGGGCAGAACAAGGCGACAAAAAGCAGTGGTGTTTGCATCAAATGAGAGGGATGAAAATGGTGTACAACACGACTATTACGGAGTTCTCCAAGAAGTCATAGAGCTAAGTTATGATGGAGGCAACAAGGTGGCCCTCTTTAGGTGTATTTGGTTTGACATAACAAACGGGGTCAAGAAGGACAGCAAACATGGAATTGTCGAGGTGAAACACACTTCTCGACTAAAAGGGTTTGAGCCGTTTGTATTGGCATGCCAAGCAAACCAAGTGGTCTACATTCCCTATGCATCGGATACAGTGGCAAGACGCCCATGGTGGGTGGCAATTAAAACAAGCCCGAAAGGGAAGTTTCGAGTCGATGATGCCGCTGATGAATTGCTGGAATTTTACCAAGAGGAAATGACGGATAATCCTATCCTGGAATCAAATGATGAAGTTTTTGATTGGGATAATGTGGTCATTCAAGAAGATGAGTTCGACCTAGTCAACGATACGATGGAGACTTCACCAGCAGTGGAGAATAACACAAACACACGAGATTTTGATGTTGACGAAGGCTATGACACAGAGGAGGAGCCTGACATGACGCAAATTCAGGAAGGATTTGATGCGGCTACCCTCGATGATTACGATGAATTTGGGTTTTAATTGGTACGGTGACATTTCAAATTTCTATGTTTTCACTAATTTAAGTCTGCCAATATACAATATATATAATAACACAGAAAGTAGCCCCTCTTAACATGATCTAAATGCTTAGTAAATTCCAATATTTACAGGAGGCTTGCACATGGGTCAACAGTGAGCATTTATGGTCGGTTTTATGGGGCAAAATACGGGTAAGTTCATTAATTTTTGGGGATGTCTTATTTTACTTAGATTAATACATTATTATGAATATTAGTAGAACTAGGGTGTTTCTATTATGAATATACCAGTATTCAAAATAGAAACAGTGAATACAGGGTGTTTCACTAAATTACTGTTGGAAACAGTGAATTTTAGGGTGTTTCACTAAATTATATTAATTACAGGGTGTTTCACTAAATTACATTAATTTTAGGGTGTTTCACTGCCCTTTTGGTTGGTGATGTCCTTTTTGCTAATAGGCCCCTAGCTTAATGATTTTTCTGTCCTCAATCATTTTCCACGTATTACAACTTTTATTTCAAACCTTTATTCCAAATTTTGACATGTTCTTCTTCATAAAATCAATTTTGTAAAAGTGTAATGTTCAAAACAGTGAGTTGTACAAACCTAAATTAGATAGTACAAACTACCAAGGAATAAAAAACATTACTACATATATTTATGCATAGGGATGGTTACATGTGATACATGACCTAATATTGTAAGAAAAACATAAAATAGATAGCCAAAATAAAAGTAAGAATTAGATAACAAACATAATCCCTCCAACCCTAAAAAACTATTCATGTCTCACTATTTGTCTCGCCCTTTTTTCTCTGGCGAGAAGTATCTGATCCGCTTGCCTCCGTTCTTGTTTACCTGTTCCCATATTCTCTTGCTTCTTCTCAAACTAATCCAAATATCCTCATCATCGGTATCACCGGGTGGACCATAAGGAAAACCGGGTGGCCAAGCATAGTCATCATCTGATGATGAGACTTCAATCACAGGTGACCCTATTGGAGACTGTTCAGACTCACTTGAAGGTTGTTCAGAGCCATCCTCAGGCTCTTGTTTCACGGGATTAGGGGCATGCACAGGATTGGGATTAGGGGCATGCACAGGATTTGGGTTTTCCTCATGATTGTTATTTTCGGCTGGATTGGGATTTTCCATTTCAAGTCTACTAAATTGTTTTTCTCTTCTATTAATTCTTTAATCTGATCAGATTTGTACTACCAATTGTAGGTGTTCAAGGTTTGGGAAGAGAATTTTTGTGCTGGCTGCTTAAATAGAAAGTGACTGCAACCCTTTGGACTGCCACTCTTTGGACTGCAACCCTCTGCCTGCCACCCCTTCGCCCACATGGCCCCCTTTCATCAAGTCACATAATTGTAAAATCACATAATTAAAGGAACAGTCCAGCTATCAGTTTAATTATATTAATTGAGAGAACAGTAATTGAAATATATTTTTCCCCCATTTTGGTGAATTAACTGCATATCTCAAAAATTTGGGACAATTTTATCAAAATTCCCAATGCTTTTGTTTCAAAACTAAAGTTATTTTATACAGTGATTTAATTCGTGGTGCTATGAATTATTGTTATATTCACCATTCGAAGGGAGAGAAAAATATCAAATGCATATTTCTGGCCATTAATTCAAAAGTATTACCATGGGCAGCCCATGCAACTACTAATTATCAACAATCCAGATTATTACCATGGGCATGTGGGCCGAGTTTTAACACGGACCTCTAGCATAAAATATTATAAAAAGGTTTAACAAAACAATTGCATGCGCAGCCCATGTTAATTGTCCATCTCAACTCTCCAGACTATTATCATGGGTATGGTGGCCGGGTTTTAACATGGACCTCTCGCATAAAATAATATAAAAAGGTCAACAAAAACAATTGCATGCGCAGCCCATGCTAATAGTTGATCTGAACTCTCCAGACTATTAGCATGGGTATGGTGCCGGGTTTTAGCATGGACCTCTAGCATTAAATAATATAAAAAAGGATCCACAAAACAATTGCATGGGCTACTAATATGTCTCACAACTTTATACCTATTTCCATGGGCATAGGGTCAACTATTTGCATGTACCGTTAATAAAATATACTATCTGAGTGGATTGGCAGAGGCGGGCTCTCCCAAAATTTTTTACATGGGTACATGGGAGACAGTCACATGGATAAGCAGCTTGCAGTTACATGGGTAATGTTTTGCATGAGTCACCCCATGAAAAAGGTATACGAAATCAGAAATGTCAAAGCTTTTCCATGGGCCCTTAACACCCATGCAACAAACCAATGCTACCCATGCTACAAATGAAAATTCTGGTAGTGATTGTATTATACATGCATTTTAGCATATTATTTTGGTTAATATTTGATAATTTGATGTGAATTGATTCTTATAAACTCATAGACACGCGGCCTTAATTAATTAAAAGGATGAAAAGATGCACATAATGTGCTAGAAATGCATTTGAATATATATTTTTTTCTTAATAGTTGAGTCATCGATCTAAATTAGTGCATTTAAACTTACGGACAAATAAATATGTTACACACATCTGTTAGTTTTGATGATAATTGGACTTTCAAATGGACACATACATCTGTTAGTTCTGATGATAATTTTTTTTTTTTGGCAGTAAAACTCGTAGGCGATTTTATTAATGTTACATAAAATTAGACAAGAAATATTTTAGAAAACACTCAGCTGTAAACAAACTAAAAACGCACAGTGGTATGTGCATCCTGTAGATACAATTTTGGTTATCCTTGCTTAATGGAAATGATAAGAGACTAGTGATGGTTTTCACTGTGCGCATAGTTGTCCTGCTGGCAGACTTTATCGTAGAAGGAACTGAATAAAACCAGACCGGGCCAGGACAGTCAACACTCAGAAGTCCCAATGAAGAGCCGCCAGTGTGGAAAGCATAAAAGGGAGGGGGAGAAGAGGATGAGAAAAAAGATAGCACATAAACAAACTCCAGCACAAACAACATATAAAGTAAGTAACTATATGTATAACTCGTTCTACCCACCATTTCATTGCCAAAGAGGAGAAGAAGAGCTCAGGAGAAGAGAAGAAAAAGCGAACCGCTTATCTTGCAGAATAAAAACCCCCAGAAGGACGATGCGAAGAGCGATGACTAGATCCATGAAGTGGAAGCACCAAAAAACGGTGGCCAGATCCGCTAGATGGAAGCACCGGCTCTAGCAACGACGGAACAATGAGCGGTGGCCAGATTCACTAGGCGGAAGCATCGAAAGCGGTGGTTAAATCCACCAAACAGAAGCATTGACTCAGATGGAGAAAATGAACAGGAAGGAGGAGTGTATGGGGGTGGGGGGCTCGGATCGCCATCAATGAGAATTGGACTTTCAAATGAGATCTCAATTAATTAAAATTTCTGAAAAGACACACACAAAGTATAATAAATGCATTTTTATTCGAATAATAAATGCAGTTCAACAAGATTATTTTGGTTAATATTTGAATTTGATACATCGATGTGAATTAGTAAATACAATCTCAGACAAGCGGATGACAACATTAAGAGTATATTTGTAGGTTTGATGATTGTCAGACTTCAAATGCATCCTTAATTAATTAAAAATTTGAATAGTTGCACACAATGTGTTGGAAATGCGTTTGAGCTCATTTACTTTTGCTTGATATTTGATGCATCGATTTGAAGTACGTATAAACTTGCGGACAAATAAATGGCAACATGTCGATCATTTTGTCAGTTTTGATTATTATTGCACTTGATGAAATGTGATCCCAACTATCTAAAATTCTTAATAGATTCACATAGTGTATTATAAATATATTTCATCATGTTGTTTTTGTTAATATTTAATGTATCGATATGAATTAGTGCATATATACGCTTACTAGTGGATGATAACATTTAGAATATACTAGTACTGTTTCTCTCAATTATTGATTTATTTCTATATTCTCCTTTGCGCAATGAGCCCTTGACAAGTTGTATTATTGGATTTTATAGTATTTGTATGTAAAAATCAAACATCATTCTGGTACATTCTCTGACAATATGCAGATGTGTAACACATATAATGTCAACATCTATATTTAGTCTCCACCGTTAAATTTATACGAGGAGGGTACAAATGCCTTCATTTTTTGTGTTTCCGTCGTATTTCTATTTTTTAAAACTTTAATAACTCAAAATTTAAAACTTAAAATTCAAAATAAAACCGTTGAATATGAACTACATCATTTTATCTTATGCACGTGTAAAAAATTATGACATTTCAACTTTGTTTTGGTTGTCATCTTGAGATTGTAAAAATGTATACTAATGTGGATAATTGCTAGACATTGATTTTTCAACTTATTGATTCACATAAAAGCAAAATTGAAAGGTGATAATTTTTATGAGCACACAGAGAAAATAATATAGATCGCATCTAACAGTTTTATTTTGATGTTTAAGTTTTAAACTTTGAGTTATTAAACTTTTTAAAAATGAAAATATAATAGAGACACAAAAAATGATGGTATTTGAACCCTCAATTTATATATCCATCATGGTATATATAACAAATTCCAAGAAGTATTGGAATATTGCAATTAAATATACTATCTCTTGTTATTAATGGACATGTGCAATATATTTTGGTAATACTGGAGATATAAAATTAATATATGAAGAGCATCAATCCATTTATACAAGCCTCCTTCCGAAATTATTTTAGTTACCACTTCATAAAATACAAATTAAATCAATACCATCGAACTCCAATTTTTTCCATTCCTATCACTCACGCAATCTCAGTCTGAGCACCAAATTGAACTGGTGCGCATACTAAGGAGGCGCACCCCTTGGTGTGCGGATTGAGGGTGCGCACCAAGAGTTTGAGAGTTGTTATACGAAATAAACCCAGAATCAATAAATTTCATTAAAGAATTGAAAAGATTCAATCCCGAAAAGAAGAATTGATTTTTCCAAAATATATATAAAGAACCTCAATTTATTGTCCACGTGTCCTGCATTTAGAATTTGGAAAAGGTCAACTGGTCAAATCAGTAAATTTCATTAAACCCCAGAATAAACTCCGGAATCAATAAATTTTATTAAAAAATTTAGTTGAATTCTACTCAAATTCTTTGTGTGCACCATCAGTCCGCCCACCAGTTCAATTTGATGCGCGGATCCAATCCGTGTGAGTGGTAGAAATAGAAAAATTGATTTCAGTGGTATTAATTTAATTTTAATTTATTTAATTTTGATTTTACGTGAAGGTAACTAAAAAAATTTCGAAGCCTCCTCCCGTAGACCTGTACTAAAAAAAAAGAATAATGAGACCACTTGAAAAGCATCGCATTCAGTGCCAATCCATCTCTGTTTTTGCGCCTCAACAGCCATTATTGTCTCCCTTCGTCACCTAAATTACACTTTCCAATTTATTCCTGGAGATGAACAGCAATCTAGCTCTCTTAACTTATTATTCATTAATGTGACGTTTGTGTAATTTGTGTGCCGGGTCACTGTTTTTGGGAATTTGGCGAAAATTGTAAGGACATAACTTTACGAAAATTACACCAAAGCTTGATCACATGCTTACTAAGTGGTAAGGACATAATTTTTATACTAGTGTATTAGATCTTGATGAGTATATGTTATATGGATCACATGGGATTGCATATGTACAAAAAGCAATGTCTATATATGTTGCACGAATTGTAATATGTTAGTATTCTCTATGGTTTTATATGAATTCATATATAATAATCGGCCCAACGGAAGTTTATTGTATATTTTTTTCATATAAATAATTTAAACCATATGACGTTATTTTTAATAATTGGTTGTTATTATTTTTTTATTAATTTTAAATTGTAACGGCCACTTTATTAAAATGAATTTTGTGATTTAAGTCACAAGTATATTTTTACATTTAATAAATTATGAACGGTTATTTTACCAACTTTAATTGCCATTATGATTTATTAAGTGAATTTATTTGTTTTAATAATTCAATTTGTTTCTGCCCAACGGTAATACAAATTGATTTTCATAAAATTACGTTTTTACATTTAATAAATTATGAAGGTTAATTTTACCAATTTTAATTGCCATTATGATTTATTAAGTGAATTTATTTATTTTAACAATTCAATTTGTTTCTGCCCAACGGTGATATAAATTGAATTTTATGCAACAACTGTTATGATAGAACTGAAATATAATTTGGCATTTTATTATTTATTTCAGTATAATTACTGTTACTCCCTCTATATATATTTGATTTAATGTTATTATATTTTTTTATGGATTTATTGTTGATAATAGTAAGCATTTCTTTTTTTCTGAATCTAATGTAGCATTGAATAATGTTCATGCTCAAATCTCTGGAATAGTACCATTGAACGGAACTAATTTTTCCACTTGGAAAGAGCAAATTGAGATTTGTCTTGGTGTTCTGGATATTGACCAGGCATTACGAATAGACAAACCTACTATTATAGCGACTAGTACTGATGATGAAAAGAATAATTTTGAAAAATGAGAGCGGTCAAACCGCATGTCTCTCATGATTATGAAAAGTACTATTACAACTGCTATAAGAGGAGGTATTCCTGAGAAGGATGATGCAAATAATATTTTCACTGCTAAACAGTATTTGGCTTCTGTTGAAGAGCAATTTAAAAGTACTTCTAAGGCTAATGCAAGTACTCTCATAATGAAAATGCTCACTACCAAATATAACGAGACAAGCGGTGTACGTGAACATATCATGATGATGAATGATATGGCCGCAAAGTTAAACGGCATGGATATGACAATTGTTGAAGGCTTTTTAGTTCATTTCATTATGACTTCTCTTCCTGCACAATTTGGTCCTTTCAAGATCAATTATAATACACAGAAATAAAAGTGGAAAATGAGCGAATTAATTGCCATGTGTGTTGAAGAAGAAGAAAGGATTAAGGCTGAGAAACCTGACTATGCACATATTGTCGTTCAAAGTCCAAAACTGAAAAATAAGGACAATGGTTAATGTAAAAACAAAGTGAATACGACTACTGGTATTAACAAGGCAAGTATATCTGGTACAAAACCCGTGCATGCTCCTAAGTGTCATCACTGTAAGAAGCGTGGATACATGAGGAAGGATTATGTGAAGTTTAAAGATTGGCTCGCTAAAAAGGGTAATGATTTAAATTTCATGATTTGTGAAACATTTTTAGTTGATGTTCCCTTAAATACGTGGTGGGTTGACACTGGTGCCTCTGTGCACATTACGAACTCATTGCAGGGATTTCATTCCGTGAGGATGCTTCAAAGGGGAGAAAGAAAACTTAAGGTTGCTAATGGATTAGAGGCTGAAGTCGAGGCTGTTGGAACTCTTCGTTTGGTTTTGAAGAGTGGCTTTATTCTTGATTTACATGATGTAGTTTATATTCCTAGAGTGATTAGGAATTTAATTTCTGTTTCTAAACTTGATGCGTGTGGTTTTATGTTTCAGTTTGGAAATAATGAGTTGAAACTATATCATAACTCTAAGTTTGTTGGTTCTGGATTATTATGTGATAATCTATATAAATTATGTTTGGATTCTTCCTTTTGTGAATCTCTGTTATTTATGAATATTACTAGTGTTAATCATAAACGTGGAGTCAACAGAAATCGTGATGTTGGAAATTCTTTCAAATTATGGCATCGCAGGTTGGGTCATATTTCAAGAGATAGAATGCAATGTCTCATTAGAAATGAAATTCTCCCGGCATTAGATTTTTCTGATTTCAACAACTGCGTAGAATGTGTTAAAGGGAAATAAGAAAGGAGCCACTCGAAGTAGGGGACTATTAGAAACTATTCATACTGATATATGTGGTCCTTTTCCTACTCCAGGTATTAACGGGCATAAATCGTTTATTACCTTCATTGACGATTATTCTCGCTATGGTTATGTATCTGATTAATGAAAAATCTAAAGCACTAGATAAATTCAAAATTTTTAAGGCTGGAGTTGAAAATCAACATAACCTTAAAATTAAAGTAGTTCGATTAGATAGAGGCGGTGAATATTATGGTAGACACACCGACTTTGGTCAAAGTCCAGGCTCATTCGCTATATTTCTTCAAGAAAATTGTATTGTTCATCAGTACTCTATGTTAGTGTAATAATCTAGAAGTCAATCATAGGATAATTTTATTCTATATATTTTGTTCATGTAATGGATGATTAATAAAGATATCATTTTGTTCTTTGAGATTTACCGAATTATGAATCATTTCGAGTTAATGACTTGAAAATGTAGAGCTCCATAATATAGATGATAAATACTCTTAGTAGTCACTAACCGAGGTAATTAGCAAAGAACACTAATTGACCAACAAAGGTTAGTATGTAGATTAAATAATGGTTATGTTTTACAAACCATAGACAAACAATTGTCATTTTAATCACATAGATACATGTTAGAGAACATGGTATTTGACAGACCCTAAATGGAACGTTAAATAGAATTGTGTTCGTGTCATTAATGTTTCATTCAGTGTTAAGTTCTAAGTATGAGGTGGTTCGTCGTTTCCTACATGAGAAGTGTATATTCGTGAGTGTTGTTTAACGCTATATGTAAAAAGTAGCTATAACGATGACATTTCAGTATACATGACTTGTGCAGAGGGGAGATGTTCACCAAGACTACTATTGGCCCTCGTATTTAATACGAGTAATGGTATCGCTGGGCCCCTTGATAAAGTAGGATTATCTGTGCACGGTATGATTAAAGAGTTAATCATATTTGATAATCTACTTAAGATCAAAAAAAGATTAAATTTGCAAGGATAACACATACCTACCTTGAAATTGATCTGATACTATGAGAAATAAGAATTAACACGAGTAAATTATTTACTGGATCGTAATATTATATTGTACAAGATCATCTGTGTCAATTGGGTAGTCATAATGAATTCTACCAGATGTCGCTTATGATTTATAGAATTAAAAGGAGTTTTAATTCTATTGCAAACATAACATAGATCATATTGGGTTACACTAATAGAAAAGTAATCAGATAATTAATTTATTAATTAATTATAAAGAGTTATAATTATAAATAAAATGTCATAGAGATGACAAGCTTAAACAGAATAAATTTATAAGCGTGTACGACACGTTGTATAAATTTATCGCAACAACAGTCGCAAGAAAATATAATTGTTCATAATTGTTCAGAATAATTATATTAATAATAAATGAATTATAAATATTAATTATGAATTAATATTTGGGCCAAAAGCCCATTTGAATTTGGGCCAAATTTAAATTTAGAATTTAAATTAAAAGCCCAAATTGAAAGCCCAAATTAATTCAATTGAATTTGGGCCAAGGGGCATTTTGGTCTTTTCACCTTGGAACTGACCCTAGAGGGGCATTTTGGTCTTTTGGCAACTGACCCTGTACCCTATAAATAAAGGGGTAGGGGTGAGAGAAATATAGAAATTCGATTCGATCGATTCGATTCGGTTATATTTTCTCTTTCTCGATTTCTCTCCCAAATAGTGTTTTGCGTAGAAAAGAAAGAAATGCGTAATTCACGTATATTCTTGCGAGTTGTGAATAGTGTATTTACCGTAAATATTGTATTTATGGTGAATAGTGTTTCCGCGAATATTCGTGAATCTGTTTTTGCAAAAGTCGTGAATCAGTTTTTACGATATTCATGAATAGTGTTTAAGCGTAAAGTCAGTATAGTACTTCTGGCAAAAGAAATATCGACTCTCTGGTTGTTCCTGGTGGACGACTGATAAAGGCATCAGACGTCTGGTGCTACGCAACCGAGTTATACAGCATTCCAATTTGAATTTGGAAAAAGGTATAAATGTTATGTAATTTATTTAAATGTTAAATAAATATTATTTTAGAAATCAATCGGGGAGTAGATCCTCGGCTTATGGTAGAATGTGAAATTTTAATTTTACGTTCTTTCCGCACCGTAAGCCAAATCAAAATTTCGTGGTAAATTCCCGAGTAGAATTTATCAGGAAATTTTTCTTAAAAGTAATTTGGAAAGATAAATTCTCAAACAGAATTTTGCGGGAAATTTACGTCCCGAATTTAGCGGTTTTTTCCGAGAAACAGAATTTTGCGGCCAGAATTACCCAACACTCTATGCCGGGAGATCCTTGACAGAATGGAGTTGCTGAAAGATGTAATCGTACACTAATGGATATGGTACGAAGTATGATATGCAATACCATATTGCCGGATTTTTTGTGGAGAGTAAAAATTGTTGATCCGAGTGAACAGTAAAAACAGTGCAACTAAATTCTGGATCATGTGATCAGCAATTTTCAAAGTGGCTTAATAAATAGTAAAAAATTCCAAAAAATATAAAATTTGGTCTCCAAGCAGATTTTAAGATAGAGATCACATCTAACGGCTCGGATCGATCTTTTGGACTTTAAAAATCCGAAAACGACTTGGTTGCACAAGGGGCTTGGTGCAAACGTTTTGATATTAGCCACTTTCTCTCTCTCTCTCTCTCTCTATATATATATTATGTTATGTATTGAGTATTTAATTATGTATTTACTTCGAATTTTTAAATTTGCTTATTATGATGCGAATAATTTTATTTAATCTAAGCAAATTACTTATGAGGACCGAATGAAGATTATTAACCATTGTTGGAAAGAGTACCAATGCTATAATTAATGGGGTCAAATAACGACATTTGTTATTCTGATTACATTAGTTTGGTTTGGTATTTCTAACTGAACAAGTTTACGGTTAATGCAAATTATATTGGCCAATTTTGAATGTGTGCTTTATTATGCTATAACATTACGGCCAAGTGGGAGAATGTTAGTTATATTTTATTATGTGACCTATGTTATTATTGTGCACCAATTTCATTTAAAGAAATTAACAAAAATGCATCTGAATTTTTGATGGAAAAATTCAGATTGCCATTAATAAATGTACTGGTCCCAAAGGTTACCTCATATAATATAAAAAAACATCTTCTCTATTTGGACGTTTTTTATTCCAAAAACGTTTTTCTGTCATTTATTTTAAGGGATCTTTTTCTGGAAACGTCTCTCTCCACTGATTTTGAGGGATATTATTCTGAAAAAGTTTCATCCATTTTGAAAGAGAGAAGTAAAGAAAACGCTGAAGATCTCCATCATCAAATCTGAGGAAAACCATTCAAGATCAGTACTAACGCTTCTGCCTAAAGATGTCTTCAATTCAGAACTGTAAGATTTAAATTCCTTTGCTATTTTATTTTAGATTTACAGATTCTGGATTACGTGTTCTAATTGTAAAAACACGATATGTTTTATTATGTCTATCAATTGAAACTATACCTTATCTGGTTTTGGCAATATTACTTTCATTTTTGGCCTAATTTACAATTGTCCCTCTTGCGCTATGTATTTGTTTCATGGTTCTAAATAGCGATTATAGTGCTATAGTTTTTAAGGTCCGAAAAAGCTATAGCGCAACCCTAGCTAGCTATTTAGAATCATTATAAAGAAAAGCGGTTAATAGCGTTATAACTTTTGAGGTCCGAAAAATCTATAGCGCAGCTATTTAGAACCCTGATTTGTTTTGTTTTGTATTTTTCATTAAAGGGCCAACCATATTTTAGATACTTTTTGTGAGAATTAAACTTGCATATTTCCGTACATATAAAAACAAAGCTTGGGTCACTTTCCTAAGGCCATAGTTCATTCATAAGTTATGTATTTCAAAAATAATATTCATTCATCTACAAGTTTTGTCAGGAGAAACAAAAAAAAATTCTTGGATACTTTTTATTCCTTACCAACGTCAAAAGTTGCCTATTAAGAAAATAGATCGTGATAATCACATTAGGTGGATATCATGTTTGTATATATAACCATTAATCACGATATATTAGTGATTATATTAAGCATGTTGCTGTTCTGATGCGTCAACGGTTGTGATTAAAAGATGAAATTTCAGATTGAATATCAGCCTTTCGATCAAATAGTTTGTCTTTTTTTTTATTCTATGCATCTTTTTTTACGTTTGTTTACATATAAAAGTCTATATTTATTTAGTTACGTACTCGCCACAAGTTTATTTAGTCTGCCTTCTCTGGATCTTAATTTATTTTCATTTTTAAAATATCATTTAAGTAATTTTTGAATTGATTGATAATTGATACTCTAATTGTAAGAAATTTATTTATCCAATACTGCTATTGTCATCATTGATATTTATCATTTATGCTACCTTAATTAGTAATGATGAAATTAACGATAAAGCAGTGTTTAGCAGTCCTAACAATAATATTTTTTTGTATGAGAATATGTTGGTCCATTTTTTTATTGTTGAATAATTATTCTTTTTATTGGTCTATTTTTTATAAAAAATTATGTCATTTTGTATGAAAATATTGTTTTGTTCTTTTATAATATATACCCGTTGCAATGCACTGGTACGATACTAGTATTACTGATACATTTATATTTTCTTGCTAATTAAAATTTGGAGTATCTAATTAAAAAAACTCATACTAGATGCAAATTAATACTTCGCTAGCAATGACTAGAAAAAAATATATAATTGTACAATAATGGTTTGAATCAGCTCTTGGTGAGTGCATCCCCACCTATAGCTATCTTCAACCAAAAAAACGCACAACATAAGTTTTGGCATCTATAATTCTTGCATAGTCATTTTTACAAAAGTTATATAAATGCTCTGACCAATATTGAACATTTTAGTTAAAATAGGAAGGAAAAGTTTCTAATAAATTATCATTATGCATGTAACAAAAGAAATACAAAGAGAAATAACAATTTCTCACACTTCATATTTGACATAGATCCATACATATGTCGATTTTAATAAATTGATGCCATAGACATCAATCCTTCATTTCTAATGAATTTTCTATTTTCAGAACTTCATGAAAACACATAGCAAACATCAACACAAACAATCAAGACAGACAACAATATTGAACATATAAAATAAGTGTGTGCATATATACACACACACACACATTGTTTCTAACGACACCTAGAGGGGAGTGAATGTGAGGCCTTTTAAAATTTTAACCCTAGATGGTTTGATATTCACTATAAATATATATCTAACTTGTACGAAAGTTATTCTTGGCGGAAACAAGAAAACTTAAACTAAGCAAGTGTATGTAAAGTAAATAGAAGAGTAAAGAGACATTTGACACGAGATATGTTTACAGAATTTGGAACTAACGCCTACATCTCCGGGGCTTCGCGACCTTCTTGATAGCGCGTCTTTCTTTATCTAATGAGAAAGGAGTACAAGGTGTAACCGGTGAGCCCTTACAAACCTTGGGAAGTTACACGACCCGAGTACGGAATTGGCTCTTGAGCACTAAAGGCTCTAGTGTTCAAACAAAACAAGAGATCTCACACAAATCACTCTAATTCTTATACAAGATTGAGTATGGTGGAGTATGCTTGAGATTGTTGTAAGGATATTGAAGTATGATGCGCAAGCAACAATGGAGAATTATATATTTATTTTGAAAACGTAATATTGCAATTTGAGACGGCTATGTTGTATTTTCAAACCTAGATTTTGCTTCTATTTATAGAGAGAGAAACAAAATAAGGTAACTGGCATCAACCGTTACAACGGTTGATTAACCGTTATAACGGTTAGTCACAGTTAGTAGGTTTTTATGCGTTGGAAACTCTAATGCTCAATAAGCATTACAAAGGTGGTCACAACGGAACTCTCTAGAGATTTTTAGGGTCCGAAATGAATTGTTCTGTTACAACGCCTGATTAACCGTTGTAACAAAATAAATCGATTACTTATGTAGATTTCATATTGAATTGTTCCGTCGAACGCTTTCTTAACCGTTGTAACGATTTAGGTCAATTACCTCAATCTCAAGCATATTTTACCAATTTCACAGATTTTTAATTAATACATTAATCTTGAGTTTACTTTTCTCAGTCCAGTCCTTGGTTTATTGTAGTACATCTTTGATATGTGTAGCATTTGATGATGCATCATTGATGTTTATTGAAATTTTATATCATCATGAACCTGCATAATATCTCAACAATATATGTTTTCACTAGTACAAAAAACACCTACACCGACTGTTAAAAAAACCCTACACCGACTGTTATCAAGGCGTCGGTGATGGCGCCGCCAGTATAGGTACATCTATACTGACGGTTAAATAACAGTCAGTGTAGAGAACTAACACCGACGGTTTAAGTAACCGTCAGTGTAGGTATTAACACCAGCCGTTTTTAACAAAAAACAGCCGGTGTAGCCAGCCTACACCGGCTGTTTTCTGAAAAAACAGTCGGTGTAGTCTGCCTACACCGGCTGTTTTTTGTCAAAAACAGTCGGTGCTGGCTGCCTACACCGGCTGTTTTTTGTCAAAAACAGTCGGTGCTGGCGGCCTACACCGGCTGTTTTTTGTCAAAAACAGTCGGTATTGGCCTTGTACACCGGCTGTTTTTTTTATAAAATTGGCGTTGTAGGCGGCCTACACTGGCTGTTTTCTTTGAAAACAGTTGTAGTTCTGAAATATAGTCACACCGACGGTTTTCTTAAAAACAGTCGGTGTAAGCTGTGAGCAACACCGACGGTTTTCTTAAAAAACAATCGGTGTTGGTTCACTGACGGTTTTTTGTATTGGACCAGTCAGTGTTGAGGTTCTTCTTATTTACAATTTTACCAGCAGTCTCTACACCGACTGTTACATATTAAAACAGTCGGTGATTGGGGGTCGGTGAAGGGGTTTTTTGTACTAGTGTTTGCAAATCTAGTCAAACAGATTAATTAGATTATTGCATAGTCTAACAATATATATATATACACACACACCTCGTTCCACCCACTCTTCTATTGCCAAATAGGGAAAAAAACAGCTCGGAAAAAAGAAGAAGAGCAAACCGCTTGTCTTGAAGAATAACAACTCTCAAAATGGAGAGCAATGGCCAAATCAATGAAACGAAAGCACCGAAAACGGTGATCAGATCCACTAGATGGAAATACCTGCTCGAACGAAAACATAGCAAAGAGCAGTGACCATATCCACCGGGCGGAAACACCAACTCATAAATGAAGGAGCGGACGAGGACGAAAGTAGAAGAGAAGTGGGATTGGGGGGGCATAATATCCCATGGCAATTTTGGAATCGCCTAACCCTAAGCGGTCGTCCTTAACATCAATTCTAAATACTGATATTTAATTCAGTATAAATCAATATATAGAATGATTTCTGGATATAATTTGCTTATTGTGGCTATATACATGAAAATGTTATAGTATAAATTTCATATTTTGAGATTCAAATCCGTCAGCAGGATTCTGCTTTTAGAGAGAAACGGAGAAAAAAAAGAGGAGAGAGAAATAGAGAAGAAGAAAGATAGAAGGAGAGACAGAGGCTGCCAAGCCAATTTCAAAAAAAATAAGGAGAGAGAAAAGGAAATAACAAAATCCTGCTCTTCTTTAAAAAGAGTCAGATTTGAATCTTATTTTTTAACAATTTGCGCTTGCTTCAAACAATGATTTATTTCAAATTTTCATTAATTAAACTGTCATTACCTTCATTTCATAGGAATTGGATTTTGTTTAAAGAGTTTTGGACAAAGTCTCAACTAAAGCCGGACTTTAATCGTCCATTTTGCATTAAGGTTCGTGCAAATAATTTAGAACTTAATAAATTTAAAATAACTCATTGAATTCAAACTATCCGTATAAATTTTAACAAAAATGAGACTGCTTGAAACAACTCTGAATGTGCCTTTGTCCAAAGAGCTTTTGAATTGGACAATAAACCCCACCCCAATTCATAGGTCTTTCTTGCTTAGCTCACTTCCTATAACGGCAATCAACTAAAATCTTTATTTTATAGTTCCATACGGATGAAATGTCTACTAGAAAAGTATGAACATAAAAGTTATGCGAGTATATTTTATTGGTATTGTAAGAGAGTTTTAAATGAAACGTCAGAGGCATAGGGAGAGCAGTGCAGAAAAATAACCGGCCCCCACTCAAATAAAAAATTATAAAACATTGTCCATAATTTGTTGTAGTTATTTTTCTTCAAAATAAATCACATTAACAAATATTTCTAAATCATATATATTTTGAAGTTTTTCCCTTATCTGGAAATCTGACATTTTTATTAATTATAAAGTAATAATAATGTCCACTTTAGCTGGATTTTTTTTTTAAACGGCCGGTTGAGAAAAAAAAAATTTGTTTCAGATCCTATAAATACCCATCTTTCTCTCTCCTCCCTCTCACAACTCACTCAACTCACAGAAGAGAAAGAGAGGAAGAGAATGCGATTTCTGAGGCGATTTGAGGCTATTTCGGAGGCAATTTTTTGGGGGCCAAAAGGATGAACAGTAGCAACCGAGGTAAATCGTCCTATCGTGGCCTAGCGAGAGGAGGGTCAATTAGTGATCGAGGTAAAAATGAGAGAAAAAAAATAACTGTCAAGTATGTATGATGGAAGAATTTCTTAAACGGCCTATTCGGTATGAAATTTCAGACGATGACTTTATGGAAAATCTCTACGTCTCTGGTTTGAAAAATGAAGAAGGTTGATTCAGAGCCTCCAACATCGGACGATGAATTTGTTCTGTGTACTTATACTAGTAAGGCTAGCACTTCGTCTGTTGTGACTGATCCATATCCGGCAATATCGGACGATGAGTTTGTTCCATGTACTTTTAAGGCTCGTTCTAAGAAAAATTACTCCTTGCTAGGAAGAATTCTAGGAGAATTACAAGTAGGTCATTCTTCCATATTGCCATAAGGAACAAACACCCCACTACAAGTACTTTTAAGATAGTTCACAGTATACCAGTCTGCAATAAATTAGTCCTCGCTCCAGTTTCATTTACGACAAATCGTTAAGATATGAGCACACGAAATATATGTTAATTGGATACATCTACATGTACATTCCATTTTGTTGTCGGGCCCGCCATGTCACAATGTACAAGAACTCCTTATGAATAATGTTCATACTTTCATTGGCACTGCGGATGACTGAAATGTACTCATTTGGGGATGAAACTTGGTACTGACATTCGCCGTGCATATAAGGGACAAAATGTATTTCTACAGCTTTGGTCCACCGTTTTCTAATATTTTGCAAAACCCGGTCGGAAAATAACTGATTTGCATCTCTTAAGTCCATTGTTTGCTTCCGCCGTTCAATAAACCATTTGTTGCACTTATAGAACGTATCATTCACTATGGCAGCTCACCCGAAAGACATTATTGAGCGACTCGGAGCCGTTTCTTGTCATGATACCAAATCGACATCCTCCATTACAGGTTTGGAAAATCTTCTCGTAATTGGACGGCTCCATCACATCATTGGGACGTATTTTGTCCATATTCTTTAAAAATGCATTACACCTTGGATTTAGCTACACAAAAACAAAGATGTGTTACTTTATTTTCCTCATAGTCTTTTAAAATAATTCAACGAAATGTTATAAATTAGACATACCACAGCAAACTCTTCGAACATCTCTTTCAACCTTTTTGGGTTCTTCTTCTTGGCTCCTTGTTTGAACCTCCATCCGAACCACTTGTTTTTTCCACAATTCTGGACCAGGTTGTCAGCAACATGTTGCATACAAAACCTGTGCACAAAAAGGTTTGGAGACCATCCGTATTTTGCTGTTAGTGCACATTTGATCCCTTGTGCTAGTTTGATATAACACAGTCGAATTTATCAGCTCCAAGTACTTCATTCCTCAACCACTGTAAGAAAAAAAACTCCAATTCTCACTGTCCTCCTTCTGTACAATTGCAAATGCAATAGGCATCAATTGGTTCTTGACATCATAGCCGTAAGCTATCAAAAGCCTCCCCTCATACCGTTGTTGAGTATTTTAGATATAAGAATTTTGTACTCTTTTGCCTTTAATATTTATAAACCTTCGTCAATGAATAGGTTAGTTGCAAGCGCACAACCTATCGATTGTAGTATTTAGGTGTCGATCCGCAGGGAGACAGGGAAATACTAATTTCTAATAAAGAAAACTACTTCTAAAATTAAACAATAAAAGTAGAAGGGGGGTTTTGTTCTAAAATCCTAAGGTTGGGTTCAATACCCGAAAGAGAGGAGTTTCAAACAATAAATGTAAATAAAATAAAGGAAAGAAAGATTGGTTTGTTTTCAAGTTTGAGGAGATCTAGGGGCATTCGGTCTACAATTCCTTGCTAATTCTATTTATTCGGTTTGTTTGAATTCATGTTTGATTTGATGAGGTTTCTAACCTATGTTAGCCTTTGGAACAAATATTAATACAAATACTTTGGGTGGATGGATTAATGTTCCTCGAATTCTAGGGCTGTCACTAACCTAGAGGGATATTTAAGTCACATGCTTCAAAGTATATATCGATATTTGTTCTAAGGTGTCCTAATTAGGTTTTGACTTCACGATTAAGTCCTTCACCAAACCCTAACCTTAATTTCTATAGTTCCGGGTTGGATATCAAAGTACGGTCGCTTCTAATCCAAATCCTAAGGTATGTATTTATGATTTCAATTAGTACTCTCCTTACCTTGACCAATGCTAGAATTTAATAAACTTAAAGCGGAAAGACACGATCAACGCGATTTCAAGCTACTTCAATTCAATAAACCCTAAACAGGTGAACTAAAATTCAAGTACTAATGAAATTCATAAATAATAAATCATAGAAATTAACAATTAAATCCGATAAAACAATCATAATAAAAACAAATATCCGAGTAAATGATCAGAGTCAAAATAATGATGATTTACGTAGGGTTTTGGCTTAGGTTTTGCATATTTTCTCACACTTATGTTTAATTAATTAGAGAAAAAGGCTACTGTCACCCTTCTTTGTTTTTTATTGCAGAAAACAGGTTTTGGGACTATTTTACACCAAATGGAGCTAGAATCGGGTCAGTCGGATCAGCAACGCTCATTGACTAAGTCCCTGTTACGGCCCGTATTGGTTAATACGGACTAGGCCTAGCATTGACCAGAAGATAGCGCTGGAAGCATTAAACCCTAACCGTCAAGGTCCTAATACGGACCGTATTACCCAATACGGTCCGTATCCGAAGGCGTCTCTTGGGGAATAACTGCCGACAGCTGTTTCCAGATCAGTTTCTTAACCCCTACTCAACCTCTACACGTCCCTCCACTCCTATATAAGGCCCCTGGACAGAAGGAATAATCATCTTTGTAATTAGGGTTAGATTTGATTAAAGTGAGAAGAGAGGAGTGCTTGTAACCATGTCGTTCCGCGGCTAAGTTCCTTTTCTTAGGGCTAGGCAGTAAACCTTGCTACTCTTGATGTTTTGATATATATATTTCTGTTGATTATGATTTCTTGTTGTTGAAACAAAATGCTTTTGTGATTTACTATCTCTTCATCTAATTTCAATGATCTAGTTTGAGTCCGTTAGGGTAGTGACAGTACTCTAATGGTAAGAGAAACTATTTGTATGAATTAGCCTCGTTGAGATTTATTAGGTTTATGTGAAGAAAACCTTAGCAGGGAAACCATAAATCAGACCAACAAAACGCGTACCAAATTCCATCACTTGCGTAAAGTAAATCGCAGTGATCTGTGTAGTAATTTGGGGTATTTGAGAGATCAGACATTTGCGTAAGGTAAATCGCAGTGTCCTATGTAGAATCTCGGTGAAAGATCTGTCATTCTTGCGTAACATAAATCGCAGTGACCTATGTGGTATCTTTCATTAAACAACAACAGGAAATCAGACGCAACAGGAATATATTGTCAAGGCGGATTGAGTGGCAATGGTGTGCCGAAACCCTAGGAATTCTCATCTCTATCTTTATTTTAATTACTTTTAATTGTTTCCTAATTTACATTGATCAACAAACATCTCTAAAATTTCAGATTTCGTCTAGCCTTTTGAAAGATTGTGATTCGATCGCTCAAAGCATTGAACCAATATTTCCTGTGGATCGACCTCGAATATACTACTCGATAGGATTGTGCGCTTGCAGTCCGAACCGATAGCATTTCCGAGTTTATAATTTTTAAAAGAAACATTGCTCTCTTTTGAGTGATCAGTAAACTAGAATTAAACAAGTTCATGCATTGACCTAAATCCCTAGAAAGAGAACTACTCTCTCTTGGGGAGATCCATAACAAAGTTTGGCAAAAACAATAAGAAATAAAATAAAGAAATGATTACACCCTTCTTAGATCAAAAACCTCGATCTTGCCGACTCCTTGCTTGAATCTTCTTCTTCTCCTTTCTTCGCAACTTTGATCACCGCCGGAATGTGGAGCAGAATAACTTCAATTGAGCAATGATGAGCAGTGATGATTTCTCCTGTGGTCTCCTTAGCCTTATATAATATTTTCTGAACTTGGAGATCAAGTCGTTTTATTTTCGGCGCCCACTAACTTAGTCATTTTCTGAACTTGGGGATCAAGTTGCTATATTTTCAGCACCCACTAAGCCTACTAACTTCTATATTTCTAATTCTGTGATTATGAACTTGGAGACCAAGTTATTCTAATTTTGGCGCCCACTAAGCCCACTAACTTTCCATATTTAGCAGTTTTTCAGGCTGATGCGGCCATTGATGCGACTTTACAGAATTATACATTCCGAATTTGGATTTTTTTTTCCTTCATGAAAGTTCTAGATCTCTTTGTCCTGGTTCTGTCAAGCTTTGAATCACCCAAATCGGAGTTCGTATGACCAAGATATGGCCAAAATACGAACTGTGTGTCGCTGAGTGCGGATCGAGTGCGGCCCGAGTGCGTCCACACTGCGCTCGGACTTTTCTGTTTTCTGTGTCTGATGGCTGAGTGCGTCCGCACTCTGGGTCAGTGCGTCCGCACTGGGCTCGGTTTCCTCTGTGTTGTGCTCTGAATTTCTGAACTTCAAATGGGCATAACTCATGATCCGTAAATCCGTTTTCAGTGTTCTACCACTTTTCGGAAAGCTTGCGAGAAGATCTACAATTTGCTCCATTTTCTGTAACTTAAATAAACTTTGGCAGTAACTTGATTCTTGGATATATTTCATTCTATTCTCTACTAAAATACAAGATATTTGGTGTTATTATGTGATAAAAATCAGACCGAACATGTATATAATTTAGACCTATCAACCGCCTAGACAAGAAGCATGAATCTATGCTGATTACTGGTCTCAAGTACTGGAACGCTGCAATGCATGAACCAAAAAGCCCAGGCTACGGCCCTGAATTAAAGAACATCTTGAATAAGCACTCTGTGTTTATCTTGTATCAAACAAGTCAGAAATTGGTACTTAGAGCCGGGATTCTTGTCGCAGATTCCCATAAGCAGTGGTTCCAGCAAACTGTATGAAGCCTCCCAACTCCCAAATTATCGGGCTATTGCAAGATCACGACCCCTCCACAGTCTATTGTATTTCGGGGTTACATTGTCATACCTAACCCTCACACAGTTTGCCACCCCTTGGATGCTCCTTTTTAATGGAGGTCTCAATGATATCGGCAATGATGTCGTTAGACATTCATGGTCTGTCATTGTGTACCCAGACCTGCATGTGTGAAGCTTGTCTTACTTCGTTATAACCCATGGATCTCCAGAACCTGTTGTTTTTCCCCTAAATTCGTAATCACAACCCGTAGTCTTACACACCACCTGAATCTGATCCCTATCACTTTTCTTCATTCTAATCTCCTGATTCTTATCAATATGGTACTCTTTAATCTTCTTAATCAGCTCTTCTTTACTTTGAAAAAATTGTTCTGGCGCCAGCTCACCTTTGTACTCAATCTGCCTCTCATAGTAAGAAACATCTGCTTCTTTAAAAGAAGAAATATCATTGAAGTCTGCGAACGGGTGCGCATCAGTCCGGCCAGTAAGCGGCATATTCCTATATTCTCTGCGAATGGGCACTGGACCATCTTCATCACAACCCTCCAGGTGATCAGAGTCCTAGTTTTCTCTCTCAAGTTCATCCCCAGTTTGCAGATCTTTCTCCAAAATTTCGTTAATATTTTCAAAATCCGACTCAGTTTCGTCGTCTACTGGTGCCGGTCTGGGATGAGGTGGTGGTGGCAGTAATGGTAAAGGTGCCACATGCACGGGTCTAGGTGGGGATCTTGTATAGGGTCGTGGTTGGGGTGCTGGTGGAGTGAAGTGACTGTATGTTTCTGGGTCAGGTACGAATAAAGGAACCATGGGAGTGTATAGTTCTGGTTGTGTTGTATAATTTGACGCAACTGAATTTTGGCCAGAACTTTCAACTCCTGACTCTATCGGAACTCTCTTGACATAGATTTCTATTACAAAATTTCCAGTAGCCTTTAACCGCCCGTACAGGCCTCTCCATGCAGCATCACTTAGTATCGTCACTCTGGTATAGGTCGGGGGTGTTCTATCGTTCACTTGGGTTGCCAATTCTAAGTTCCCAACCTGCCATTTAATGACCTATTTAGACATTTTAAAAAAAATCCAGCTAAAGTGGACATTATTATTATTTTATAATTAATAATGAATATTAATAAAAATGACGGATGGATTCAATCCCTCTTGTGTTTCCGACTGTGTGACATCGCACCTCAATTTCCACATAGCTGACGTGGCACTCGCATCACAAAAATGGACCGAAATTTTTAATAATAGAAAATACAATAAATTAATATCGACATTGAAGAACGATTTGGCGAAATTTCGAAATATAACAAAGACGTTATGGTCCGTAATGTCCATGGAACGTTATGGACCATAACGGCCAGATTAGCACCTAACTACCTGTGTTAGTATAACAAAAATACGGGCCGTTATGGTCCATAACGGCCAGGGACGCGTTGAAAAAAAAAAAAAATCAGGCCGTTATGGTTCATACGTCCAGCTACAGTGATTTTTTTTTTTCAAAAATCACAAACTGAAGCAAGCAAGCAAAAAAAAAAAAACACTGTAGTCATAACGTCCAGCTACCATGGTTTTTTTTCAAAAAATCGCAAACTGAAGCAAAAAAAAAAAACTGTAGCTGGACGTTATGGACCATAACGTTCAGCTACAGTATTTTTTTTTAGATCATTAGTAATCAGATTAATTGGACGTTATGGTCATAACGTCCAGCTACAGTGTCCTGAACGTTATGGACCATAACGTCTTTGTTATATCTCGAATTTCCGCCAAATCGTTCTTCAATGTCGATATTTTTTTATGAGGAGGGTTCAAATGCCTCCATTTTTCATGCCTCCACCATGCCTCTACTTTTAAAAACTTTAATAACTCAAAATTTAAAACTTAAAAGTCAAAATAAAATCGTTGGATATGATCTACATTATTTTATCAATGTGCTCATACAAAATTATCACACTTTGATTTTGTTTTTATGTGAATCAATAAGTTGAAAAATCAACGTCTAGAAATTATCCACATTAGTGCGTTTTTTACAAGCTCTTGTTGACAACCAAAACAAAATTGAAATGTCATAATTTTTTACACGTGCATAGATAAAATGATTTAGATCATATCCAACGGTTTTATTTTGATTTTTAAGTTTTAAATTTTGAGTTATTAAAGTTTTCAAAAATGAAAGCATGATGGAGACATGAAAAATGAAGGCATTTGAACCCTCCTCTTTTTTTATTTTATTTTCTATTAATAAAAATTTCGGCAAAAATGGACGATCCACTGTGCCCGATCCTGATCCACACCGAGCAGACGTCAGCATCCTCCCACGGTCCGACATTTGATTTCGCATCAGGGAATAAAAAATAATGCCACTTGGCTGGATCATATGGTGACGTCAGCTGGGAAACAAGATAAGAAGTGAGTCATCCAAAAGTAAAACTAAGGTGTTATTAAGCTAACAAAGTCTATTTGTGAGCTTAACTCAAAAATCTATTAGATTGACTTCAAATGACGCATCCAACCCGTTAAAACCGATCTACTTCATTGGTGATGCGTTTACATGTCAAATTTTTATAATTTTGAACTAATTTAGTATGAAGTCAAGCGGTCAAAAAAAGATGATTTATAAGTTAATTTTAATGAGTTCATTTTTCATCGTTTTTTTACCGCTTGATTTTATACTAAACTAGTTAGATCGGTTTCAACGATTTGGATGTGTTGTTTAAAACCAATCCGATAAATTTTTTAATTGAGCTCACAAAAAAGCTTGGTGAGCTTAAGAACTCCCTAGTTCTACTCTCATCTAAAATTCATTTCACATGATCCGCTTATCAGTTTATGGTTATTCTCTAACAATTGTTGCATATTATCTTATCTGGATTTAATAAAATTCTAAACAATTCTAATGTCAGTGACGTTTGAAATATTTCCGTAAAAGAATTTAGAAGAAAATAGCGAATCGGAATTAAATAGCTAATTGAATTCAAACTCATTAACTAATCGAGTACTAAATAAATAAAAAATTATTTGAACTCTAATTTTCAGTAATTTAACTTCTAATCCTAATTATTAATCCTAATTTAAAAAAATTATCTTAATTTTAACTTTAAATTTAACTAAAATTACTAACCAAAATTTCAGAGGACAAACAAAATTTAAAGGAAAGACAAAGTTAGTTTGAACTTATAAATTTCTACTAAAATCAATTCAAAAGAGGCATTTGCCTCCCTAACTTTATATGGATCCGCCTCTAAAAGTAAATAACGGTGAACTTATAAATATAGAATACTGAAAGTCATAATTTGTATGAGATAATTAAATAAATTTAAATTTGGTGTATTGTGCAATCCAAAATAGGATAAAATAGAATTCTCGGAATTAATTGTTTATTGATCACTAGAGTTCCCATCTCAATTATCTTTTCTCAAGTAGTGCGATATTAATCAATGATAAGATAATATATATTAATATTTGCGGGAACTTTTTAAAGAATAGGTAGAAAGTGTTTTCTTATCTCATTTATTTTTCCTTTCTATATTTACATAGAATCGTGACACACAAGAGTACAAGTGGGTGTGTACAAATATTTAAATGAATGAAAAGATGTGCTAAACAGAATATAAAAAGGTGACCAAATTGATTAAAAAAAATACTAAACAGCAGGCTGGAGGCAGAAATTTAGTTAATGGGGTTAATTTTGAGGTTAATTCTTAGTCTGGGAGAGAGAAAGATTGAGAGTGGAAGAAAGAGAGAGTTCTTAGTCACATGTGAAATGTTAATTTTTAGAGAAAAATAATATAAAATGAGTAGAACTAGGGTGTAAACGCATCACTCGTGAATTAAATCGATTTCAACGGTTTGAATACATCGTTTGAAGTTAATTCAATAGATTTCTAAATTAAGTTCACAAAGGGGCTTGGTGAGCTTAAGAACATCCTAGTTCTACTCATATAAAATACTAGAGTTCTTCACATTATACACATATCAATAACAGTTTTTCTTTAAATAAAAGAACGGGATCGACAATATAAATTTCTCATAAAAATATGGAGATCATTTTTCAGTACCCAGAACATTTTACCATAAAATATATAAAAAAAACATATCTAACTACTAATTTTTGAAAAAAAAAAAAAAAAAGTCAATTGACCCGATTATATCTTTGTATCTCCGTCCCTACTAAACAGTAAGAAACCTCACCCCTTATAAATTTATAATACCACAATAAAATATATTTTTTAATTAACAAAAAAAAGAAGACTCCATATGCGTATGTTAAAATCGCAAAAAAAAAAAAATTCACAATTAAGAAAGTAATGGACTCTTTGAATTCTTTTACACATTTTTTTTAAATTTATCGTGGTTTTTTTCATTGTATATGTTTATAATTTGTTGAAATTTTTTTGTGCTCAAATTTCTGAATATATATTTTTTTTCAATATAAATGAATATCAAATAAACTTATAAGTGGGAAAAAAATTATGTAGAAATTAATAAAAGGAAGAGAGAGAGAAATAGAAATAGTACATCACATTTTTTATTGATAGAAAGATTGATAGGATTTTTACCAATCCTAAAAATAAAAAAGTTTGAATCGGTAGGAATTCTACTGATCCAAACCAGTTTTTCTTTTTTCCCTTTTTATTTTCTCCAGAAAAATATAAGAATATTTTATGAAAATAGCTAGAGCATCTTAAAATTTAGATATAATAGAAATATTCCATCTATTTTTTGAATTTTTTTTATATTTTACTAGAGATATATAAAAAAAATTCCTCCATCTATTCATCTGATTAAAAAAGAAAAAATAACTAAGTTTGAATCGGTAGGAATACATCTATGTATCAGATTAAAAAAGAAAAAAAAATAACTAAGTTTGGATCGGTAAAATTCCTACCGATCCAAATTTTTTATTTTTAGGATCGGTAGAAATCCTTCCTACCGGTCTTTCTATCAATCAAAAACCTGATGTCATGTTGAATTTACGGGTGTCAATGACACCCTTTTATCCGTTTATCCGATCCGTATCGTATCCGAAAAGACAGGTAAGGGCAAGCTTTTTTTTCGTTAGCTTATCGGGTACGAGTAAGGATAACGATTTTTTTCGTTATCTTACTCGTTATCCTATAAGATAATTTTTAAAAATAAAATTATATATATATTTGTATGAAAATAATACATGATACAATAAAGTTTTGTATTTTACTAAATTTTCATAATACAAATTAGTTGTATTCATTATTATTTTTTTTCTTTTTTGTTCTTGTTTTGAAAAATATTTTATCGAAATTATAAATGAATGACACTTTTTTATTCGTTTTGCCATTAATTTTAGTAGATAGGCTTTCAAAGTAAAGCAGCTCTTAATAAAGCTATCTCACCAGATAAAGCAGGGTAGCGAAACTAGGAACGGAGTTTTGGCTTGTTAGAGCTAGGCTGATGAGTGAAAGTCAACGAGCTGTCATACGAGCCAGTGAGCTAAGCAGCTTGCTGTAGTTGCTACGGTAAACTGGAGTGCGCCAGGAAGTAGAGACTGATCCGATCCGTACCGTATTCGAAAAAACAAAAAAGAGTAAAAAAAAAAAAAATTATTATCATAATGGGTACAGATATAAAAATGTTTTCACTCAACCCGTATTGTACCTGTTGACACCCCTAGTTGAATTAGTCTTTTTAGTATTTTTTTTTTTAAGAATGGTGAGGTCAATTTCTCACATTTCATTTATAATGAATGACACACGATGTGTCGCTGTTACAACATTTACAAAATAGAAAATCTAATATCAACCAATAAAAAGAAGAAATTGCAAATTTAAAATAAGAGAACCAACAGAACCATAGTTTCTGTAACAGTTCGGCTCGTGGTTTTTCAGTGATATTTTAGTCTTAAATTCTCAAGCCAGTTTGCTATTTCTTCTAGTATTTGTATTTCTGCCGTCAGAAGTCGCTGCGTTTTTTTTATTTTTCCGTAAATATGTGACGATAGCGTTCTCTTCCAGCATCTCTTCGCAGTGCCCAATAAAAATTCTTTACAATTTTACTTCTTTTTTGTTTTGCATAAAACCATTCTAAAGAATTTAATTGATCATGGCAACGACTGTATATGTTACAATTGTACTTATAATTCAACGTGACAACTCTAAAGAATTTGATCATGGCAACGAAATGTATAAGGAATTCTCCGCTTGATATGGACCACAACCAAATGCGGTGTTAAATTCAGTCCACAACCAAATGGCAACGACTAAAGAATTGATGGAATAACTGAGGATTAAACTCCTTATTTCATGGTTTAGACCACAACCAAATGTGGTGTTAAAAAGATAACGAGAATTTTGTTCTTCTCTATATGTATTATGTAGATATTATAATGTTATTTTCATTGTCCAAGTGTTTAGTGTTTCAAAATATATTATTCAAAATTTGTTGAAAAAAGTTTGTTTATTTTCTCAATAAATATTCCATTTTCAGAATCAAATTCAAAATTACAACCCTATTTATAAGAGAGTCTCCTAAAGGCCGGAATTTGTAGTTTAATTTATTTGAGATATATATTTTATAGCTAAGGTGATTAATCCAGTAATGCCATAACAGAGATTAATCCATGCAGTTTTGGATTAATTTTCGAGTCCCTATATGAGACGAATTTGATTGCTGTGAGATACAGTTTCAATGCAATCAAACCTAAATTTATAGGTAGAAGTATACGACTTTGTTTCTTCTCTGGCGCACAGGAAAAATCTTGCACGGGTCTGATTCCTTGATTTTATTTGAATTTTTATCTATTCAATCTCAAAAACTCTTACAAAATCAACACCGTGAATCCGTGCGGATCGCATTCCACTTTCAAGTCATTTTACCCGCAAATTATTTTTTATGTCATCATCTTTCTATTTGTTGATATATCTATAATTATAATCACGCAAGTTAATACTAAATCACATATTTAGCTCATGTACCACTATATATATATTTTTAATAAATTTCATAGATTTATCTTACATAAAGAAGTAACCTTTTATAAAAAAAAAATCAAATCAAATCAAATCCATTGTTCGTTTTTTTTTTACAGAAATTTATCATTAATGCCGGACATCTGTTTTGAATTGAAATTTAAAGTTTCCTGTGGGTATTTGTCTACGAAATAGGGGTGCAATTAAAGGAATCAAATATATTACCCGTTCGTATCTGAATAAGTATTCGAATTTTTGTAGATTCAGGTATTCAGATACAAATACGAATACATATATGATATATGCCGATATTAATAATTATCTGTATTATTGTTTGTTTCGTATTTCGGATATATGTTTGTGCGGATTTGGATAATTATTTGTATTCGTATTATTTTAATTTTTTAGATATCTGTTTGTGCAGATTCGGATAAGATATGGATAATTATCCGTATTCATATTAGTTTATACATTTGTTTTGGAATTATATATAATTAGAGAGAAATATTTTTTATTGATATTTATTGATTAAAAATATGTTCTTTTTGTGTGATTTAAGTTTTGTTACAAGATATATATTTTGTAATGACATAACAAGTTTAACTTGAAAAAGTTATTATTTTGTTCACCATAATGAATAATGATTAGTGTCTGAATATGTATTTTATGTTATTTTTATGTTCTAATGAAAAAAATAATTTGTTGAATAGCATGTTAATTTTATCACAATATTTATATTAGGTATTCGAATTATATATGTACGCATCATTTAATATCTAATACGTATTCATATATGTTTAATATATGATCTATATCCGTTTAATATCAAATCTATATTTATATCTTTATATAAAAAAATTGATACGAATATGGTTTTACCACTAATCCATCTGTATGGATCTGATCCATTTACACCCTACTGCAAAATGCCATTTGAATAGTCAATTAGCATCTCCGTCCATAAAATTAATTAGTAATTTCAAACAACTGTCAAAGAGTAAAGAAAAATTAATTTCACAACTGTCAAAGAGTAAAGAAAAATTAATTTCAAACTTAATTTCACAACTCCTATATTTATACAATTGATTAACAACTGCCTTTTATGGTCAGGGCAGCAAATTTGATTAACTATGAGAGATCAGTGAAAGTGGAGATGAAAGCTTTAATTTAATAATGTCAATATGAAAGTAAAATTAAAAATGTCAATATGAATTTTGAAAGTACTAACTAAGATTTTACAATTCAATTTACTAAGATTTTACAATCAATTTACAAGTGTATGTAAATGTTCTTATCTATATAACACAAATAGAGACACGGGTCGGAAAGATATAACATAAGTACATAACACATCATTTTAAAATAAATTTTATTTGAATACAACCATGAAGGTGACATAGCATTTAATGTCCATAATTTATGGTGTCAAAGTACTAAAATTTAAAAATTATATAACTTTTTAAAATAATTTTAAATAATAAAAATACTAACTTGATATATATTATTTATTTGCATATTCATTGAGAGCTAATAAAATGAACGGATTAAATTTAATTATTAAAACCCCTCATGAGAATTATCGAAATTAAATAAAATTTCATAATTTTTATATACATATAACAGAGATTATTTGAAAAATATTTAATAATTTACATTTGAAAATTTAAATATCAATTTTAAAATTGACACCGTTTGGCCATAACTATTGAATTCACTTCTGTCACATGATTTTTTTTTTTTTTTGAAGTAGAAAAGTAGATGTGTCAAGTTTTTACTTCTGTCACATAACTTGAGAAACGTACATATTCAACTGTGTAGCCTTATATGCTACATAATTTTCTTGTTCTTTCTTTTTCACGAAGAAAACCGCGGGCGGGGCCGCGGGCCTATACAATAGAAATTTCCGGTGCAGAAACAAATTGTTGGCTTGCTGACCCGCAGCCGGTTTCGTCGCTTTGCTTGGCAAGTTCGCTTGATCCCGGTTCACTAGGCCGTGAAGCATGGATCGTCTGTCCATGGTAATTTGAAGCATCGTCTCGTGAACCCATGAACCAGATGTCCAGCTTGTATCGGTTCCTTTGCTTACACTGCCCGTAGCCGCAAGGCCGTAAGCGAAGATGGAAACTACAGGGGCTGTTCGGTTTAATCAGTTTTTTTAGCTTCCTTAAATTTATTTTACTTAACACTGTCTGTAGCCGTAAGCCTGTAAGCTTCTTTAAGATTTAATCTGTTTTTTTTAACTTTCTTAGTCGATTAATTCTGCTGAACACTGATTTTTTAGCGCGGATTAAGATCACCTCCTTTAGTCTCCTTTTGTCCAGATTTTAATCATTTGTCCGGATCTTAAGACACCTCTGCTACTTTCTCTAATTTTCTTAGCTTTCATTCACAGATTAAGATAACTAAACATTAGTTTCTTAGCCCTCATTAAACCCTTAATCCTCCCCTCTTAGTCCTTTCTTACCGAACGGTCCTATATATTTAATTACTAGCCTCGTGACGCAAGCAAGAGCCCACTTTTCCCGTCACTCGTTTCCGTGACGTCATTGCTCCCACGTGATCGCTCTAAATAGTCCACCCCCCACAGTGCTTATCCTATTTAATATTGGTCTCTTTACCCCTTCGCCCTTGAAATATCACGTTTTTAGTGCTTCCAAATAAATAAAAGAAAATGAGAAGAACGTTGAATACACCTTGAATTGGAGGTGAACAAAAGTTGAAATGTACATAGCAATGCATCTTATATTTTTCTAGTGTTCTAAATAGCTAGCTACAGTTGCGCTATAGCTTTTTCAAATCATAAAAGCTAAGTTATGAGATAAAATTGTGCTAATTCAGCTACGACCGCTATAGCTGTAATAGCTGACCGCTATTACCGCTACGCGCTATTGGTACCGCTATGCTACATGAGTTTTTTTTTTGCGATTTACATGGGTTTTTTGTTCTTATTTCCGATGCTACAGATTTGCTATGATAAGTATGCTAAATTGAACTATGTGCTTATGTTCCTATTTGTGATTTAGTCTATATCGGAAAATATTCAAATATTAATTCTTCCATTTGCTTGCTCTTCGTCTAGTATTCACTTGTAAAATTATTGTCGTTCGTTTCAATTGAAAGCTGATTTTGAATTATTATAATATATAAAATGTTCAAATAGGTATACTTACTTCATTTCACTTGTAAAATTAATTGATCTTCGTCTATTATAATATGTAATACTATAAAGTATGAACTATTAAATAATGTTATCTTGTAGATCCTTTTTTTCTTATTATTTGCATGATTGAAAAAAGTATAGACTTAGATTAGTTATCATTTGATTGTTACCCTAATTCTCCAATATTGATCATGTTGATAATTAATAGAAATATAGAATATAAATTTTGAAAAGAAAAAAAAACGCTATGTACGATTAGGGGTGAGTAAATCGCTCAGAACTCGTAACTCGCTCATAACTCGCTCGTTAAATGCTCATTAACAACTCGCTCGTTAAATGCTCATTAACAACTCGCTCATTAGCAACTCGCTATAACTCGCTCATTAACTTAATGAGCCGAGCATGAGCATACCCCAACTCGCTCATAACTCGCTCATTAGCTCATTAAGAAATTAGTAACACAAATTCTGCCACATCTAATCTCTAGAATAGTATTTGGTTCTGTACCTAAAAATTTTGAAACTATTGGGCGGCAGCAAAATTTTCACATACTTAAAACTTTAGAGGCAAAATGTGCAAAAGTGCAAAACTAAATGTTAGTATATTCCTGAGCTATTCCTGAGCTATTCTTATTCATTCATATTAGGCATATACAGTATGGTACTGGGTTAGTATATTTCTAAATTATGTTAGTCTATCCATTCATTTTGTTAGTATATCCATTCATTTTGTTACTGTTTGTATATTTCTAAATTCTATATTTTTATTATTGTTTTGATAATGCAAATTTGTAGGTACGTGACAAGCCGTGAGAACGACAAGTAATTAAATTCAGAACCTTGATATTTTCCTTCATCTGTCTCTATTTACTTTGTGTAATTAAATTCATAAATAAAATTAATTTAGTTCTTTCTTCTCTTCTTTTTTTACTCTACATTCAACTTTTCCAACTAAACTCGAAAGTACCTCTAAATATATATACAAGACAAACAATAGAAGTCACTTTTGGATACAAAATAAATGTGATATAAAAACTATCTATTCTGATTGTATTTATGAAAATTAGTGTTGTATAATATTGTTTGATATTTTGCAGCAACATAACTTTTTATTATTTTTTTCTTAAAGGGTACAAATATTTGTAGATTGTCAATGTTATGCTAAAATGTAATACATCATTCAGGAGATTTTTAACTCTTAAATTAATTCATCTTATCATGAACAAGTAAAATTTGTTGCCAATCATAACGTAAATTTTAATTTACATGATATACAATTGAATGAATATAAACATAATTTGTTAGATTCATCTTCTCATGCTATGCCAATAAAGTCCTACAAAAAGCTTGCACAAATAACAAAAAGTATAGGGTGTAGGAGCTAAATCATCCTGTTTAAAATCTATATATCCTTCTCACTTCTATCTCACTCATCAGTCCTTCCATCACACCCCGGCTTTAATTTCACTTCCTTCCCTGTCTCTGCTCTCTCTCCTTCGACAGCTCTTTTACTTCTGCGCAAAAACCAAAATTCATCAATAGAAAGACCTCAGAAAGAGAAGTCAAAACTCCTCACACACACATCTCCTGCAAAACAATAGCAACAATGCAAGGCGTCCGATGCCTCCCCTTCCTTCCCAACCCCGACCGCGACCTCTTAACCATTCAAACCAACTCCAACCCGGTCCCCCCTCGTCAGCGGGGCCCGCGTTCACTGACGATCGACGCGGGAGAGGAGACTCCTGAGAGCCGCATCGAGCGGCTGATTCGTGAGCACCCGGTCGTGATCTTTGCACGCCGCGGGTGTTGCATGAGCCACGTCATGAAGCAACTTCTGGTTGCCGTCGGATCCCAGCCGTCAGTGATTGAGGTCGACGAGAGTGAGATCGAGGTCTTCACCGGGACCAGCATGCCAGCACTGTTTGTAGGAGGCTCGCCAATCGGAGGAATCGAGGGGCTCATGGGTTTGCACCTCAGCGGCTGCCTCGTGCCCCGGTTGAGAGAGCTAGGAGTGATTTGATGTGCGGCTGAGACGAAAGCACAACCAAACTTTCAGCCATGCATCAGGTCTTCTTCTCGGCGGTGCTTATTTTATTTTTATTTCGTTTATTTTATTTTTATTTCGTTTTAGTTTTGCTTTTTCGAGGGGTTCATTTGGGGATTTGGGAATGGAAGAATCCGAGTCAGATTAGGAATTTAGGATGAATGAAGTAGGGCGTGGCGCACGAGCTAATATGTGAACCGGAGAATGCATTTTAGTAAAAAGTCGTGGGTTGCTTGCTGCTTACATATGTTGTGGCATATCCGCATACGCAAGCTTGCAGCACATATCAAGTTGGTTGATCCATTATGATTTATGACTGCAATATTTCATGGTCTCCTACAATTGAAAATATAATTGAAAGTACATATTGTTATTTGTCTCTGTTCAATCGTAAGTCATTTGGTCGTTCCCATGTTATTTTCAGGACAAAAACAATAAAGAAAACTTTTAGGGGACCATAAATAAAAATCTTTCCCAAAAAATTTCATATGTTTTTATCCTATTTATGACTGCTGGTAAGTGGATCTCACATAAAATTCAAAAATAACAAAATATATCGAACAGTTCTACAATAACAAAATATATAATTAAGTTGGGCTTTACATCGATCTCACATAAAAAATTCAAAAATTGATCGAACAGTTCAATTAAGTTGAATGATTTATACTTCAACAGCGGGACCTTCTTATCCAGACAAAATGAAAAAAAAAATGAGAGAAAAAGGAAACGGTAAGTGCCAAGATTTCCCCCTAAGAAAGTGGTTGGGTCAAAAAATAAAAGACGTAGTTTCTTGAGCAAGATGGAATTGTGTACTATTTTTTTAATTAATATATTATTGTAACTTTTAATATCAGAACCTTATTCTTGCATGTTAATGACATCTCAAAGCTTTCTCATTAATCTTTGAATTACTTGGATGTGGCACTTCTATTTTTTGTGAATGGGCAGAAATCAATTGAGCAATTAAGTCTTGATAAGTTGTTTAAAACAACAATTTGCAAACAAATATAAAATATCACCATCAAACATTGATAACACAAAATTAAAACTACATTGTAAGATGGTACCATGTTTGTTAACAGAACACAAGTCATGTCCTAATTATTTTATGCTTAATTAAGATAAAGAGCAAGTTTCTAATATTGTGTTTTAATCTTGTGTTTTACTGACAGAAAGAAAAACTCAATGAGTCATGAGCGTTGAAAGTAAGAAAAAGGGGGAAAAAAAAAGACAGAGATGAACTCAACATATATGTCATGACTTATGAACCAACCGAACAATTGAAGGAAAAGCACCGTGAAAAATACATCCAAATTTTATTTCCACTGTACAAAATAGTAATCATGAAAGCTTTTCGGTACCGCAGGGGAAATCATACAAAAAGTTAAACCTCTGATATCCAAATCGAATTTCATTGGGATGCCTGGTCGACATTTATGTGAACTAGGTTCATTAAGTTTCGAACTTTACGAACTATTGAAATATGCCGTTATATTTGCTTTCATTTTGTGTCATGTATACGTAGATAATATAGATCAAATAAAATTATATATGTAAAAATAAAATATACTTCGCTTTTATCATCATGCATATTTTAAAAGAAAAACCAATTTAAATTAATGATATATTATTGGACATATAAATAGTCTAATAATCAAGGGGAAATTTACACCAATAATTAAATTCCATATTAATTGAGTGTCACTTGATTTTGGATCATCATATTTTATAGAAATGATATTTAAATTATATAAATTTTGTTCACAATATTGAATTTTAAATTTTATTTTTCTAAAATTATTTAAATTGTCACAAAAAAACTCACAATTAAGTTTGGTCCCCTCAAGGTGTGACCAGACTGACATTTCAGGCGTTTCAATACTGTACCAGTACTCTTCATTACTGGTACAGAGAATCTGTTCGTAATCTTAATTTGCTGCAAACAAACCCATTGCAAACAGAAAGGTGGGACCCGGATTTCATTTAAATTCTGTTATAATTCGTATTAAACGCACTCAAGGACTCAAAACGGTAATCATATGACATCAGAGTGATGTTAAAAGCTAAAAAGGTATATAAGATATTTGTACACCAGTTAACCCTTGATGAACCATGTATTAGAATAATGCAGAGAGGGCTCCTGGCAACGTAACTAGGCACCAAGAAGCAGATCTGCAAAGAAGAACAAACGACAGCCAACTGAATATTTTTGTTTAATAATGTATATTTTAGAAATAAACAATTGATATTTGTAAGAGATCGAGAATTAAGTAACTCGTATGGCAGCGAAAATTGATATTCCAAGATCTTACGTGCTTTTTTTCACTATTTGACGCTTCACGAAGCCCCCCTTCTGGCTAAATTCCTGAAAATTACACTTAGTGGAGACTTTCACTTGGAAGTGGATACAACAGAGTATACTTTGTTCACCAAAAGGGTAGATACACCACGACACCAAAAATGACAGAGGTCATCACACAGAGAAACAAAGGCAAGAAGGAAAGGGGATAATACTAATCACACAATTTGTTATCTGGAGGGGAGAGATGCCATTTGCAGACAGGACCAAGAGTGAAGAAGAACTTTCAGAAGAAGTGCATAATCAGTTGGCATACACAAAAATGGCTAAGTACAGTTGAAGAAATGCAATTGCAAATGCAACAGCAACTACAGATGGGTTGGCGATCACTACTGTGTTTTAGGCTTCATTTAATTTCATTTCATATCAACTTATAATCTCAATCACTACTGAGGTTAACTTTTCTTTTAATTTCCAAAATTGTAGTTACAAAAACTCTAGTAACTGGCTTAATATATCAAACAAGGGCATGACCCCTGTTTTTTCTCAAAGAAAAAAAGTTCTGCCATTCACAACTAAAATTCCCTAAACAATGAAGTACGTCTCGCTTTGTAAAGTTTTGAATATTCTGTATTTTGTATTGAATATTTGTTGTATCTCTTACAATCAGTGGCTATTGGATATATATAAAGGTCTAAGCTTATTGTACCGTTAATTCTAACGGTAACTTCTTATTTTTTCTAAATTACAATTTTATCCTTCCTCTATTTTAGATCTCTAACTATCGTTATTCTCAACACTCCCCCTCAAGCTAGAATTATAGATATCAATTAATCCTAGCTTGCTTGTTATTTCTTCAATGGCCTTCGGAATAAGACCCTTCGTAAAAATATCGGCTAATTGGTCTTGGCTCTTCACGTAAGGTGTTTCGATTTCCTTGGCTTGAACTTTTTCTCGTATGAAATGACAATCGACTTCGATATGCTTTGTTCTTTCGTGAAACACCGCATTCGAAGCAATATGTCTTGCCGCATTGTTATCACAAAACATCTTCATTGGTTTATCAAGTTTGAAGTTCAACTCTTCGAGCAATTGTTTGATCCATGTGAGTTCACTTGCAGTGGATGCTATGGCACGATATTCCGCCTCCGCACTTGATCGTGCCACGACATTTTGCTTCTTACTTTTCCATGTGACTAAGTTTCCGCCTACAAACGTGCAATAGCCGGTTGTTGATTTTCTATCGAAACTCCCGGCCCAGTCTGCATCGGAATAGCCACACACATTATTAGATTTGTTATTTTTCATCCATATACCCTTTCCGGGTGATTTCTTTAAATATCTCAAAATTCTTTCAATTGCGTCCAAATGCGGTTTTCTTGGTGAATGCATAAATTTACTAATTTGACTTACCGCAAATGATATATCCGGCCTAGTTACCGTTAGGTAAATTAGTTTACCTACAAGCCGTTGGAATTGGTTGATATTTTCCAACGGTTCTCCATCTTCGGCATTTAGTTTACGATTGTTATATATGGGTGTTGAAGCCGGTTTGGACCCTAATTTTCCCGTTTCTTTTAAAAGGTCGATGATATATTTTCTTTGAGAAATAAATAGTCCCTTGGTTGAATGAGCTATTTCAATTCCTAAAAAATATTTAAGTTTACCAAGGTCTTTTATTTCAAATTTTTCTTTTAAGTGTTTTTTCACAATGTTAATTTTGTCATAATTGTTTCCGGTTATGATTATGTCATCAACATAGACAAGAACAATGGTTGTATCATTATTTTCATGTTTTGAAAATAATGATGTATCGGATTGGCTTACGTTAAAACCACGAGAAATTAAATATTGAGAGAGTTTTCCATACCATGCCCTTGGAGATTGTTTAAGTCCATAAATTGATTTTTTTTAACGTACAAAAAAGGTTAGTATTTTTTTCTTTTACATGACCCGGTGGTAGGGTCATATAAACCTCTTCCTCAAGTGTTCCTTGAAGAAATGCATTTTTAACATCCATTTGAAATAAATTCCACCCATTATTTACCGCTATTGAAAGCAAAATTCTTATGGTATTCATCTTTGCTACCGGAGCAAAGGTCTCTTGGTAATCAATACCGTAAGTTTGGGTATACCCTTTGGCAACTAGCCGGGCCTTATACCTTTCTATGGATCCATCGCTTTGATATTTTATTTTATAAACCCATTTGCATCCTACGGGTTTTTTATTTTTTGATAATGGTTCAATGGTCCATGTATTATTTTTTTCTAAAGCTAGAAGTTCTTCTTTCATAGCCTTGCACCATACCGATTGGTTTATGGCTTCCTCAAAGTTTCTTGGTTCTTCAATTTTGGAAATTGAACTAAGAAATGCATGATGGTGTTTTGAAATATTTTTATATGAAATATAATTTTGAATAGGATATTGAACCTCATAGGTTACGAAATCTCGTAACCTTGTTGATGGTTGAGTAGGGCGAGTTGATCTCCTTGGTGCGACTTCTTCTTCAATAATTTCATTTTCTTCAATATTCTCGTTTTCTTCTTCCTCGGCCTCGCTTTGAGAAGTGTTGTTATTTTCGCCTTCATTTTCTCCTTCTTCTTCATTTCCTACAACTCTTTGCTCCTCAATTTGATTAGTAGTCATAGGAATGACAAAATCATTTGTACTAGTATAGTTATCAAGCTCATTTTTATTTTCTTTAAAATATGGCTCATTTTCAAAAAAAGTTACATCTCTTGAAATATATAATTTACTATTTATAGGATCATAACATTTATAACCCTTTTTTTGAGATGAATATCCAAAAAAAATAGTTTTAATAGAAGTATGGTCTAGTTTATCTCGTTTATTTTGATGTACATAACATGTACAATCAAATACTCGTAAATGATTAATATTTATTTTTCTTTGGTAAATGATTTCTAGTGAACTTTTTTTGTTTAGAACAACACTTGGCAATCTATTTATCAAATAAGTTGCGGTAAGAACGGCATCCAACCAATAAATTTTTGGAACATTATTTTGAAACATAAGTGCTCTTGTCATTTCAAGTAAATGACGATTTTTTCTTTCGGAAACTCCGTTTTGTTGTGGGGTATAAACACAAGTAGTTTGATGTATAATTCCTTTATGTTTCAAAAAGTTTGAGAAATTTTGATTTACAAACTCCGTTTCATTATCGGTCCTAAGAATCTTAATTTTTGTGTTGTATTGGTTTTCAATTAAATTTGAGAAATCTTGAAAGTGAGAAAAAACTTCACTTTTATTTTTTAAAACACATAAGTATGTTAATCGTGAAAAATCATCTATAAATGTAACAAAATATTTAAAACCATTGTAAGAGTCTACCGGGGCGGGTCCTCAAACATCGGAACGAACAAGTTCAAATATTTTGCTACTTTTAGAATTTGAGATTACAAAAGGAAGTCTCGTATGCTTTGCAAATTTACATACTTCACAATTATTACAATCTAGATTTGGAAAATCAAAAATACTTTTTAAAATTTTATCGGAGGGATGTCCAATTCTTTTATGCCATAAACTTCCCATATCTTGTATTTGTGTGTTGAAATTACATTTTCGGCTATTCAAAAAATAAAGTCCATTTTGAAAAAACCCTTCACCAACCATCATCTTGGATGTCATATCTTGAAACAATACATTTTTAGATGAAAATATAATCTCACAATTTATTTCCTTTGAAAGTTTTCCTGTAGATAATAAATTATTGGTTCAATTTTTTAAATGTAAAACATTTTTAATTTCTTTTAAAAAAACGATAATTGAGCCATAACCACAAATTTCCATTTTTTCACCATTTGCTACATAAACAAATTCTTGACCTTTGCTTTTTTGATAATTTTGCAATATATTTTTTTTTCCGGTCATGTGGTCGGTTGCACCGGAATCTAGAATCCATACCGAATTATTTTTGAAGTGTTCTTGATTTAGATTTCCTAAATGGGTACATTTTTGTGGTTTTATTTCACTGTTTTCGGTTTTATATTTGTTTGGGTTTTCATTCACTCTTTTATTTGGTATTACATATTTCATTTGATTTGGGCCTACATTAAATTCATGACCCTGGGCTTCTAATAAATTTTCTGAATTAAAGGAACCTGATTTTGGCCTGTTTAAAAAACCGCTGAGGGAAGAGATTAATTTGAAGATTTCAGAATTTGTTAAGGCAGCAGCTCCGTTTGAAGCAGCAGCTCCAAACCCTGCGGGCTTAATTTCGGCTTCTGTTTTATTTTTTACGTTTTGGGCTTCTATTAAGTATTGAGTTTCAACAAAACCTGTGTTGGGCTTTCCATTCAGCAGCCCACTTAGAGAGGAGAGGCTCTTTGCAAATTCGGATCTGAATACAGCTGCAGATCCGTTGGTAGCGGACCCGCTAGTGTTGGAGGCGGACCCGGTTCCCTTTGTGACTCGGCTTGGTTGAGCCCCTTCACTTTGGTCCGCCAAATAGCGCCGCTTCAACAAATCCTTCTCTCCTCTTTTCCCTCTTAGGGTTACGCCCCTGACTACCTTCGCATTTCTCCTTCCACCACTTTGGTCGGAGATTAGGATGAAGAAACCAACAATTGTTATAGTCGTGGCCCTTTATTTTGCAATTGGTGCATTTCTCTTCACCACTAAGGTTAGGGTTCTGATTATTTATGGGGAACGCCATGCATGAGTATTTTCTGGGTTTCTTCTGGTATTTGATTTTCTGGTATGTGTCAGATTTATTGCTTCTGTTTTTGGGTTCTTTTTTTTCTTTTTTTCTTTTTCTTTGAATTATTCTGTTTGATCGTGGATCAATCAGATATTGGTATGAATCTAATTTATTGGGCTATTGGGTTTCAGCCAAAGCACGGAAGGAGGAAAGTTTTGCTCTGATTTGAACAGGGGTTTTTTATTGGTATATGATGAGCAGAATTTTTGAGATGGAATAATTGAATCGGTTGATAAGAACAGATATAGGGATTATGCAGATCTAATGCTCTGATACCATGTAAAGTTTTGAATATTCTGTATTTTGTATTGAATATTTGTTGTATCTCTTACAATCAGTGGCTATTGGATATATATAAAGGTCTAAGCTTATTGTACCGTTAATTCTAACGGTAACTTCTTATTTTTTCTAAATTACAATTTTATCCTTCCTCTATTTTAGATCTCTAACTATCGTTATTCTCAACACGCTTCAAATCAAATAGATGTGTTTCTCTCTCTATAATTACTACCTAGAAGTTTAGACATATTATTTGTGTTCTGTAGAGAGAGAGCTTCTGATTATATATAACTTAAATATATTTAAACAAAACAGATTTAGTTTAGAATCCGCAACTATCACTGTTTAGAATCCGCAACAAAACAGATTTAGTTTACATCACGGTCCAAACACCTATTTACATCACTAAAAACAGAAACTGTAATTGAATTAAAAGTAAGACTCCATCCAAAATTACAATTACAAACAGTTTAGCTATGTCAGAGGTTAGAGCTCCAGTGTTGGATCGTAGATCCTGCTTCCCGGGCCAGTAGCGGTCTCATGTTTACTCTCGTATCTGAAAATTCGTCTATTTCGTTCACACCATAGCGCCCAAGTACCCACTGCCAAAGCTGTTTCCCTCATTTTGATGTGTGGCCGGCTCTGCCACAGCTACTTGCACACCCCATTTGTAGAAGTGTTTGAGCATTAGTGTGTACCAGTCCTGTACCGGCAGTCACTAGAAGTCCCCTCCAGAAATTTTGTGAGTAGCTACACATTACCATCAAGTGATCTCTGGTTTCAAGCAGCCCATTTCCGCACAGAACGCATCCAACTGAGACATTGCAATCCTTTAACTCGAGTGTTTCTTGAGCCAGCAATTTGTTCTGCATAGCAACCCATAAGAAAACTCTTATCTTAAGTGGAGCCTTGATTTGCGACATCCTAGCATAGACATCGCAAGTTATCCCTCTGTCGTACATCATTACGTACGCCAAAGCGCACGTAAACACTCCTTTTGCAGTCCACTGCCATGTCATAACACCGCTCTACACATGCAGTTTTGCAAGTCTGTTAATGAAAAAGGATTGTGACCCCGCTGCTGTAATTTTCTGAGGATCTGATATGCCGTACAGCAGAAAATGAGATTTTCCCAATAGTATTTTTCGGTGAAATAGACAGGTATCCTTTGAATTAAAGAATTGTATTCTAGTCCCAAAATATGTGTATGTTGCAGGGTATTTGAAGACCAAGAATCCGATAACTGGCATATAGTAAAATTTCAAGACTCAGGCGGAGAATAACATTACTTCAAGAATAATGTTCAGTACAGTTAGCTAAAATATTGCTTTAAAGCCTTTAATCTTGTACTTGTCACTGCAGATGAACTGAGAACTTTAATCCTAACTTATGCTAAAAAAAACATAACAAATATATCAATAATTCGATCATCCTACACGAGTCATCTGCAATTGCATGACTGTGTTTAATTTACTTAACAAATCATGTTTTACCTTACCTTGGTGACCAATTAATATTTTCTTTTTCCTGACCTTGGTATAGGCAGGTTTTTTATTTATTCTTCTTTTTATATCAAAAACCCTCCTGGTTTTGTAATTACGGCCGATTTTCGTGATTTCATTTTGAATATGGTTAACGTGCCTCAATTGGGCGATTATCTTTTAAAATTTTAAAAACAAAAAAATCAGCGATCAAAAAGAAAAACACTACTATCGATCGTGGATTCGAAATCCGAACAATCGTGTTCTCAAAATAGTAACCGCTTCCTTCAATATTTCCCCCTACGGCCCAGATGGGTTGATTTGGACAAATTTAGGCTTCTATATGCTAATATTGTTCATGGGCTGTTACAATCAGCGCATTTAAACCAGCTAATATGTTAGTTTCATTTAATGAGATAGATTCATCGGATTTAAAGTTTTTTAACCTCGAATCCAACGACACCAAAGGTCGTTATTACCAATCATGATGCTCGGAGGCAAGGTGCAAGGGAACTGATGGAATCCCATTGAAATTTTTTAATCTATTGAATAATTTTGTCTTCGCTGAACTCTTTGGCACATGATCTGTCCCAAGGTTGAAGGGTAGGGGTGTTCATGGGTCCGGTTTAGTCAGTTTTGAACAGAACCGAATTAGTTTGGACCAAATTATTCGGTTTTTCGGTTTAATGGTTCGGTTCGGTTTTCTTTTTAAAACTGAATTATAATTTCAGTTTGGTTCGGTTTAGAAAATTTTAAAACCGAAATAACCGAACCAACCGAACTTTTATATATAATGAATTTGGTCTGGACCGCCCCGGTTTATTTCTTAATCAATTGTTTTAAATACTTCGGTTTATTTCTTAATACCCCGGTTTATTTCTTAATATACTTCGGTTTATTATAAATCAATTGCTTTAAATAAAAAAATTAATATATTTTGGTTTGAACCGAACAAACCGAACAAACCGAACAAATCGAAATAAAACTTTGGTTCGGTTCGGTTCGGTTGCAATGCTAAATCGGTGTGGTTCAGTTCTAGTTTAGAAACCGAATTATAACTTTAGTTTGTCTAATTCCGAACCGAACCGAACCGATGAACACCCCTATTGAAGGGTATGCTTTGTATCATAGTATGAAAAAAGGTTGTCTTTGGAGTTTGGAGTATCGTAATTAATATTACCTTTTGAAAAAAAAATGACTATGATGTGATAGGAAAATACTAGTGTCAAGATTTTTTAACACACACACACACACAACTAAATGCTAGTTTATAAGCTAATCTCTCTATGAAATATACGTGCTAAGAAGTAAAACCATTCGTATGATGTCGAAGAAAAACTAAGATTTATTGTGAAAAAATTTCTATCATCCTAAATTAAATTAACAAGATAGCTTGTAAACGAAAAAGATCAGGTTATTAAGAAATATAAGATATAGAGTATAAACAGAAAAACCGTAAAACAAATAAGAGTATCAATTTGTTACTTTTATTTATGTGAGATCTTTCAGGACTTCCTCTACAAATTTAGAATTATGGGTAAGATCCCACGGAGATAGGAATATGAAAAAAAAAAATTACACATCTTGACTACTTAACCTAACATATAAAACCAACCAAAACAATTAACTACAATCACAACCAGTGTTCTAAATAGCCAGCTATAGCTGCGCTATAGCTTTTTCGGACCATAAAAGCTAAGCTATGAGATAAAAGTGCGCTATAATTCAGCTACGACAGCTATAGCTGTAATAGCTGACCACTATTACCACTACGCGCTACGCGCTATTGCTATCACTATGCTACATGGTTTTTTTTTGCGATTTACATGGATTTTTGTTCTTATTTATGATGCTGCATGGTCTGCTATGATAAGTATGCTAAATCAAACTATGTGTTTTTGTTTCTATTTGTGATTTAGTCTCTCATTCTATATCAGAAAATATTCAAATATTAATTCTTCCTTTTGCTTGTTCTTTGTCTAATATTCACTTGTAAAATTATTGCCGTTTCTTTCAATTAAAAGCTGATTTTGATTATTATAATATATAAAATGTTCAAATAGGTATACTTATTTCATTTCACTTGTAAAATTAATAGCTCTTCATCTATTATAATATGTAATACTATGAAGTATGAACTATTAAATAATGTTACCTTGTAGATCTTTCTATTTTTCTTCTTATTTGCATGGTTGAAAAAGTATAGACTTAGATTAGTTATCATTTAATTGTTACTCTAATTCTCTAATATTGACCATGTTGATAATTAGTAGAAATTTAGAATATAAATTTTGAAAAAAAAAAAAACTATGTACGATAGCTTCCGCTATAACTACGCTATTCACAATAATTTTTTTTTTATCTCCCAGCTATACTGCTATAATCGATATTTAGAACCTTGATTACAACCCTCAAAACCCAAGCTGACCGATAAAAACACATAGCAGCAGTTCGCAGAATCAAAATACAGCATCATTATTACAGCACCGGAATTACAAGAAGTCCAAACACCATTTTGATGTGACCTGTAGAAAGAGATATGGGCTGATCCAAAACTCCTTAAAATCTCCAAATAGCAGAAAATCAACTTGGCCGGGTCCCCACTCATCCATGCAGTGGTACCGCCTCCATGACATCCGTACCGGATAGAACTTGTGGTTGTACATCCTTTGAGAAGGTAATAATTTCTCTTATGAATTTAGAGGCTTTGCTTTTCTCAATTATTTGCTATTTGTTGTTTCACGAATCACGATGTTTTATTGGATATATTTGTTGGTCTGTCAAACTCAGCCCGACAGTCCCAGAAATCAATGATCGTAATAATGATATGGAAATTCGGTTGCCATTTTTATTTGTTTATTTCTTGATTGTCTTTTTACCAACCGAATTGAACTTTGCCTATGTATATTTGATTAAGATAACAGCCCACCGAATGGGTTTAGGACAAAACGACCCACTGGATTGAAAATCCTAAAATTCCCAGGGATTAGGCCTAATCCAGTATTTGTTAGGATGTATATTCTCCATTTAGTAATTTCCTAAAATTTATAAATCATTTAACAAAATTTATCCATATTATTCTACTTACTAAAATTAGACTGATTGTTAAATTTTTAGTTTCTCAGGTGACCAGTGTTGAGTATTTTGTATACGTAATTTAATTTAGAGTCGATTTAATACTCAATTCACTTTTAAATTTGTATACCCAATACACAATTTCGATCGGTTGCAAGCATACAACCTCTCATTGTAGTATCGGGGTCGAACACAAGAATAACGGAAAACAATATTAATTACTAATTTAATCTTAATTCTAGGAAGTGTGAAATAGTAAATTAAAGTTTGGTTTGCAAGCCGCGACAGTGTTGTGGGCTCAATGCTCGAGATGAGTTGGTTGTGAACTAAAATAAAAGTAATAAACTTAAAGTGCTTGTTTGAAATAATATTGGGAAGGTCTAGGGGTTGCGACTCACTATCCAAATTAGCTAATCTACCTACTTGGTTGGCTAATTGCATTCATGTTTGTGTAGTTGTGGTTTATAGTATAAATGTCAAGTCAAGAGGTTTCACGTTTAGTTTATCACCAATTGACTACTTGTCTTAACCGGATTGGACTTTATGTTTAGCTTATCGTCACAAGTTGGTCAAGATGTTGGTTCGACTAGTCAAGCTACTCTCAACTACCGACACTTCGCGTTTAGCTTATCGTGATCGGTACCGATTATAGCTTGATAAACCTAATTAATCGTCTAGACTTCGCGTCTAGTTTATCGCCATAGACTATTAATTATCGTGCTTGTGATCCGAGTCGGCATAGAACTAGGATGGTACTAATACCAATTCCTAAGGTCAATTTCTTGCTACTATACTCGGTATCTAGTACTAATAGAACCTCATTTCAACTAAAATGAGATAGTCTCATGTACACGAATCATACATTCACAAGAAAATAAAAATAAGCACAAACAATCATCACAAACAATCATAACACAATTTATAGCTAACCAAGTAAGATAGATTTTAACCAGTTCATCAAGTTTTACAAGCCATCGCCCCTAAAAAGAGGATTAGCCTCTCATAGCGGCATAAACTACTATGAAAAACAGGGAGTACATCTCAATAACAGAAATAGAGAGAAATAGAAAGATTAAACCAATTCTAGTTAATCTTCTTGCCGCTCTTGAGAGTTCTCCACGATCCGCCGGCCTTCCGTGCCTTGTTTCCTTGAGAGCGAAGAGAAGAGATGGAGCAAGAACAATGGTAGAGAGAGGTGTAGAATGGCCTAGGGCCAAACTTAGATCTGTTGGGTGCTCTCATGGACGTTTTATGGGAGTCTGTGAGCATTTAGGAGGGAGCCAAGCAAATCGGGAAACAAATTCCCTCATTAATGTGCAGAGTTGGCAGTCTTCAAAGCTGATAGCTGTCTTTCAAGACCTGTATCGACTCACTACTTCATAATTTGAATAAAGTTACAACATGAGAGTTATAGATCTTTGTTTCCTGGTTTTTTCAAGATTTGGTTCACTCAAATTGGAGTTCGTATGACCAAACTGTGGCCGAAATACGAACAGTGTATAAAGCTGGAATCTGCAGTGGCGGGCCGCGAGTAGGGACTTCGCAGGGCGCGAATCTCTCAGAGCGTCTTTTCAGCATTTTTTATGTCTCCAAAGGGGTGGCGTCCCGCCATGATGAGGTGGCAGCCCCCCAGGTCCCTAATTTATTGTCTTTTTCTGAATTTGAATTTCTAGTAGCTGGCAAGTGACGGCCCGCCATGAGGAGGTAGCGACCTGCTATGAGTGTTGCAGGTCGCCAATCTCTCTGTCAGTTCTTTTTTTCTGCGGCTAAGTCCCAGATGGCTGGCGGCCCGCCAACAGGCAATTTGGCTTGTTTTCTTGGTATTTCTGCATAAAAATATATTTCTGGCAGTAATTTGATCCTTGAAACGTAATTAAGTAAAAATGAAGTAAAATAACCGTAAACAAAACTAAATACTTGGAATTTGGTATTATTTCACACTAAAACCTTAGCCAAATATAGGTATATTTGTGGCCTAACTTTTTTGCAAATTTATGAAGTTGTAGACAAATTCCAAAGACATTTGGGTCCTTATTAGATGATTTATATGCTCTGTGAGTTTATTACTAAGCCCCGTTAAGATTGTGCAGTGATGCTCCAGTAATAGATGATTTTTTTTTTTTGAAAAAAAGCAAAAATACCCATTTCAGTGACTGAAATATTTAATTACAAAGCTTATAAAAGAGAAAAAAAAATACAAGATACTCCCTCAATACTAGATATCTCTATTTCGCCTTACTCTTATGCCAACAACACAATCCTACCCATTCAGAAAAACTTGACTAAACTAATGTATATCATTTCTAACTCACATCTAGCCACAGTATACAGTAATCTATTTCACCTTCTCAACAAAAAGTAAAACTCAGAAAATAGCTAACCCACAATATTGGTACCAATGTTACCTCTCATCTCCTCTCTCAGTGCCCTTTGTTGCTACCCGTTTGAATTGAACACTTATTTTCTCTCTACTAAGGGTCACTTTGTTCAGCTCTATGGAGCCAGATTTGGCCTTCTTTTTTTTTCGAGCAATCTGGCTTATCCAAAAATCTTGATCCACAGGAGTTGCTGGTACAAAAATCTCTTGTATTTGTGGTGTGTTGGTCTTAGCTGACTTGGTAACAATAGGCGCTCATATGAGATTATTGTTCTTTATGTAGTAGATTTTCCTCCATCAGCTTCAGACGTCCCCGATGCAACATTGATACCCGCCATGGCTTTCATCAGTAATAGATGATTATACAAAAAGTTACTGTAATGATTTATTGATAATAATGAATGTATGACTATATAAAAACATTACAGTGATGAGTGATTAATTGATTACGCACAATATTTCCTTTGATATGGCTACCAATAATCTAGCAAAAAAAAAGTCGGGCTAGTCATGTTAGTATTAAAGTTAATATGCCAATAATACATTCGTTTCCACATAATAAAGAGGATTGATTGGCAAAACAATTGTTACTTCTTTTCTGAATGTAAGTAACAATTGGCTGTTTACATTTCAAAAGAACGCTAAGGATAGTATCAAAACTCAAAAGTTGGTTTTTTTGGAAGAATTTTCTTTCTTTGATTATGACCCAAAATTGGAAGTTTCATTAAATTATAATTTGTTAAGAATAATTTTAGATATGTCCAACTTTCATATTGCATCCAACTTCATAACACATTCAACTATTATGTACATATATTTAAAAAAAAATCATTTACATTAAAAAAAATAGAATTCTAATTGTGTTCTCAAATATTTCGATAGAGCATGTATCAAATTCAAGTCGAATTAGACGAGCATCAAAAATTCAAAATCGAATCAATTTAAAATTTAATTAGTCATGCTCATTCATCATCAGGCATAAAACTTCACGTTAAAAATTTAAAATTGCTTGATGGAAGATTTAAGATCTTTTAAATCGATTTAAATTCTATACATGCCCTAAACACTTAATTTGAATACTACTTTCTAAATATATGTATTATAAGAATTAGACGCATCATAAAAGTTGAATGCATGTTAAAATTAACCTTTGGTTACACAAAAAATGAAAAAGGAGAAGCAAACCTGTGCACAAAGGCTAAAAAATGGACAAAAAACAAACTTCAAATTTAGTTTTGATGTAGATTCAAGAAAATATGCATAAAAAGATAAAATAATCCAAACATCATATAAATTAGGGGAAGTGATTTTACATATTTTACACCAATAAGCTCTCTGAACATAAACCAACATAGAGAGGGAGGTGTTAGCAACACACTCAAGTAGACAGAAATTTTGGTAATCTTTAAAAATGAGCATGGTAAGATGACCTAAAATTCCTGCGAAGAAAAAGCAAAAGAAAGCAGTAAGAAAATATGGAATCAGTTGGAGAATAAATAAATGTCCCACATATTTCATCAGATACCAGTAATCTGAACAATATACACTGAGTTTCTTTTTACTTTCTGAATTGAGACTTCTCATCAAGGATGCACATCCTCAGTCAAATTAGTTTACTACATGTATTCCATAAAATCAAGTGCGTGGAATTCCCATATCAGACTACCATACAAATCTGGTATCATAATAAGCACAAATCTGACAGAATTATGCCCTCTACTATGTCAATAAATCCACAACAGTTAAGCATTCATTTGTCAAATTAAGCTTTAATTTTAACAAGCTAAACCAACTAGTCCTTTGAATAGTTGTGGAAAGCCTCAACTGATCAACTTAACCTAACATAGCTTCATCATATAGACATAACAGTGCAAAACATTTGGGGTAAAAGTTGTAAGAATTTGAATTCTTGATCGATACATAGTACTTGACAGATTCTTGGTATTCTAATAAAATTGGACAATACATGTTGCAATAATAATCCCAGTAAAAAAAACAAAGTGAAACAAATGGCATCAACAAGTTATAATACTTGCTTTTTACTACAATTGTTAGATATGAAATGCATAAAGGCAACAATAAGAAGAAAATACATTACCTAAATTAAAAGAAGGCTTCAGGAAAAGCTAACTAAGGGCACTTAACAGTAGCACAGTTATTTCCCAAAGGTTTGCGAATTGATCTTGGGTTCAGAGCTTCAAATTCAAATTCCTTATCAACTTGACATGGAGCCACTTCATCTATTACCGGGTTAAGAGAAAACCCAAAGATCCGGCAACCATCTCTACCACCACTACTTTCAAGCTTATTTTTGGAAGTGGTATTCATCTCTACTTGGTCCTTCCTGCCACTGACAAAATTGCGATCCACACGACTTGGAATTGCCAGATTGGGGATAGCTCGAGAAACAAAATGGCTGGGAGATACTTGATTGGCATAACCTTGTACTTGCAGAGCTGGGGTCCATCTAGATCTATAAGCACCATTATACGGAGCAATAGTACCAGCCAGCGTTAGGGTGGTACGATAGCATGGGTGAATTTCTTGACCTTGCAAGACCTTTTGGAACCCAACGGATTCGGGAAAGCCTGCTCCCAGGAGTTGGGATTGGGGTTGGGGTGTTGCGACAGGGATGCGGTCCCAAGAAGACTTGATACCAACAGAGAAATATTCTTGACCTTGCAAGACCTTCTGGAACCTTCTAGAGGTTTCGCTGTAGTCTTGATAACCATTTCCACCTGAAACCCAAATAGTTAAAAGAAAACCCTTAAAAAACTAAAATTGATAGACAAATATTGCCTTTTCTGAGGTAGAAGTAAAGGAACCTACTAGTACAGACAGGAAATTTGGGACCGACAGTCGATGGGTTTGGCTTTAGCCTTTTTGAAATAGATGATACAGTCAGGCCAGGTGAACCTGCCACTACATTGCTTGGTTCTATCTCCCAAGGAGATATCCTGCCTGCCACTACATTGCTTGGTTCTATCTCCCAAGGAGATATCCTGCTGTTTTTCCTGCATTCTTCACCTTCATCCCATCGTACCTTTACAAGAAAACAAATTAGAAATTAGATCATAAAAAAAAAAACTGCTGTTATTTCATTGTGGAACGGACAAAAATTGGGCATACCCTATATTTTCTGAGAGATAAGAAATTCCCTCGTCTATCTTGTCTTTACCAAATCAGGGGACCCATAATTTCGACTCTCTACTTGGGAGTTTGAAATAAGCAAATTTAGATAGTGTTATGGAATTAGTTTGCCTGTACTAAAGTGACCAGCTTAAGGGAGATATGAGAGATTGACAATTTTGGTGCATGACTATTCAGTATTTGCACTGCTTTAGGTTAACAATAGTTGATGCTCAATCTTAACCAAGCAGATATTTCAGAAAATAATGTTGATCAACGAAAAAATGTTTGGCTCAAAGAATGGATAGTGTAGTACGACCTAACAATAATAATATGCATCCTTTTGTAGTGAACTTATTAGTTAGAAATTCATTTTCTGTTAATAGCCCATTAATTTTAAAAATTGATATATGAACTACCAAGTAAATGATTCAGAACTTTCTAATACACCATCTGAAAGTATAAAGTCTACTAGTTCAACTAATTAATTCATTGCAAGAGTATAGCTTCAGCCATAAATTGCAGGTGCTTTTGAGGATATGAAACTAAACAGATAGCAACTTTTAAACCATAGACGTGTTCTTATCAACATTCTGGCTGTAACAACTTTATCAAAGTTGATAAAATAATATTTGAGAACATATACCAATAAGCATCTCCATTTTGAACCAGGCCATCTCAAAGGGTCCATGTCGCCGATGCCAGTGATCAGGCCCGTACATCTGCACAAAGTATATATCAACAAATTGGAAGCATATATTTCCTGACAGAAAGATAAAATAAATATTCATTGTTCACCTTCGCTCTGATGCATCTTCACTTTCACAGCGCATTTTGAACCTCATTCCAATCGAAATAGGATGGCTGAAGCTCTTAACAAATTTCCAGTACGGGATGATGAATGACGAATGGCTGTCCCTTGAGAACCAAAAAATAGGATCATCATACTTTCCAATAGGAGACAAAAAAATTATGCTTGGATTAAAAAAATAGAATTATCATACTTCCTGTAAATATATACATGCCTCTTTCGCTCAAAAATTACCAACCCCACACCTTCAACACCAGCTTGGGGAAGAGAAGGAAATTAATTTGAGCATTTGTTTGAAGAAAACAGATTATTCTGCTACTTTTTTTAAGGCCAAACCAGTAAGGGCTTGATATATTTGCAATATTTTACCAAACAAGGCTATTTCAGGGTTTTACACTATCATAGCAAAACAAGAGAAACTCTGTACCAGCAAAGAATCTAACCTTGGATTATAGGATATATGAAACACACTTTTGGTATACAGAGCATGTGCCATGGTAGCCAATGTACCATGATTTGAACTTTGGTTGTGAAGTACAGGAAATGGAGTTGTATCTTTAAGTTGACCAGCTCTACGTATCCCCAATCGTAGCTCACCATCCTCACCTCTAAAGAATGGATGAAGATGTTATAATGAAACAATTGAAGAATTACTGGTACTAAATAATATCAAGATTTTTACCTCAGAAAGAGCACTGCATCCCCAGAAACCAGTTTCTTTTTGTTAACAAACGCACTCCAGCCTGTTGTCAGAAGATGCCTACGTGGCTGCCCTGTTATTGACATTGAAAATGTTTAGGTGGTGAAATACGAAAAAAGTAAACTCAGGGCAGGTATGGAATATAAAGTTACACATGTAAATTTACCTCGGTAGATGTGGCGAAACCTCCACTCTGTACCATGCAAGTCCTTGGCAACAAGCTCCTGCGAAGGCCTTTGCAGCTTGTAATCCTGCTCCAGAGGAAAACAATCCAACAGAAATTAGAGAAAACAAGAAGCCAGTATTTCTGTACTTTTGTGCATTTAACTATTAGTTTCTGCTACATTTTAAATAATTTTTCCATGGAAAATTAGTTTTGCCAAACTGATGACTTGAATAATTGGAACTCCTGAGTTGTACCAATTACTTATTTGTTGGAGCCATAGAAGTATGGGACAACTGGTACTGATAAATGGTACTATAACCCTTGCTTCTGGTACTACATAACCACAAACTGATCTTTGAATCCTTTGATGATCATCAATAGTCCCAGAGGACAGCATCGGCCCAATTTGAACCCTTTATTTGACTACCTAAGAGAAATACTTGTCAAAATAAATCATTTAATATGAAGACAATTACCAAGGGAGGGAAGCAGTCCTCTGCTGCACGGCGAGGCACAGAGAAACCACCATGTGTGCTTGTGTCAGAGGCAGTCAGTGTCTTACAAAACATATGAGGCATCCTCGCCGGCCACCTCTCACTATCAGATTCGTCAGACCCACCGTCTCCATCTTTCGGTATCTCCTCCTGTTACATGTTGATTATTCACCATACCATTTATTTTTGCAATGTTGCAAATTTAAATAAATTTACTAAAGCAAAGTTCAATTTTTTTTTTTTACTTGGTATACAAAGAACAATAACTATATAGAAACTGTAACCAACCAAAAACTAGAAAAAAAATATTATACTTGCACAAATTAATAAATATTCATCAAAGAAAATCGATAAGCTACCTCACTAACGGCCATCAGAGCAAGCTGTGCATACACCTCATCAGTCTCCACATCAGCCTACAACAAGTCAACAATAAAAATTAAATAAATAAACAAAGAGATCCCACTAAAAGAACACAAGTATTTCAACTAAAACAGATGCTCAAGAAGCTGACATGGAGTCTGACGTGGACAACTCTGCAGAAGACATGCGGTGGCACATCAAACCGCCCGTTACCAACGTCTCCACAGTAGAAGTCGCCGAGCTGCTCGGCATGACCTTGCGGGAAATACACGACAAAATATCCCTTGTTTGGCAGTGAGACTGACGGACCAGCGCAAGCGTGCCAGAGCTCAAGGCAGACAGGACCCGCATCCTCCTCTTTTGCCTCTTCTTCTTCTTCCTCCACTGTGTTCAAATCAATCCCCATGACTGGAGTAAAAAAAGGAGAGAGAGCACTTGAAGGAAGGGGAAGTGAAGAAGCAAAATCAAATAGAATTGAATGAAAAGGGATGGGGGTAGAGACAGAGTAGAAGAGATAGGTGGTGGGAAATGATAGGGGGTTGGGGGTAGGCAGCTAGCGCTAGGGGATGGGGCTGGTTTACAGAGATAGGATATGGCCAAGAAATGATAAAAAGAGGGAAAACGAAGTACAGAAAATGGAAAGGAGATTATTAAATAGTGAGGAAAAGGGGCAGCGTAAGAGACGGGAGACGAGCGCAACAGTGGGGAACAGAGAAAAGAGCTGAGTGCCTCAGTAGGAAAGAGAGAGAGAGAGAGAGAGAGAGAGAGAGAGAGAGAGAGAGAAAAGCAGGACAAAGACTGAGGCAAGCAGGGAGGAGAGAGAAAGGAAACAGACGCAGTACTAAAGACCGAGTACTGACTACTGAGCAGTGAGAGCGCTTTCTCTCTATCAATCTCTCTTTTTGTTATTTTCATTATTTATTTATTTTAAATAAACAAAGAGTGCATCGTTTTCAATAAATATAGAAAGTTCTGACTCAATGAGTCCGATTCAAGTTTATAAATCGGTTTCAATAGTTCAGATCCATCAATATATATATATTTTTTTAGAACGGTTGAAAAGGAGAAATGCAAGCGCCACATTTCATCATATCATAAGTGGATCTTCCTCATTGAGGCCGATCCATATAATATTTTTTTAATTCGGTACAAACGAAGAATTGGTAGCTGTCACATTTAATCAATTTAGAATTGGATCTTCCTCATTGAGGCCGATCCATCCAGTATTTTTTTGTTTCATTAATTGGGTACAAACCTTCTCTTCTCTCTGTATTTTTTAAACCAGCAACAGCTAGGTTCTTCAGCACTATGAATGGCTGAACTAAAAAATATTCCATCTACTCCTTCTTGACGAAGTTAAGCTCGGAACAGATCGGCAGCACCTTTGTATGTAGCGTGTCAAGAGGATTAATATCGTAAGTTTTTTCTTTCAATTACATGAATATTATGGAATTTTAAAATTGAATACAATGTTTGAGTAATTTTTTTTCTGCATCAGAAAAATGGCTAAGATGTTTATCAACATTTACTACAGAGGTGAAGTAATACGCACACAAACAGAAGAAAGTTATAATTTAGGGGTTGCATGTACCTTTTTTGTGACTGAAAACACGAGTCTTGATGAATTACGGAGGCAGATTCATGCACATCTTTGATTGATGCCGAGTGAGTTTAAATTGACCATTAAAGAACGAATGAACACAACACCACCTGGAACACCGTATTTCTATTCCTTATTTTCGGTAGAATGTCCTGAAATTTGGAACATGGTCATTCAAAATGCAACTCCAATGGTTAAATTTAGTGTGCTTGAATTAATTATTGATTCATAACGAATCACATCGGAAACCAACTACTACCCATACCCGGGTAGTATAGCAGAAGGTAGTAGCACACCAATATTGCCTAGGCCACCATGTACCGAGTATTGTCTAGATCCAACTGATCCGACTGATCTGATGAATGTTGGATTTGAAGATGACACATCTTCTTCTGATAATGAAGGCACATCTGTCGGGGTAGATTTAACACAAGAGGAGATAGAGAATGAGATTAGTGTACAGGAAATATTGAAGGAGTGGAGAATGTCAATCCCATTCGTGAACCGGGGTATGCAACATCCATGTCCTTCCTTCAATTCGCAAGAGCCAATGCCATATATGGATCGTGATTTTTTTGGCACTCCTCGTAGATTGGACGATCCTCTATCTGAGGGTCAAAAATTTCCATCAAAGGAACACCTCCAAACAGAATTAGGAAAATTTCTGTTTAAAAATAACATGGAAATAAATGTGCAAAACAGTAGCAGAAGCATATACGTGGTGACATGTAAAGTGGAGAGTTGCAAATGGAGATTATATGCCAAAGCAACCGACACAGGAGCTTGGGTGATAGTTAAGAAACAACACCGGCACTCATGTTTTGGTAGTGCTACTAAGTTGGATCACAATCAGATGACGGCAAGAATGATTGCAAATCTAATTAAAGAAGAATTGAGAGTCAATTTGGAGATGACAGTAAACCAGGTGCGTGTTGCTGTTAAGTCTAAATATGCAGCAATAGAGCCCTCGTACAACAAGTTGTGGAGAGGGAGAGAAATTGCAACAGGAGACCCTTTTGGGAGTTAGGAAAAGGCATACGAAATGTTGACACCATTATTGACTGTTATTCAAGTGTCAAATCCAAGTATGCATAAATTATTAAATTTAGTTTAGTAGACTCGATCTTACTAAGCATTTCATACAAGCATTTTATAATTTATACAAACCTTTGATACAAGCATTTCTCTCTAATTCTAGGTACCAAATTCCAGATTGAGTCAGAACCATTTGACGAATTCAGGGTGAAGATATTCAAACGTGTCGCATGGGCATATGGTCCATATATTGCCGCTTGGCCTTATCTCAGGCCAGTGATAAGTATCGATGTTGGACATCTATCAGGTAGGTACAAGAGAAAAATGTATATGGCTTGCAGAGCAACAAGTCCTACCTTTGGCATTTGCAATAATGGAGAAGAGACATTAAATAACTGGGGTTGGTTTATGAGATGGTTGTGATCCGAGGTTGTAGGCGAAGGTTGTATATGTGTCATATCAGATGCGCATGGTGCTATACAGTCTGTTTTCGAACAATCAGAACTAGGATGGTGTGAGGAGAGGGGCGAAGCGATTCATCGGTTGTGTGCTGAACACATAGCTCAAAACGAAAATCACCCTCAAAAGGAATGAGAGGGAAAGTATATATAGCAAATGAGGAATGTGAATTCAGTTTCCAAAACTAACCCCACGTTCTCCCACGTTTTTCATCATGATCTAATTCGAATTTGGTTTCCCTCCAGAAGACAAAGTTCTAGATCTTTCTCTTACCTTTTCAGAAAGATATAGAACTCCCAAAACCGACTTCAGATGAGGGAGATATGATCAAAATAAGAAACGTGTGCGGCAGTTTTCAGAACATGGCGGTCCAGAATAACCGCCACATTCTACCACGTTTTTAACCACGATTTAATTCGATTTTGTCTTTCCTCCAGAGAGGCAAAGTTCTATATCTTTCTCTTACCTTTCCAGAAAGATATAGAACACTCAAAACTGACTTTGTATGAAAGAGATATGGTCAAAATAAGAAACACTGCGCAGCAGTTTTCAGAAAACGTGGTAGTTATTAAGAAAACAATTCACAAACATGGGCCACAATTAACAACAGCCATTGGACTTTGTTTATTGGGCCAAGTTCTATTTTTCCTTATTTGAATTAATACAATTAATCTAATTAATTGTAGTATCATATAATTATTCCATAATTATATTTCTCATGTTCTGGTCGAGAAACCAATTTATTTATCATGTCATACATGTCAAATAAATTAAGGAGCATTTCTAATTAACTTCTTATTGGTGTGACCCTGTGGGATCTATGTCAAATGGCAATGGAATCTGAAACTCCTTTCGATTCCATAAACTACAAGCGGCACCTAGCAATATGCATTGTAGTTACCCAAATAACACAGATGATAAGTACCATACTATATCACGATCCCTAAGCAACAATTGCTCGTGTCAATTCCATGTCTCATGATATCATGAATAGATCCAAGGTAGGAATGTGTCATCCTTGCAAATCTACTCGTTTCTTGATTCCGAAATAATTAAGTAATTATGATTAACTCCTTAATCATATGTGCACATACTTGTATTATTTCATCAAGGGGCCCAGTGATATCATCACTCATTTACATGAGGGACATTGGTATTCTTGATAATTACTATCCCTCCACATGAGAGATACATACTGAGATAGAATATGTATAACTGCCAGTTACTGACAGCGTTGGATAATACCCACGAATATGTATTCTCATGTGAGAGAAACAATCATCTCATACCTTAGAATTCAAGACACAAATAAAACATTAATGACACAAACACAATCCATATTAAATGTTTTATTTTGGTCACGTCCAATCCCCTAATCTCCATCAGGTATCCATTTGATTAGATTGACAACCCCTTATCATATGATGTGCAGAACATGATCATCATCTAATCCAAATGCTAATCTTATGCTGGTAATTAATGTTCCTTGTTAATTACCAAGACTAGGGACACTTTAGAGTATTTATTAACTCCTATATAGAGTTCCACAATTCCAGGTCCTCAACCCGAATGATCTATAAGTAATAAAATACTCAAGGAACAAAATGATAAATATATCATCCAATTACATGAACGAAACTTAGAAAACAATCATCCTATGATTGGCTTCTAGATCACAACACTAACATAGAGGGCATGTAAAGAATTGAGAATGAGGATCCACATGTTTGTGACTACATCATGAAACAAGGGAAAAGGCATCCGCCTAGTGTAGAAGAGCCACTTAAGCTTCATAAGTGGACACAGTGTCATGACAGGGGCTTTAATAGATGGGGCATAATGACAACCAATAGGTCTGAGTCACTGAATAGTGTATTCAGAGTTGCTAGACAACTGCCAGTGACAGCAATTGTGGAGGCCATATTTTATAAATGTGTTCAATGGTTAAGGAATAGAAGGAAAGAGACAGTAATTTGGGAGAAACAAGGTTTGAAGTTCTCCATGCAAATTACGCAATTATTACAATACCGTGGGGCGAAGGGGAGAGTGCATGAAGTCATACCATTTGGATTCCGTCGACGCAACTTTGAGGTCAGAGTTGCCGATGAAGTCATCTCGCAGGTATGACAGTAATTAAATTTTTCTTACTTTTCCGATCGACGTCTATTTTTTCTTTAAAATATATATATATATATTGATGGATCTAGACCATTGAGACCGATCTATAAACTTGGATCGGACTCATTGAGTCAGATCTTTCTATATTTGTTGAAAACGAAGCACTCTTTCTGTTTTTGTATATCTGTATTTAATAATTTCTATAGATAAAAAATTTCCCAGTTGGAGCATCATGAATCACGACTCATGTGCATTCTCATCTTATTTTTTTTTTTAAGTTTATTGGAGACACGTTGGTGTTTGAACTTTTATGGTACACAATTATTATTTTTGTACGGATGATTTATTCAAACGGTTAGATGTAAGTTATATATTAAAATCTTATATAATATTAGATTTTATTATTTTATTATTTTTTTATTATTTTTATGCAAAGAATTATCTTATGTAAAATATAAATATTTGTACTTTTTACTGTATTATTATCATTTTTAAAAAATTTGAAAAGTAAGAAAAAATTATTGAACATATTTATTAAAAATTTAAGTATATATATTACATGGAGTGACTAAAATAAAATTATTACACAGTAGCATATTTTTGCTTTGCCTTTGATTTTGTTGTAATTTTATGCAAAAATAATTGCTTTTGAGTTTAACAATAAATTTACTCTACATACCGCAAATTTAAAGATAAATCGTCTCTATGAGTTAATTTATTGTAAATTGAAGAAAAATTAACATTGAGAAGATATCGAATTACGAGAATGAGCTAAATATGTAGATCATAAATGTAGTATTTATTGATCTTGTTTAAAGTGATATCATCGTAGGTTAGTGCGTCTGGTCATCAAGACACATTGACTGTCTTTTATTATGAAATATTAATTTGTTCTCTAAAATAATTAGTGCAAAATTCATTACATACAAGGTAATTGATCTTAGTTTATTAATCATTTCCTTTCTGAACAAATACTATGGGCTTTAAATTAGAAAATCAACTCTACCAATCCAAACAAACAAGCCGTTGTCTTTTAACTACGAAAGAGTAGAGGTGCTACTTTTATCCGATTACCCGGATCCGATCCGGAACCGAACTGGATCCGAACCGGAACCGATCCGGATCCGGTTAATTTGGGTAGGGTATGGTTTAAAAAATATAACCGGTTAAATTATGGGTACGGTTACAAAATTAATAATTTAATATCCGATCCGGATCCGAACCGGAACCGATATTGTAATGGATAGGATATGGGTTTGAATTAGTTATCCGACTCATAACCGAATCCGACCCGATACCCATATAAATACCCGATAAAACATATATTAATAACTATGAAAATACAATTTTACATATAATCAAATTAACAAATGTCACGCCAGTGATCACATTTTGCATATTAATTTTTTAATAAAATTTATTGCTCTGAATATGTCTTTCAATATCTGCCTTATATATCCTCTGCATAATTATGAAAATTTATTGCTCTGAATATATCTTTCAATATCTACCCTATATATCATCTGCATAATCATGAAAATTTATTGCTCTGAATATATCTTTCAATATTTGCCTTATATATCCTCTGTATAATCATGAAAATTTATTGCTCTCATTGATATGTCATTTGCAATAAATCTCATTGAAATCAAATATCTGCCATAAATTTAATTCTCTATTAAAAAATTAGTATTAATATTCCATTCATGAATTTTTTGAATCATAGAAAAGGAAATCACCATCTCCAATATTTTACTTTCTCAAATTCTTGGGAGTTGTGACATATACCCGTTTTGGATCTGGAACCGCCCATATCCGGACCGGACCCGATAATCCACAAACAAGTTATGGGTATCTATCTATCCGGAACCGAAAAACTGGACCCGAAATATCTACGGGTAGATAGGTATCCGGATCCGAACCCGACCCGATTTGAAACAAATAAGTATATGGATCGAAATTTGGACCAGAACACTTTTAGGGTACGGATCCAAATATAATAGTATCCGGACCCGACCCGACCCGATAGCACCTCTACGAAAGAGTTCCCCACACAAAAAGTCAATTAATAATAACAAAAACAAAAAAGAAAGAACGGGCAGGAAAACTTTTCTGAAAGTGAGGGAGGGGTTAAAGATTTAAAGTTACTTTAGTAATTTTTTGCAAGCAGAAAATGGTACAATTGCGGATGCACCCATTGAAATGTTGCTCTTCCCCCATCAAGATTTTGAAATATTATGGATGACAAATTTTTCAAAGGTGTACAGATCCTTCCAAATTTTACATTGGATCATTAAATTTTGATTTATCCCTTTATAATCACTGAAATTATATTGTTGGTTTTCATCATAATTTTCATCTAATAAACGGACATAACATGTCCAAAACAATGCGAAGTTCATTTGTGTTGGATATCTCAATAAAATACCAATTAACAGTTCAAAAGAGATAAAAAAAAATTCAATAATTAAATATAGATTATGGAAAGTAACCTCCAAAAGAATTTTCTTAAATATTATATATTTTTGTATAAGTTTTTAGAATCGTTTTGAAAATTACTCCAACACAAAGTTTTAATTTATTAAAAGGTTTATGCTCATATGATCGTATGGTAATATATGCAATTGTGATTTTTTTTTTAATTAAAAGATAAGGATATTATCGTAGTTGAATCGTAATCTATATTTATGGTGGAATAATTTCTTCTAAACAAATTTAAAACTACTCTTGTAGTCATATGGTTAAAATTAATTAATGATATTTTCCATGGACTGTGATATATCATATACCGGAGCATTGCTAGATAAGTGCGTCACGAGCGAGTGTTTGTGTGGCGTGGACGCGTTTTTATTATAATAGGAATTTTAATTAAAAAATATCGGTAATGAGGAACGATTTTGGGAAATTTCGACATATGGGAAAAACGTGATAGTCTATAACGTCTAAGGGACGTTATAGACCATCACGACCAGCTTTGCCAAAAAATTATCTCTTAACTAAACAGCGAAAAAACGAAAAAACATAATCCCTGGACGTTTTTGTCCATCACGGCCAGAGAGGCAGAAAAAAATAATAAAAAAACTCTGAACTTCATAGTCCATCACGGCCAGAGAGCTGAAAAAGCAAAGAAAAAAAATAATAAAACTCTAGATTTCATAATCCATCACGGCCAGAGGGCTGAAAAAGCCTCATTGAGGCTTGTTCTTGGGGATTTTAATCTCTTACGAACAACAAAGGAAACCACGGGCGGAGTCAGGAACTTGGGTACAATGATTGATTTTAACAACTTTATAAATTATTCAAGCCTCATTGAGGCTCCATTACAAGGTAGGGCTTTCACTTGGTCGAACAGGAGACCGAACCCGACCTTCTCAAAACTTGACAGAGTATTGTTGTCCTTCCATTGGCAAGACTACGGTGCTTCCTTTCAACTCAGTGACCTACAAGCCTCGGCCTCAGATCATGCTCCGCTGGTATTGCGACTCAAACCTCATGTCAACCCACCAAAGAGGTATTTCAAATTCGAAACATATTAGCTCAAGTATCATGATATTGAGAATGTGGTGGTATGGGCTTGGAATTTTGTGACATGCCCAAATCCAATCGAAAGAATAGAAAAAAAGATTTATGCGGTGTAGAGAGAGCTTAGAATTTGGGCTCAGGAAAAATTTAGTAGGAAGGAGACGAATTCTATAACGAGATCCAAATGGGTCTTACAACAGTTAGACAGGGTACAGGAATGTCGGCAACTCAACTCGGTCGAATTCAGACTAAGAATAAGACTCAGAGAGCACATCCGAGTCTTAGCAGCAGACAATGAGGCAAAATGGAAGCAGCGCTCATGTTGTACTTGGTTGAAATTGGGGATAAAAACACAAAGTATTTCTATGTAGTGGCTAACGCAAGAAAAAATACCAATTCAATTGTGGCTTTACTACTAGATGGATCGCCGGTCCCGCCTAATTTACTACTGAAACACTTAAGGTAGCACTTTAAAGAAATTCTGGGTCAAAGACCACCTCATCAGAGACCTTTTGATCTCTCGGGGAAAATTGGGCCACCTTTTATTGAGGAGCTCAGTGAATGATGTGTGTTTTGAAAGTTTTCTTTTAATGATAATTTATATGTTGTTCATGATTTTAGAATTCGTCGGAATGTCTCAGTGATATTGCCACAACAAGTCTTCCTACCACCGGAGACAATCCAGTATACCGACGACATCATGATTATTTGCGAAGCACATCCGATTACATTGCAAGTGATCAAGCATGTTCTTTGTGTTTATGTGGAGCTAACGGGTTTGAGGATAAACTATAACAAAAGCTCTTTTGTTCCGATTGCCATACCGCAGGGTCTAGTCCAGTTAGTCCAAAATATTCTTTTTTCTCCTTCGGCATCACTGCCAATAAGATACCTGGGGTTACTGTTGACTGTTAAAAAACCAAGTAAGATAGATTACCAACCGATGCTCTCGGTAGTACAAGGTAGGATAGAGGGTTGGACCTCTAATTTCTATCTTATGGAGGCCATGTCACTTTGGTCAAGGCTATTTTATCAGCAATGCCGCTGCATTATATGCAAGCACTTAGGGTTTCGATGGGAGTAATCAAACACGTAGAAAAAATGAGAATGAACTTTTTATGGAAGGGCAGTGAAACATGCAAAGGTATTAACAGCTTGGTTAATTGGAAAAAGGTATGTAGTCTGAAAATTAATGGGGGTTTGGGGGTGATCGACCTTGATCAACAAAATGAGGCGCTGCTGGCTAAATGGATATGGGCTTTAGACAGCAATCCGGAAGGTCTCTGGCCAACTACCTTGTGCAGGCTACATGGAGTGAGTACGGTAGGTCAGATTCAATCAATAGAGGCCTCAACCTCTTCCTTTTTCATTAAGGATTTGATAAATCTTCTTCCATTTTACACTTCCTCAATACGAGTTACGAATGGTGAAACCTCGTGGCGCTGGATGGCATCTAGTGCATTCACTTGTGCATCGGCATATAAGATCATGCACCATAGGGGTTTTATTTCATCAACTCAGGGGCTGGTATGGAAGTTGAAGATTCCGATGAAGGTTAAAAATTTTGTCTGACTCATGCTGGATAACAAAATTTTGACCCAAAAGGTTCTGATATCAAGGGGATGTATAGTGCAGACGGGTTGCAACTATGTACAGCAAATCTAACGGAAACAAAGAATCACATTATGTGGGAGTGTCCCTACGCAAAAAAATTTTAGAGGGGGCTCCTAGCTCACCACAATATCTCCATTGGTAGTGCTAATAGCATTCTACATATTTGGATCAGAGGTTTGCATTCCATGACAACAACTAAGAGGAAGTATTGGAGTGTCATATGGGTTGCAGGGGTGTGGGCCTGGCGTGAGAGAAACAGAAGGGTATTCTCAAACAAGCACCGTGAAGTGCTTTGGTTAATAAATTCAACGGCTTTAGAGATTTATCAGTGGATGAACTCAGTGTGAGCCATTTTTGGTGATTTTATGATATTGTAATTACATACAGAATAGGAACTTTGTAAATAAACTTTTTTTATCAATACAATTGTTGGCATCCGCCAACCATAAAAAAAAACAACCTCATATCAACCCCGCGTAGCATCTGAATTAAACCATTAGAAGTATGATGGGTGCCTTTTTGAAAAGGAAGGCTCAAAAACTATATTGTTTTCGTACTCAAGTCATGTCCCTCATTCTTATATTTATTTTAAACGTTCAAACAGGCGATTCGAATTGCTCAACATGATATTCATATTATAATATACTTGAAGATCAAATTTTATATATTTTTTAAAATTACTATTTTTTTAGATATGTATAAAATCACGTACTATTTTTTCAGAAGATTATGGACCATCTAAAAATAGTGATTTTGTAACTATCTATAAAATTGTAAAAATATTTCAAAAAATATAAAATAACACTAGCTAACTAGACTGTTCGATTTAAAATTAAGGATCCTGATAATTGTCCCCCCACCCCTATCCCCCCATTACCCCCCCACTTAACTTCCATAACTACCATGGGGGGACCACTAAATAATTAATAAAATGCGATTATTTAACATGAAGCATCAAAGTATTTAACGGGAACTGTTGAAGTATTAATATCTATGAAAGGGACTACATTTATGTACGCAAAAAATGCCCAAAACACGTCCCCGTACAAATTTTCTTTTATTCTGTGTATCGTCCCCGCACTACGGTGGACAATTAAATATCGGGGTCCAAAGCTTTATGGGCCAAACTTCATGGGCCAAAATGATAATTTTTTTAATTTTCATGGGCCGAACTTTATGAGCTAAAACTTGAAACTATCCAAACAAAGTATTTATTTTTAAGTTATTTAGTAGTAATTTGTATATAGTTAATTAGAATGGTTTTTTCACGCAATTGAAACACGACAGTCGAAAGTATTTATTTATTATACAAGGATAAAAACTTTCTGGAACATTGATAAATACTTTGTGGAATATTGATAAACTTTTAAAAAGTTAATGATAAATACTTTAAAGACAACTTTAAAAAGTTTATGATAAATATTGTATTGGACAAGGATAAATACTTGATTACACAAGTATTGAACATTTAAAAATTCCTAATAAATTACTTTACAAAATATGAGTAAAATTAAGAATATGTACCAAGTATTAATAAATACTGTATTGGACAAGGATAAATACTTTATGGAATATTGATAAATAATTTGTGGAACATTGATAAACTTTTAAAGTATATGATAAATACTGTGATGTACAATTATAATTAATACTGTATTTTACAAGGATAAATACTTTCTGGAACATTGATAAATTTTTTAACTTTTAAAAAGTTAATGATAAATACTTTAAAGGCTTTTATGATAAATACTGTATTGGACAAGAATAAATACTTAAGTACACAAGTATTGAACATTTAAAAGTTTCTAATAAATTACTTACAAAATATGAGTAAAATTAAGTTCCTAATAAATCACTTAGAATCGCTTGAAAATCGCTCTCATCTTCGAAAAAGGAAATTGCGGGGAAAAAAGGAATTTTGATTTTTGAATTAGGAAAGAAATATACGGTATATCGCGGGGACCACAGTGTTTTGAATAAATTTAGTTAAACTAGTTAGTTAGTGGGACCTGTCAATTCGTTATGGAAGTTAAAATCTAATTAAGATACCGCGGAGATAATAGGGGATGGATAGGCGGAGATTCATATAATTATTCTAAAATCAATTAATGAAATTAACATCGGATCGGAAAAAGTTCTCTAAATGACATTAGCTAATTGCTTACGTACATTTTAGATTAGTCGTCCGGTTTAGAAAAACAAAAAGATTCAAAAGAGTGTCATTCTCCACCGAAATTTACCAAAATTACGCTGAACTATCCGCTGAAATTTTGGACCACAGTTTCGTTTAGTTTCAGTCAAGCCTGGTCAATTGAAGCAAACCGGAAGGGGAGAAAGGAATATAGTGCCTTTGGAATATGAACTTGATAATTAAGATATTACAGTGCTCTCACTACTACAAAAAAAGAGATTATACACGGACAATAAAGGAGGAGCTACACGGATTTCCTACCGTGTTTAAATCGAGGGTGTACGATTAGTTCAATAACTACACACGGACTTTTGCCCGTGTACAATTTTAAAGATTCTACACGTATAACTTCACAAACAGCCGTGTACAAAGACCAGAATGTGTCGCTCTCCATTTTACCGAGCTACACGGATATTACCTAAAAAACCGTGTACGATTCTTTTTGTACACGGACTTTTAACTAAAAAACCGTGTAGCTTGACTCTTTCTACACGGACATTTAGTTAAATGTCCGTGTAGCTCTCCTCTTTCTACACGGACATTTAACTAAATGTCCGTGTAGCTCTTTTTTTTCTACACGGACTTTAGTTAAATGTCTGTGTAGAAAGAACATTTTTTTTTTTTTGTATTTTTTGTTTTTCGACTAGCCTCCATTTTTGCTAGCCAGTTTTGTTACAGAACTATTCCAGATTTTCCAGATTTTCCAGATTTTCCAGATTTCATATAACAAGAAATCCATATTTTCCAGATTAGCAATAAATCCATATTTTCCAGATTAGCAAGAAATTCATATTTTTCAGATTAGCCAGAAATCCATATGCAATAAATTATACAATATTCATATACACCAAATTATACAAAATTATGGAAATCCATGTTGAGCATTGCAAAATTCCGTTACAAACCACCTTGCCCACACACACCTGATATCGTCGATCTGCTCCTTGGTGTAATGCGGTTCCTTTGGCACATTCTACAATTACAATTTGGTATTAGTTAGTAACAAGAAAAGGTAGATGAAATACAGTTGCAAAAATGCATAAAAGATACATAAAAGACCCTAAAAATTCTAAAATTATAAAGAAAGGTCCAAAAGTCCAGATCCGACGGTTGGATCGCGAATCTGAGCCGAAAAATGGGCGAAACGGATCTTAGATCGGTTTCGAATCCGGCTTTGGGTTGTGGAACAAAAGTTACACCCCTTTTTCTGAAACATGCGCAGGCCCATATTGCATCACCTTACAAAATTGAGTGAATGTTTATAGCAATTTTATAATTTGATATAATTGAAAAAAAATTCAAACCAATTAAATTATTATTGCTTACTTGTTGACATAAGGGAAGATATCTTTGCACTTGTTAGCTGGGATATTTTCTTCGGGCTTACAAGAATCAACAATTATGCTCGTATTTAGGTAAGACACAATGATTATCAGACACCAGTGCTTGCTGTGGGAGGATAAAAACTTCAAAGATGACAGATTCCAGCTGCTAGCCTTTAATTTGCGAAAATCAGATCTCAGTTCAAAACAGAGAGAGGGCGTATTAATTACTTGATCAAAACGGCGCTGGAAGGAGAAGTCTCTGTAAGAGAAGGGGCCCTTTTATATTGGATAAAACCCTACACGGCTTTTCTACACGGATTTATACTTAACAATCCGTGTAGCTCTGTCACAATTTATACACGGTTATTTATTAAAAAAAGCCGTGTAGCATTACCCTTTATACACGGATATTTGATAAGAAAACCGTGTAGCTCTCTAACTATTCTACACGGACATGTAACTAAAAACCGTGTAGCTCTCTTAATATTTGTACACGGTTATTTAATCAAATATCCGTGTAGCAATTCATACACGGATTTTTGTATAATATCCGTGTAACTCTCTCAATCTTTTCCACACGGTTTCTTTCCACACGGATTTTTGATCCCTAATAAACCGTGTAGCTCTCTCAAACAATTATACACTGATTTATAACTAAGTGTCCGTGTATAATTCCCCAATATTTTTTAGCCTTTCACAATTTCATATTTGACACACGGTTTTTATATAAAATTAGAAAAACCGTGTACAATGTGCAGTGTAGAATTAGCTTTTTTGTAGTAGTGTCTGAATATGACGTGACGAGATAGAAATTCTGTTTAGTCTGAGGGTTAGATAAGTTTTATCATATTTATGCATAGTATATCATTATAAAGTTTACAGTAACATTGACTTTTTGTTGTGAACTTCTGTTTTATATATTATATAACTAAAATTGAATCGTCATAATTAAGAAAAAAAAAATATTTTGGGCTGCATTTATCAGTATAAATTTCAACATTTTAGTACCAAATCTTGCCGATATAGAAATTTTTCTGAAATTTAATATACTAAAATTAACTTTCAGAAATTTGCAGGACATTTTACATAATGCCCTTCTTTTTCAAAACATAGAACAAAATGCTCTCTTTCCAAAAATTTTAACAAAATGACCTTGTGAACTCCACTTTTCTCCTCTCTTCCCCTCTCTCCCACCCCTCCCTATTTATTCCTCATTATTCTTTATTTAAGTAAAATAATACAACTATGATCTCATTCATGTTTTAATTTTTTTTAAAATTTTTGTGTATAATTGATTAGAATTAAAAATTACGAAGAATGATTTTTTTTATTTTTAGTTTTCTCTAAACAGAAAATATATTTTATAGATTTTATAAGTATTTAGAGCGAATGATCTTTTCGCTGATGTAATTTGTTGAAATTGACTGAATCTTTTACGCTATATTCATATTGTGGGAATAATATCCAAATTCAGAAAGTCATAAAAATTCCAATCATCCAAATTCTTCATCATAACCAATCATTAGCCAACTTAAAAAAAAAATTTGAACTATATAAAGCTTGCCGGGTGTTATTTTATAGATCATTGATCATCAAAATATAAATTATGATGAAGAATATACGAGCGAAAACATAACACTACAATGTATGTCATAATAATTACGTCAATATGGAAATTAAGACACCAATATTAGTAACTTTTTTAAGCAAAACTTGCTCAGATATATATAATTTCAATTTTTCTTGCTTACATAATAAAACAATTACATATTTACATATACTTTTATTCTCGAGTAGGTAACTAATTAATTTTTATTTGAATTATTGATATTTGCATATATATGTCAATATGAGCATCGAACTATGCATTCAATCACATAACGATATTTCTAGTCATCCTGCGTGCTGCTCTGCTCCTGGTGCTCATTGGTGTGCTACAGAAAAATATAGTAAATTTGGGGTGAATTATGATTTGTGTATTATTGTCTCTGTATGTTTCTCTCTCTATGTATGATGTATATAAATGCGACGCAGTTACCCACTACCCCATCCTTAATAGTACTATTTATTTGCCTGCTACCCCCCTTTTTAAGACATTGTCGTTACTGCCTACTGCATGCCTACTGTTGCATGCACGCATGTGAGTTGTGAGAGCTGCAATGTACTATGTTATTGTTATCTCCATCTCATTTCAAAATTGCGCTACTTCTCTGTAATTTCTTGTTAAATTTGTAACACAACTATTTCATGTTTGAACTGATATCTAGATTCCGAAGAGAATGTAAATTCACAATTGTACGCTTATTATAAAACAAACAAAAGTTACAAAAGAAGATCATGCTGATAGCAGCTGGTGCCGGTTCTTCTCGTGTAGGGTTCACGAGGAACCCGGCTGAGCGTGAGTGGTATTCTTATTCTAATAATTAAGCGGGAATTGCAGAGTTCATGGAATGGAAAGAATGAACAATGCAATTGACTGCTGTACACAGGAATTGCACAAGCTCTCCCAGAGGTGGTGGTGTAGAGAGAAAGGGAAAGATGAGAGGGAGGAAAGAGGAGGCAACTGCCAACACTGGGCGATGTACAATTAAAGAATCGTATCGGATGGATGCACTGGATTTGGATGGGTTCGCTTTCTCTTCACAATTTTTTATTTATAGAAATTCATTAAAAATAATATAAAAAATAGATGAATTTTTTATTTACTTAATTTTTTTTAAGTAAAATTGGAATCAAGTCACTCAACTATTTTACTATCCATAAGGAATTTCTATCCGACTTTTGAATTTGTAACATTCTCCATAGATGTCATTGCCTTTATCACTAGATCAAATATTGGTTCTGAATTTTTTGTAAATTTTGATATCATAGAAGGAACTGAATAAAGAAATCGAATCAATAATTCCAGTGGCGGATTTAAGTAGAAGAAAAAAGGGTTAATTGACTATATTTTTTTAATTATTTTTGTATTTATGTGTGAACTTTAATATAATTTAGAGTAAAATTTTATGGTACTGTAAAATTTAATCTTCATTCTGTACAGCAAATTTTTATATGATTAACTTCTGATGTGAATTTGACCCTCGTAGTTCGAATGTCGGGCTTTGCTCTGAATAATTCGTGTTTTTAGAAATAAAATGACAGTGGGGATGATTTTTTGTGGTACGATATGTGGACTGAGACGGTACACCAATTGATTTGAGCCTAATACGTATTTGACTCTTGTAGTTCGAACGTCTGACTCTGTTCCTGAATAATTTGTGTTTTTTAATAATAAAATGAGAGTGGGGATCTTCTAAAGAGTAGGGGTGTTCATTGGGTCCGGTTTAGTCGGTTTTGAACCGAACCGAATTAGTTTGGATCAAATGGTTCGGTTTTTTTGGTTTAATGGTTTGGTTCGGTTTGCTTTTTAAAACCGAATTAAATTTTCGGTTCGGTTCGGTTCGGTTTGAAAATTTTGAAAACTGAAATAACCAAATTGACCGAAATTTTATATATTATGAATTTGGTCCGGACCGCCCCGGTTTATTTCTTAATACTCCGGTTTATTTCTTAATCAATTGCTTTAAATACGTCGGTTTATTTCTTAATATCCCGGTTTATTTCTTAATATCCCGATTTATTTCTTAATACCTCGGTTTATTATAAATCAATTGCTTTAAATAAAAAATTAATATATTTTGGTTTGAACCGAACAAACCGAAATAAAACTTTGGTTCGGTTCAGTTCAGTTGCAATGCTAAATCGGTTCGGTTCGGTTTTATTTTTGAAACCGAATTATAACTTTGGTTTACCTAGTTCGATTCCGTTTCAACCGAACCGAACCGATGAACACCCCTACTAAAGAGGCTGAATCTTTTTTAGTAGGATATGTAGACTGAAACGGTACACCAATTGATTTAGTTACTTTAGAAGTGTCTAGAGAGGCTGAATCAATGTTTCGGTCTCTTCTATGACTTCGAAATACTACCATCATCTACCTATTTATTATATTATTATTTAATTATTTTCTATAAATAAAAAAGTAAGCTTTCTCTTCGCCTTCTCGTTCTTGGAGCTGCTAGCTGCCGCTGTCAGACTCTGCGCCAATGTCGGTGAGATGGATATAGAAGAACTTTTGTTCCCGTTTATCCCACTTTTTTTATAAATAAATGAAGCATTAATATTCTTATTTATGTCCAAGAGAATCACACGGATTAGAGGCAAATATCTAACTTCTAGAAAATCGAAAAAATAAATTCAAATAACATTCAAACAATTTAGAATACAAAAACTCAAACAGTATTAAATATAAAACATTCAAACAATATTAAATATAAATTATTAATAATTAAAATGAAATAATAATAAATCTTTAAAAATAACTTCAGATCCGCAGAATAATTTACTGGATATACATATCAGCAAAACAATTTCCTGGAATGAGAGAAGAACTTTCCAGGAAATACTTCTGCAGATTTAGGCTTTATTTCCGCAAAATAATTTTCTAGTTTGGACAGTTTTGAAAATAATATGTGTGTAGATTTGAAAATTTGATATTTTTTTGGATAATAATAAAAATTCGGAAAAAAATTGCACCAGACAGATATTATTCCAATTTTTTACAAGGGATGTATTTTAAATAAAAAATGAGATAAAAATATACAGCCTATTCTTAGCTTATTCTTGTGATTAGACTGCAAAAAAAAAAAAAATAGGTCTAGTGCTGTAACACGGTAACTTATCAAAAAATATATATATATATATATATATATATATATATATATGATGAGTATTTTGTATACGTATTTTTGGGTCGATTTAATACTCTTTTGTTTTTAAATTTATATACCCAATACTCAATTCCGATCTGTTGCAAGCACAACGGGATCGAACACAAGGACAACGGGATCTATTTTATATACCCAATACTCAATTTATATAACCTCTCGTTGTAGTATCGGGATCGAACACAAGGACAACGGGAAGCAATATTAATTACTGGTTTAATTTTTAATTCTAGAATAGTGCAAATAGTAAATTGGGGGTTTTGTTCGCAGATCGTACTCAGGTCGCAAGCCGCGACAGTGTTGTGGGCTCAATGCCCGAAGAGAGTTGATTGTGAACTAAAAAGTAATAAACTTAAAATGGTGGTTTGAAACAATATTGGGAAGGTCTAGGGGCTATGGCTCACTATCTGAATCTACTTACTTGGTTTGCATTCATGTTTGTGTAATTGTGGTTTCTAGTACAAATATTGAGTCAAGAGGTTTCACGTGTAGTTTATCACTAATTGACTACGTGTCTTAACCATATTGGACTTCAGGTTTAGTTTTTTGTCACAAGTTGGTCAAGATGTTGGTCCAACTAGTCAAGCTACTTTCAACTACCGACACTTCGCGTTTAGCTTTTCGTGATCAGTAACGATAGTAGCTTGATAAACCTAACTAATAGTTTAGACTTCACATTTAGTTTTTCACTATAAACTATAGTTTATTGTGCTTGTGGTCCGGTTTGGTTTAGAGCTAGGGTAGAAGTAATACTAAATTCTAAGATTAATTTCTTGCTACTATATTTGGTATTAAGTACTAATAGAACCCCATTTTGACCATGTACACAAATACACATTTACAAGAATAATAAAACAAGCACAAACAATTTCACAAACAATCATAACACAAATTATAACCATCCAAGTAAGATAGATTTTAAGCTAATTCATCAAGTATACGAGCCGTCGCCTCTAGAGAGGTAAACTAGCCTATTATAGGTGCGTTAACATCTATGAAAAACAAAGGAAAATACATCTTAAATGGCATAAAATAAAGAAGAGAAAAGATAAAACCAATCTCTTGCTTCGTCTCTTGTCGCTCCTTCCGTCGCTCCTTGATTTACCGCCGACCTACCTTGATTCCGTGAAAGATTGAGAGAGATGGAGAAAGAACAATAGTAAGAGAGGTGTAGAATGGCCTAGGGCCAAACTTAGATCTGTTAGGGGCCCTCCTGGACGTTTTATGGGAGTTCGTGAGCATTTAGGAGGTAGCCAAGCAAATCGGGAAACAAATCCCCTCATTAATGTGCAGAGTTTGCAGTCTTCAAAGCTGATGGCTGTCTTTTAAGGCCTGTAGCGATTCACCACTTCATGATTTGAATATAGTTACAACATGAAACTTGTAGATCTTTGTTTCCTGAATTTTTTAAGTTTTGGTTCATTCAAATCGGAATTCGTATGACCAAACTGCGGTCAAAATACGAAGATATTATGCCGGGGTTCGTGGAATCTTTCCAAGAAGTCACAATCATGATAATTCTTGAGAATTTTAAAATTTTGATTTTTTATGAAAAATTTGAACTGTTTGACCCGAATTTGAAAGCTCTCCAATATTTATTTATTAGTATGCTTCGTGAATTTTAAATAAGTTCAAATTCTAATCGGACGGTTTAGATTTTAAGCTCAAATTTAAAATTACCACAAATGATACGGACTCAATGCTCGAGCTAGAGCAGTCCGTATGTCGTTTGATTACAGAACTGTGGAATACAAAAGGAACCGCATTATTTCTTCGACGAACTCTTTGAGAGAGCCGCATCTAATTAGGTTAGCGTCAGAGGAAGTGGAATTTTTTTTAACAAATAGTTGTTTAACCGAAATTTTTATTAATATTCAAAAAATTATCAAAATTTAACAATATGCACCTAAAATCAGAAGAATTTTAAATCTGTCCAATCCGAAAAATAATTCTCCGAATCCAGGCGCGTTTTAATTCGAAGAACAATTCTCCAGATTTGAGGTTTTTCTGCCGATTTTATTTAAATTTTTTTTGTGTTTTTGTTTTTGTTTTTTTTTCTGTTTATTGTTAATTCTTATCAATTATTAATATTTCATATTTAATATTGTTAATATTAAAAATTGTTTAAAATAATATATTCGATTATATTAAGTAAATATATAGTTATTAGTTTTAATTTAATTCGTTATTATTTTTTTGAATGTAATTGTTTGTAAGTTTTAATTAATTAATAGTTTTAATGTAATCGTTTGATAGTTCATAATAAGAAGTAGAATTTCGAATAGAATGAAGTCACATGCTAGTTTAACATCTAAAAGAAAATATCCAAAAGAAAATATAGCAAAACACACGAAATAAAATATATGAACCCTAAAGATAGTTACTGTTTGTCAAATATAACAAAACATGCCAAATAAAAATAAAAAAAGTCCTAATGAGGATAGTCTGAATGCGTGAATCAGTCCGGGAAAACATGGTCACGCTGCGGTTGCTGTCGAGGACGAGTAGGAGAATGATTACTCTCACTAGAGGTGGTTGTGTCTGGGTCCTCTGCCTCGGGTTGTGTTTGGGTCCCAAAAGGTGGTTGATAGGAAGATGATGCCCCAGGGTCTCCTCCTCCGAATTGCCATCCTGGAGTCCTCGAACTCAGGACGACGGTCACGCCTCTGGGCCCGGGCCATCTCGAGTGACTCCTGCCGTGCCGCCTCAAGCTGCTCCTGCTCAGTCTGATAAAACCAATCAGTAAATGAGTTCTCATAACCGTGATAATGTTAGTTATGTGTTCTAAAAATTATCTTATGTTGATTACTTTTACATGTTATGTTTATGAATTGGATGTTATATACATTTTGTTCCATGAGTTTTATGTTTATCTTTAGAAGTGTTCAAGAAGATGCTCTTGGTCTTGAACCATAGAACTCTATATGATAACAAACATAAATATCTAAAACGTTCACAAACTTGGTTATTAGATGGAACACTAATATATTATGATAAATTTGTCATGTTGATTAAAGTACATTATAGTTCTATAAATATTAATAAAGGCTTATCGTTTAATAGCATCATAAGTATATGAAAGGTTTTATATATTAAACAGATTCAACAGATGAAAACATTATATGAATTATGTTTGTGTCATTAATGTTTTCATTGTGTCTCAGAATTCCAAGATATGAGATGCATTTCTTTTTCACATAAGAAGTGTATAATGTGATTAATATTAAAAGCTACTCATTAATAGTGGTGATAAAAATATTAGTTTCTTATATATATAACTTGTTCGGGAGAAAGTTATGTATCAATAGTATCATTGCCCCTCATCTATAATGAGTAATGATATTTTATGGGCCCCTTGGTAAAGTAGAATTATGATGCATTTAATATAACTAAAGTGCAGTTATATATTAATAATTTACTTAAGAGACCAAGAAACGAATATAATACAAAGATGACACAATCCTACTTTGTATAATATTCATAATATCATGTGGCAAGGAATAGTCACAAGTGATGTTATTTATAACATTACTTTAAGGGATCGTGTATTGTAAAATGATACTTTACATCTGTGTCATTTGGGTAACTATAATGTATAGCTAGTACCGCTTATAGTTTATGGTAATAAAATGTTATTCTGCCATTGCCAACATGACATAGATTTCACAGGGTCACACCAATAAAGAATTAATTAGAAAGGCTAGCTCCTATATTTATTTGACATGTGTGACATGGCTAATAAATGAGTTTCTCTACTTAAACATGAGATAAATAATTATGTGGATAATTATGAGATGTTTTGAATTTAATTAAATGATTAATGAAATTCAAATATCGGGAAAGATCAAAATGGAAGAAGCTTTGTGAGCCACAAAAAGGAGTTTCTTTGTGGACAGCAAAGAGTTATGTATTTCCACCATGATTTCTGTGAACATAACTTAAAACGGGCATATCTCATCAACCGTAGCTCTGTTTTCAGTGTTATATGACTTTTCAGAAACCTTGCGAGAAGATCTACAGTTTGATGTAAACTAAGCTATAGGTCTATGCCACATGCGGTATGCCTATGCTGCATGCGGTACCGCGCAGTGCGCTGTTGGGCCAGAATCGGCTAATTTTGGCCCAGATTAATTAAGGAAATCATGGAGAACGTGCGAGGACATGGGAAAACGTGTCTAGGTCGATGGGGACTCTTCTAGACAGCATGAAAGCTATTTAAAGAGGTCCCTACTACCTAGGGTTTAACCTAATCATTATTCATCTTCCTTAGAGAGCCAAAACTTTGTCTCTCTTCCATTTTGATCTCTCATGTGTTGAGAATCCACAAACCCTAAACTCAAGATCTAGTTATATTAGAGGATGGGGATTAAGGAGCGACTAAAATAGTATTCTCTAGCAAGAGGAAACTTCAGTTTCTAATTAATTTATTGGTGGATACCGTGGACGGCTTCTACTTTGAAGTCTCAACTTGGTGCAAGACGTTCTTGGAGACCGTTTCGACAAATGAATGTATCCAAGAGATCTAGAAGAGAATACGACTTCTCTCTACTTATCAAATTGACATTTGATAGAGTTATATCCAAATCTTCTTTTGTAGATAGATCTATGATGGATGAATGAGTAGACAACTATTTGTGCTTAAGAATTGCTTGAGTAAAATTAGCATAATAAAGTATATCCATGGATGCTTGAAAAAGATTAAAAAATTAAATTTTTTCCACTTTAACACATCTTGAAATCCTTCAGATAACCTGTTTAATCACCCCCATGCGGCACATCATAACCGGCATAATAAACTCATAACCCGCCTGATCATAGCCGGGATAACCCGTCTGTTGCTGCTCATGCGGCTGCTGTTCCTGTAGCACCTGAAATTCGTAAACGAATTTTAGTTAGTATTTTGGAATTCGTAAACAAATTTACTTTAAGTTACTTTAATTCGTAAACAAATTTACTTTATTTTTACTCCAAATTATTCAGTCATTATTCTAAACCATTTTGGAATTTTCTAAATTATTCAGTTATTATTCTAAACTATTTTGGACAATATTCTAAATAATTTATAAATTATTCGGTCATTATTCTAAATCATTTTGGAATAATTTCTAAAGGTTCCCAAACTATTTAATTATTACTAAACCTATTTCTAAACTATTTTATTAATCTAAACTAATTTATTTAACAAAATATTAAATTTCAAAAAATTAAAAATACCTAGACCGAATAGTTGCTCGATCATACAGTCAGACAAAGAAGAGAGAAAAATTTAGAAGATGAAAATGTGAGTTGTGAGAGGAGGGGCTGTGAAATGGGTAATTTATAGCCGAAATCGCCTTTTCGAAGAATAATTCTCCGGATCCGTGTTTTCGGAAAATAATTCTCCGGATCCACGGTTACCGAGGTGACTCTGGATCCGGAGAATAATTTTCTAGAAAGAAAGCTTGAATCTAGAAAATTATTTTTCGAATTTGACAGATTTGAAATAATTTTGGATCCAAATTGTTAAATTTTGATGATTTTTTGAATATTAATAAAAATTTCGGGTTGTTTAATGAAAGAGAATAATATTTTTAATCTTTCAAATTTAGCAGGCCAAATTTTGGGTTCACCCGTGTACCGAAAATTTGATTCGGTATGCCTCCTGTGACATTTTCAAAGCACATCGAGCTTAGATCAGACTTTTACAATCAAACCACGTACGATTATCAAAACGATGAACGTACTTGTAAAGTTTTTTTTTTAATTCTACAAATTCGGATGTACCAATTTAATTTAATTAGTTAATTTACTATCAACATGAAGATCTTATACCCCGACATTTTTATTAATATCCAAAGTTTAATACAAATTATTAATTATACCCAGAACTCAACTCAATATCGAAATATACCCAAGCCGGCCATTTTCTGGCCGGCTATGTTCCCTCCCTAAGCCGGCCATTTTATGGCCGGCTATGTACCTTTTTTTTTTTTAAGAGAGAGACACTACGAAAATCAAAATATTGAAATCTAACTCTGAAAATTTGAAATTTTTGTTTAAATTATTTGTTATATTACTTCTTTGATGTATAATTAGCATATTTATACTAAAATATGATAGATTAATTGAAATTATGTTGAATAACACTAAATTATGTTAAATTACGTTAAATTACATTAAATTACGTTAAAATACGGTAAATTACGCTAAAATACGATATGAATAGGGACGATATCTTCACTGAAAAGGAGAAAAACGACGATGAAACTTCAAACGGTCATAAAACGGCGCTCGAGTGTCCGATTTCAGCAAATAATCACTTTTCGGAAAGCTTGCGAAAATGCGCATGCGTCCGTGCCCTCTATGTCGGATTCTGAAATTCAGAATCACCAAAAAACAAAGGGAAGAGCCTCAAAACTCGAGTTGAAGTTTCCGATTAAGATTTTCATTTCTATCATTCAATCCAAGTAGCTCAGTAAATTAGTTACATAATGAACTTGCAGATTACCAATTTTTACTATTTTTGGAATTTTTTTACTATTTTTTATGATTCATGAAAGATGAGCAAAATCAGTCTACTATAGCGTAATTTTGTGTAGTTTAGTGTTTTTTTTACTGTATTTCAGCATAATTAGCGAAGTTATTGTAATTTAACGTAATTTAGTATAATTGAACATAATTTATTGTAATATAGTGTAATTCAACATAATTTCAAGTATTCTAGCGTATTTTAGTATAAATATGCTAATTATACATCAAAAGAAGTAGAGGAGGGATCAAGTTACAACAACCATTTTTTTCATTTTCAAAGTCCAAATCGTCGATCCAAACCGTTCAACATGATTATCTAAATAAAATGTGCTTGCAGATTAAATTTTACATTTTTTTGAATTTTTTTACTATTTATTAAGATGGGTACAAAATTCAATGGTCTGAATATGACTATTTTTTGTAAAATACTTAATAAATAGTAAACAAATTCAAAAAATGTAAAATTTGATCTGCAAGCACAGTTTATTGTGGAAATCATGTTGAACGGTTTGGATTGACGATTTGGACTTTGAAAATAAAAAAAATAATTGTTGTAATTTTATCCCTCCTCATAGAAGTAATATAACAAATAATTTAAACAAAAATTTCAAATTTTCAGAGTTAGATTTCAATATTTTGATCTTCATAGTGTCTCTTAAAAAAAAAAAAAAAAAAAGGTACATAGCCGGCCATTTTATGGCCGGCTTAGGGAGGGAACATAGCCGGCCAGAAAATGGCCGGCTTGGGTATATTTCGATGAGGGTTCAAATGCCTCCATTTTTGAAAACTTTAATAACTCAAAATTTAAAAGTTAAAAATCAAAATAAAACCGTTGGATATGATCTAAATCATTTTATCTATGCACGTGTAAAAAATTATGACATTTCAATTTTATTTTGGTTGTCATCAAGAGCTTGTAAAAAACGCACTAATGTGGATAATTTCTAGACGTTGATTTTCAACTTATTGATTCACATAAAAACAAAATCAAAATGTGATAATTTTTTATGAGCACATTGATAAAATGATGTAGATCATATCCAACGGTTTTATTTTGACTTTTAAGTTTTAAATTTTGAGTTATTAAAGTTTTTAAAAGTGGAGGCATGGTGGACGCATGAAAAATGGAGGCATTTGAACCCTCATCTATTTCGATATTGAGTTGAGTTCTGAGTATAATTAATAATTTGTATTAAATTTTGGATATTAATAAAAATGTCGGTCTTATACCCAACATGTACTTTTGTTTGATATCGACTGCTTTGCTCATTAAAAATGTCTTAGGGCCTGCTTGCGAAGGAGTGGGATTTCATAAGATATTCAAAGAAATGAGATTCCTTTCCGTGGTCCGTTCGGCTGTTAAAATTTCATCATAAGAAAAGTTCATGAGAGCATCGAAAAAGTTGGGAAACATCAGAGAAATTTTCACATTGGATCCGAGTTAATTTTTTTTTCCCAGTCACAATGACGGTCTGTGTATATTCTATTATTTCTAGTGGTTAAAGAGTTGATTGTTGGCATTGTGACAATCACCATGTGAAACAAAAAATCCTATATGATTTGAGTTTCCAATCTCAACAAATTATCAAGCTATCATGCGATATCATTTAAAATTTAATGGAAATTATTAATGCAATATAACAACAGGAAATGAAAAAAATAATCGGTAGAAAATTGATAATTTGCTAATTAGTAGCGAAATCTATTTGCATGGTTTTGTTGTCCCTTTAAATATAAAACTAATAAAAAAATATACATTTTTGGAGAAATGTTTACTTTTTTTTTTTTTTGGTAATTTCCTACATCATTCCGAACACCTCTTTTTTGTATCTTTCCATAAGAACTTGTACGATCCCTTTTGTACTCGTGTTGTCGAATTCCTGTCACCACCATTACTCGACCGGATATCGCCTATTCGGTGAACAAGGTTTCTCAATTCATGCATGCATCTACCACCACACATTGGTCGGCCGTTAAGAGGATTCTCCGCTACCTACAAGGGACCCTATCTCTTGGTCTCTCTCTCCATGCTGATCCCTCTCTCACCTTGCATGCTTATAATGATTCTGATTGGGCCGGTTGTCCGGATGATCGTCGATCCACATCCGAATTTTGCATATATCTTGGTTCCAACCTTGTGTCATGGAGTTCCAAAAAACAACCTACGGTTTCCAAATCAAGTACCGAAGCCGAGTATAGAAGTCTTGCCCTTGCTAGTGCCGAGATTGTGTGGTTACAATTTCTTTTGGCCGAGCTTCACATCTCCACTTCTTCTTCTCCTATTTTGTGGTGTGACAACATTGGAGCTACATTTCTAGCCTCCAACCCTATGTTTCATGCCCAAACCAAACATGTGGATATCGATTTCCATTTCATTCGAGAGAAGGTCGCTTCAAAGCAATTACTTGTTCAATTCATTTGTTCCAAAGACCAAATTGCGGACATCTTTACAAAAGCACTCGGCAAGTTAACTGTTGTCTCTCCACCGTTAATTTGCGGGGAGGGGGGCGGGGGGGGGGGGGACTGTTGAAGCACAAAATGATCACTCAAGATCAGTCACAAATAATCTCAGCTAGCTACAAATGCATAACGGCATAATTCTTTGTTCTGAGAGGATTCTTCTAGAGACTCTTTTATTCTTTTTGTTTATTTGTGTGAGTCATAGCTTTAATCTTACTAGAATAAATAATGTAACTAGAGTTTAGATATTATCACTATAAGGTGATACTTGTAAAAGTCATTTTTGAGAAAGATTAATACAATAGAAATTCTTCTCTAATTTATTTCTTTATTTAGCTACTTTAGACACAATTTATTCGATATTTTGTTTCTACAGTTTTTACATGTAAAATTTATGTTTTTATTATCTATATATTTCATTGTAAAAAATGTCTTCGTTTTACACCTTTACTTACGGATAATCTTTTAATTCAAAATGTGGACGACATTATACCAATGCGTTGTTATCGTTATCACGTTAGTCAATTATCAAAGCCCTCCGTATACATTGTTACGATCACAACAGTACCAGTCGTTAATAAATTCTTTCATAGAACCAATTCTTTCATAGAACCAATTCGTTTTACACCCACTGAACCTAAACAATTCATCTCCATCACATCTCCATCATACCCCTGGTCTTGTCAACCAGCCTAGGCATTAACTCCGAGTCTATGCATTAACTCCGAGCACCTACCTCGTATCATTAATCTCCACATCAACCACCCACTGAACCTAAACAATTCATCTCTGATACTGATAACTCGGGTCTGGTACCCATTTGGACTTCTACCCTGAACTTTTTCTGTACCTAAACTCCCTCTACCTCCCAAAGACTTGTTGCTCCCTCTCAACACCATGGACCGTAATTTCCCAATGATGTCCCGTCAAGCCGTGCGAGGGTGTGTATACCTCCCAACAAACAACGAGTATCACCGTCTGGTTCGGCGCCTTCAACAATCAATTTTTGTACAGGCCGTGGACTGGAACTGTGAGGGTGTAGGAAACATCTGTGAGGTCCAAGCTTACCTTGCACAGGAACATGGGGGCCCTCCTGACAACTATGCAGTACGCCGGCACTCCACCAACACTTACCAAATCCAACTCCTACCTGGTATGAATAGGGAACACGTCATTGCGGGGGCCGCGACTTGGTGCTACGACTCAGGCTGGATGATGGCGCCATGGGACCCCCGAAGCCAAGCCCACACTCAGCCCCAGCTCTTCAAGGTAAACATCAAAATCACACACTTTCCGCCCGAGTTCTGGCATCACTCCTTTATCGAGATGGTCATCGCGGAGTTCGGCCAAATGACTAGCCTCAACGAGGACAACCTGTGGGGTGAAGACCGTACTGAGTTGAATGCTAGCTTTCTCTGTGTTGACCCAAAACGCATCCCTTACTCCTCTATTCTGCCAAACGGGTCGCTGTGGAAGGAATGCTCCTTCGAAATTATGAACTGGGAATATATCGAGGCACCGCCCCCTGAGGCCCGTTATGTCTCAAGAGATGAGGAGGATAGCCGATCCTCGCTGGTAGCAGCCCACGAAAAACTCCTACAGTACATGTCGCAGCGAAGTCCCCCTCCGTCCCCCTCCTCCTCTGCCGACTCGGGCGACCCTGATGTCCCCGGCCGCCAGGCGGTCCAGGATGGACCGAGATATGGCAAACTCCAACACAAGCCGGCGCATACACCAACCCCAGCTACCAACCAACATGAACCGCCTCCCAGCTGTCAGCAATACCCCAGTAGGGCACATACCCCAAAGAACCTAGGCTCCCTCGTAGGGACGGACATCTTCTCTGATAACGGAAAGAATTGGCATGTCCTTTCTGACTTCCAAGAAAGGTACTCACTCCAGATAGGTGATATACACGTCACATGTGAAGAGTTGACAATTAAAACCCTCTGTGTTGGCTCACATGCGATTCGGCATTTTGTCCAAACGGACCGATACGCGATTTACGAGGGTGCTGACCACAATAACTGTTTCCTTCCTGAAAAGCTCCACCAATCTCCAAATTTACCAATTGGGGCAAAGGCCGTTCCAAGCTCGAAAAGGCCCAGGCCAATATACACGCCACACCTGACGGACTCAGACCATTTAAGGCCCAATTACTACACCCACCTACCGACCCCCTCACCAAAACCATTTAGTACCCCAGTTCCGGCCCCAGGAGTATTAGCACCCCAGCCCAGTAAGATAACCCGGTTACAAACACCTCCAATACACATGGACTCCACCGATGAAGCGTTTATTGCCCAGTTCGCGGCTTTGGGCTCAAATTCAAACTCCGGTCTCCCCCCCAGGGTGTCACTCCCACAGCACACTACCACTGGTGCAAACCTTGAGCTATGCATGCTCGCTCGCATCATCACCCCCCGACAGATCATGGGAGACCACTTTGCGGTCACCATGAAGCGGGCCTGGGCAGTCAACAAACCCCCCACTTTCTCTATGATGGAACACAATGTTTGCCTCGTGGAGTTTACAACCGAAGCAGATCTGCTCCGCATCCTACACAAGGGAGTATGGAACTATCGAGGTGAGTTAGTTGCCCTCAGGAGAGTAAAAGACCAATCGGACCTCCTCAATCCAAGGGTTGACCACATTGAAATGTGGACGCAACTGCACCGAGTGCCATCTCGGCTGGTTACACTGGAAGGAATTCAACTAATAGCGCAATCAATTGCTCCGACTCTCTCACGGGCTAGCGAAACTTTCGTGGGAGGAACCAAGCACTATAAGGTAAAGCTTCAATTACCAATTGATCAACCTCTCAGAGATACAACCTTTGCAAACCACCCACTAATTGGGGACTTCCCGGTCTACTTAGTGTATGAGAGACTGTCCAGAATCTGTTTTTACTGCTCTAAGCTAGGCCACGACCACTCAGACTGCCCAGCAAGAATCCGGATGGAACAGCTCTGTTTGGATCCTCGTTATAGAGATAGAGACGACATGCAGGGCATTACTGACCTACGGGTGGGTAAGTGGATCAGTGACTCCACACTGGTTCCGGTCCTAGATCCCCCCACCTACATTCCCGACCACTCACAAAGTAGCCCCTCCACCCATACACACCCTAGCTGTCAGCCACCACCAAGCCAATTTACTAGCCACCAAAACTCAACCCAAACTGATCCCACCAGCACCCCTGACCAACACCCCCCACCTCAGAGTATTAGTCTTACCACCGAACACCCCCTGTCCAGGACCCTAGCGGTTCGCACATCCGACCCGACCCCAAATCCAGCTACCACCGCACCTGGTCCCTCATCCAACATGCGAGTCCGACCGCTTGTGAATTTCATTGAGGCACGAGAAACTTCCCCCGCGAGGAAGAAGCGTGTCATGGAGGTGACCCGGGAGTCACCTCCGGACCAGATATGAATCTTCTGACTTGGAATATCCGAGGCGCCGGAGGGCCTCGGAAACAAGAATTCCTTAGCAACCTCCTCCGGTCCACGAAGGCGGATATAGCCTTCATCATTGAAACCAAAAGATCTCACCAAAGCTCTTCTTCCTACCTCCAAAACCTCCCTCTTGATAATTCTACCTGTGTGCCCTCAGTGGGGCGCTCGGGTGGACTTTGGCTCCTTTGGAGCAGCGATACGAATCTCCAAGTAATCCAAACCAGCCGATTCTTTATTCACGCACGAGTTACTCCTACCGACCAACCCCCCTGGGCGCTCATATGCGTTTATGGGGACCCGCACCATACGCGCAACGGAGCGCTATGGCAAGAAATACAACAGCTCATTAGACTGGAAGACAGATGTTGCCTCATGGGTGACTTTAACTCAATCAACAGTTTGCAGGAAAAATATGGAGGAAGCACTAGATTAAACAGCAACACGACCCAATTTAGACGTTTCCTCTTTGATACGGGGCTTGTGGATTTAGGCTTCAAGGGGCCTGCGTTTACCTGGACAAACAACCAGCACACCTCCACTCCCATCTTCGCGAGATTAGACAGGGTTCTAGTCACTCAATCTTGGTCCCAAACAAACACCCATGCATACGTTAACCATCTCCCACGTATTCACAGTGACCATGCTCCTCTCCTCCTCCGTACACAAAACCAAACCAAACCAAAGACCCTGTTTCGTACTGAAAGGTGGTGGTTTGGCTCTGAGGGATTTGAAACAGCATGCAGAACTAGTTGGAACCGAAACACTAATATACCTTGGGATGAAAAAGTAACTCAGATGAAACGGGGTATCCAGTCCTGGGCGAAAACCACACCAACTCCTCAAAACCAGTTAAAAACACTCCAGCAGGCAATCCTCGCACACCAATCACTTCACCCTTCCCAACAAAACCATGCAACCGAAGATAACCTGTTACACCGGTTCCATAAGGCAGAAGAGGACCTAGCTCTCTACTGGCGGCAACGAGCAAAGATCAGGTGGCATGCAGAGGGAGACCGTAACACTACTTTTTTCCAGGCCGCGGCCACGCATAGGAGAAGGGTCAATACAATCCGACATGTTCGCATCGACGAGGATACGGTGGTCACGGGCCAGACACAAATCCGACAAGTTTTTGTTTCTTACTTTAAGAACATCTACTGCCCGAACTCAGGTACCCCTGCTCTAGATCCTGTGCCTTTTTTCCAAAGATTTGAACAGTTGGATTTCCCCAAGATCCCAGACTCGGCCCACCACTTGCTGATTGCGGCCCCCTCGGAGAGTGAGATTAAGAGTGTCTTAAGTTCTATGGGCCCGGACAAGTCGCCCGGCCCAGACGGGATTAGTGCACGACTACTACAATCCCAATGGGAAGTCTTTAAGGACGACTTGACAGCAACAATGGGTCACGCTTTCTGTCAGGCCAAGGTTCCGGACAAGTGGTTACCTAGCTACATCACCCTTATTCCGAAAACTGAGGGGGCAGAAAAACCGAAGGACTATCGACCCATAACAGTTGGGAATATAACTTATCGATTAATGATGAAGATTATTGCCCAACGACTGCAACCCCATATGCGAAAACTGATCTCACCGGAGCAAACCGCATTCCTCAAAGGAAGGAATATTACTGATAACACCATACTGGCAAGGGAAATCATTCACTCCTTTAACACACCGAGGTATGGCCAGGAAAACTTCATGTTAAAAGCCGATATAAACAAAGCATTCGACACTATTCAATGGGAATTCATATATGCAGCCATGCATGCAGTCAACTTCCCTGAGGCCCTCATTAAACTGGTCAAATTCTGCTTGGAAGCCGGCAGGGTGACGATTATGCTAAACGGCCAAAGGGATGGATTTCTCAAACCAAATAGGGGACTGAGACAGGGTTGCCCTCTGTCTCCTTACCTTTTTATTCTGGTTATGGAGTTCCTGACAAAGGGTCTACAATTGGCGCAAGTGCATGGGAATATCAAGGGAATACAATTGGCTCGAACAGCTCCGATTATAACTCATTCTATGTATGCCGATGACCTAGTCCTAATGGGTCAGGCAACTGAAGTTGAGGCCAACGCCTTCCGGATAGTGTTGGACGAGTTTGCTGGGTACACAGGTCTCTCTATCAATCCTGAAAAATCAATGATCTGGTTTAGTATACACTGTGATGAGGGGTGTAGGGAGAGAATCAAATCGGCATTCCAAGCAGTACAAGCTAGGGACAATGAGAAGTATCTAGGCGTCTATGTGGCCCAAATTCGGCCCAAGCGGATATGACACATGATCTGCTGATTAGTAGATTTAATGGGAAATTGGCTGGATGGAAATTAAATATGCTCTCATATGCTGGACGATTGGCTCTGATTAAGTCCGTTTTAATCTCCCTCCCGGTCTACTTCATGTCAATCGCTCAGCTCCCAAAAAAAACAATTGACACACTCACTAGACTAATCAGAGATTTTATGTGGGGAAAGGCGGCCGGGGAGAGATACCTGGTACCTATCGCTTGGCATAAGATCTGCTGCAGTACCGAGGAAGGAGGACTGGGGATCCGTGATTTGGAGTTGTTCAACAAGTCCTTACTCCTCAAAGTGGTATGGCACCTTGCGGAGGACCAAGACCGACTATGGGTCAAAGTGATGAAGGCCAAATACTACTCAAGGGGCGGATTCTGGGCGGTTAAACACAAGACGGGTGGCAGCAGACTATGGAGAACCATACAGGACCTGAAAGGAATTCTAAAAGACCAAATCCGTTGGAGCATAGCTGATGGCTCCCGTATACCAGCCCTCAACCAACCGTGGTACGAAGGGTGGCAACTGACCCGCATTTGGTCACACAGGCAGAGGGATGTCTCGGTGGCAGCATTGGCGTGTGATAACACACCTGGCTGGGATTTCCGCAAGATTCATGATGTAATGGGAACTGCTATAACACACACTACCTTGCAAGCCGTGAAAGCACCGTCACCGCACACCTTGTTGAAAGACAAACTCGTTTGGTTACCAAGCAAAGCGGGAGCCTATACCGCTAAACTAGGTTTTGAAATGCTTAAAGCAGCACGACCACCGCCACCGGCATACAATCCAACCACAAAGGAGATGTTGCAGAAAATCTGGACTTGGGAGAGGGTGCTGCCTAGGGTACGGACTTTCTTATGGCGGGCGATTCACGGGGGTCTGCCGACGGCAATGATGCTGCACACAAGAATGGCACGAGTAGACCCTACTTGTTCGCGCTGCCACATGGAGAACGAGCACCTAATGCACCTCCTCTTTTGCTGTCCAAGCGCGAGGGCTACCTGGCACTCTTCAACCTTCCCGCTACGGGTCGAGCACCTGCCTGGAGACTTCGCTACCACCTTGCAAATGATCACTCAGGTATTGGATGAAGATCAGACAATAACACTCTGTAACCTCCTCTGGGAAATCTGGAAGGCTAGGAATTGTGAGATCTTTGCGGGCAAGAAAATCCCACCACAGGTAATCATTCGACAGGCACAGGGACTGTCTCCTCCATCACCTACACTCCGGCCAAGCCCAGTCCAACCTCGCATAATTCCTATTCAGATCCCGCATGGTACCAATCCCATCCTAGTGGATGCGTCATGGGAGGTATCCAATAACACAGGTACAGGGGTATTGAGCTTCAATGGGGAAGGTTGCATCCAGACTGCCCAGTACACCTGCACGACTGCACATGACCCATTCCATGCAGAAGCACTTGCCGTCCTCCAAGCAGTCAACCTCGTAGGAGCATCCCCTTCTACAAACAGGTGGGTGATATTCTCTGACTGCAAACACTTGGTGGAAGTGGTAAATGCCCTGTCAGTGGAAAACTTGCCATCTTGGAGGGCAGGGACAACCGTGGAAGAACTCATTGAGGCCTGGATGGTGATTCGGGACCGTACGCAGTTGCAACATGTAGGAAGGGAAAGACTATCACAACCTCACGAGTTAGCCAATGCTGCACGGACATCACGACAGAGCAGCATAGGAGGAAATGGCATGGCGTTGGTTAGGCAGTTAGGAATAGACATGCATTTACCTACGCAGTTCTTTAATTTCATTTAAGGTTGTTTTACAGTATAAGCGAGTCAAGGAACACCCTACTAGAGGGGCTTAATTTGTAATATTGGGCGAAGACAATGTACCACCATTACGATTTCAATCAAATATACCTACGGGTTTTCCATCAAAAAAAAAAAACACGAACCGGTTAGTTTTGATTGGTCGACATCTGGACCAGATAGCGACAAATTTTTTATCGCAAGCAGATACGATACGAATCAATCTAGTGTCGTCTTATATTCGCTGATGAGTCGTTTTGACCGACAACCTATGAAAGTGGCATGATGATCAACAAATTAACAAGTCATGTTGTTAGTAAAGGGTGACATGATATGTGATAAAAGGAAAGGAATGCTTTTTCTCTGTTGTATGAAGGAATGGGTTCGCACTAGCAGTCTAGCAGTATGGTACGTGTCTGGTAGGAGCTTTATTTGGGGTTTCGATGATGACTCGCTCTTCTTTGACTATCAAATTAAAAAATTGCGCCATCAGATGACAAGACGTAGAGCCTTTCTGCTTTCCCGGGAGGTGATGTGTATTTTCATGCATTTTCTTTTGTTGCTTTTGAACATTTACCCTTTCTCCTCTCATTTACAGCTCGTTTGCTTTCTTTCTTCTTTTATTTTATTTTGTCTTTTCTTTATTTTATTCGGGATGCTGCTGGTACCTGTGGTCAAAAACCAGGTGCAGTAGGTCACAAATCACAATCCAACAACTTACTTAAATACTGGTAAATTGCAAAATTCGGGTACACAAGCCGAAGTGCAATTTTGTTTTCAATTCCTAGCACCCATAAAATTAAACTTATCTACTGATAAATTCACATGTACCGGTACGCAAGCAGACGTCTAATTTTTTTATTTTAATCCAGTTTTTGTATCTACTATTTTTTTTTACCAAAGTAAATATAATAAGTCTTTTGCTTGTACTGCAAACTAAAATTAACAAAAATGGCATCTAGCACCCATAAAATCTGAGGTCCTATCATCTCATGTAACAAAAACCTCACAGTATTAAAATTCCAACCGTTTATCCATTTCAAAATCCTGGATGTATACCAATGGTACAAAATTTGTTAGAAGATGCCGATTCTAAAGTTAGGATGTACTTTTCGGCATTATTCTTGTACAGTCTCGAGGGACAGAGCCAGAAAAAAAAAAAAAGATGATCGGACGGTCCGAATTGAAACTCAAACAATGCATTACCTCAGAGAATCCGGTCCCAGGGAAAACCAACAAGCCTTTGTATTTGTAAAATCTTTAAGGTTCAAAGAAAAAAAAAGTTTACTGATTTACTGGAAGCTTGGCCATCTCCTTTAGCTCTTCTTCCCTCTCCTGATTTTTTTGTACTAATGCAATACACAAACTATGTTCACAATGTTACTTGAAATGTTGGTGCTATTTCTAATGGTTAACTTATATCACTAATCTCATACTTACAAAATGCATTATTGGTCTAATGTGCTTGTGCTATTTGTTATATGATGTCATTTTTATTCTGATCAGTCAAAGCAACCGGACGGGTCGTGAGACTTGGATGACTCCACAAGCTCAAATATTGAACGAGAAAGAAGGAAGTGATAACAGAAAATGAATAGAAAATTTGCAAAATGAGAGATAACTAGATAAGGGAGAAACAAGTAATTAATGGAGTAATTAAAATGGCACAGTGCAGTACAGATGAATAGGGATTCGAGAGTCAGAAATGACTATTACAGTATTACTATCTCGGTATCTCCTCCTCTGAGGAAAAAGCTCATTAGGTGCCACACCTAGTTGAGCAATGTGGGGTTGGTTCCAAAAAGGACAATATTGCCCAAAGCAATAAATGGAACTATTGAATTGTAATTTAGGCAGCCTTACAGAAACAACTGTTGTGGTCACCAATTCTCCGTGCACGCGCAATGTCGACAACTATTTACTCCTATGCTGACATGGCTGTCACAGGCTCACAGCTGAATAACTCTATTTTTTGTTATATTTCATACTGCAATAACTGTCGTTTACATCACATGAAGCACTTGTGGGGGATGAAGACTGATAGCAAAAGTGATAGAAGAAACCAGACTCTCTCAGCTGGGTGCAGTAAATAATTTTGTTTATTTTTTGTTTCAACAATACATTTTATTCCATGTAGCATTTTCATCTCCAGCTAATCAGCTATGCTTGCAAATGGAAAATATATAAAAGATAGAAAAGAATACTGGTCACTAATTCACTATTCAAGGCTCCAGATCAAGTTCAACAGGCCTATGAAAATTTAAAACATAGCTGGTCCAAAACGTAAAAGACCTAATTTTAAGAACCATTCAAGGCTCCGAAGTCCGAACGTATTTCGTTTTGGGCCATATAGCCCAAGATTCTAACAGTCTAGTCATAGTGAAAGTCTTCTGCTCAGAATCCGTACAGAAATAAAAGGCCCATAAGTTTTTTTTTTTTTGAAGAAAAAAGCCCATTAGTTTTTTAATGGCAAGAACGCCTAGGATACCTGGGTCGGCCACTGACTCGGCGTAAAAACCACGCGACAGCGTGCCATCCGATCCGACCAGACCCATTTCCGACCGACTCTCTCTGCTTTAGGACTCGCTTTTCGTGCCTCTGCTTTCAGTTGTCCGGTTCTGACTCGCTTCCCTCTACGCCTTTTTGAATCCATTTTCTCTTTTCCGTCTCCTCTTCCCTCCCTCCCTCCATTTTCGCCGACTTCAACGCACAACGAATCGATTCGATTCCAAAAGTGGAAATCACAAAGATAGCGAGAGAGAGTTAGTGATAGAGGGTCTAAAGAAATGATGCAGATGTTAGGTCTGAGAGGGGGAGCCTCTCGCGCTTCGTCTACCCCAAACCCTAGCCATGAATCAGGGAATGCTTCTTCCTCGTCTAATTTCAATTCTAGTTCTACCAAAAATATGGGACCTGCGAGGCCCCTTAGACTGGTCTACACTGATGAGAGTGGCAAGTTTCGCATGGATGAGGAAGCCGTTGCCACACTCCAGCTTGTCAAGGGCCCCATTGGGGTTGTCTCTGTCTGCGGCCGGGCCCGGCAGGGAAAGAGTTTCATCCTTAATCAGGTACTCTCTTTCCTTTGCAAGTTATAGGGTTTTGCAAAGTTTTGAAGTTTTAGTGATGCTTTATGCTTAAGTACACTGTTGTTTGAACTGCAGCTCTTGGGAAGTAGTAGTGGTTTTCAAGTGGCGTCGACTCATAAACCCTGCACAAAGGGGCTTTGGATGTGGAGTGCACCTTTGAGGCAAACCGCCCTCGATGGGACTGAGTACAGCCTGTTATTGCTCGATTCAGAGGGGATTGATGCCTATGATCAAACGGTTTCTTACCAGTTCTCTCTAATCTCACTATATTTTCCTCTTTGTAGCATCATTTTTGCTCGATTAATAAATTTAATATTTTGACTTCCTCTCTGCAGGGTACATATAGCACCCAGATATTCTCACTTGCCGTCTTGTTGTCAAGTATGTTTATTTACAATCAGGTACAATTACTGACCCCTTTCAGTACCCGCTTTGTTAGGCATTTTGTAATTATTCTAAGCCCACAGGCTTATTTTGTCAACCAATTGGTAAAGTACTAATTGCTACTGGTATATTCATACCTACACTGTTGAGAAACAAGGATCGTTGTACCCACCAATATCTTTTATTATTAATGGGTAATGGATAAAATTAGTATGCTGTTACTTATTAGTTATTAGCATATGGAATTGGTTAACTTTCTATGTTGTGTTCAAAAATTAATTCTATCTCATGCTTATGTAACAACTGAAAAATATGATATCTACAAAAATATGATATCTACAAATCCATAAACAGTAAAGCTACTACAGATGATTTTTCCATCATCCAGAGGCACTAACTATTTAATGCATGCATTTAAGGCTGTGTTTGGTAGTAAGATCAGTTGGGATAACTCAGGGATGAAGTTATCCATTGTGAGAGGTGTGGATGACTTTTTCCTTGAGTCATGCCTCTGTCTAACACTGCCAAATGTAGGTATTAGCACCTGTTGTTCCTGTTCCAAACATCCTTACTGTGTGAAGGTGTGGCTGTTTTCATATTTTTCTTGGATGCTACTGTTCCAGATGGGCGGCATTGATGAGGCAGCGCTTGATCGTCTTTCTCTGGTGACGGAGATGACAAAGCACATAAGAGTGAGAGCATCTGGAGGGAGAACGACTGCTTCTGAGCTGGGGCAGTTCTCTCCTGTCTTTGTCTGGCTATTGAGGGATTTTTATCTGGACTTGGCAGAGGACAATCGCAAGATAACACCGCGTGACTACCTTGAGCTAGCACTGAGACCAATGCAAGGTGGGAGGAACATGTCCGCCAAGAATGAGATCCGTGAATCCATCCGTGCTTTGTTCCCAGATAGAGAGTGCTTCACCCTAGTGCGGCCTCTTAACAATGAGAAAGATCTCCAGTCCCTTGATCAAATTCCTGTAAGTCCTATAGATAATCCTTTCTCTTTTATTTTCATTTCCTCAATGCAAATAAGTCTAATTGTGGTATATGAATTGCAGCTGGAGAGGATGCGACCGGAGTTCAGAGCTGGTCTTGATGCACTCACCAAGTTTGTATTTGAGCGCACCAAACCTAAGCAACTTGGAGCCACAGTGATGACTGGACCTATACTTGCAGGTCTCACGCAGTCATTTCTGGATGCAATTAACAGCGGTGCTGTCCCTACTATTTCTTCATCTTGGCAGGTAAAAACTACAAACCAAACAAAAGTGTTTCATTGTGTTCTTAGGTACAGGAAAGTGCCATCTTTAATTGTTTTTCTTTCTCATAATTGTTTGCATTTCGATGAGAAACTGTAGTTATTTTTTAATTTGTCTGATTGTGGTTGCAGAGTGTTGAAGAAGGTGAGTGCCGGAGGGCATATGATTCTGCTGCTGAAGTATACAGTTCTTCTTTTGATCGAACAAAGCCAGCTGAAGAGGTACCCTTTTTAATGTTCTTTTCGTGGTGCCTTTTAGTAAATACTTTGATTAGTTTTTTATAGTGACTGATAATACTTGAAGGATACTCTGAGAGAGATGCATGAAGAAGCTGTTGCGAAAGCTATTAGTGTTTTTAATGATTCTGCGGTCGGCTCTGGATCAGCACGGTTGAAGTATGAGAAGCAACTCCAATGTTTCTTCAAGAAGTCATTTGAGGTAATTAAAAGCGAGACAGATAATACTTTGGAATTTGGAATTTTGTGCCTCTTTTCTTAAAAAACCAAGACCAAATTTACCTTGAAAATTAAATTATAAACTTTTTTCCAACTTAGGCTTAATATATATGAAGATTAATATCATTAATTAACTATCCGATGCATACTATTATTGTAGGATTACAAAAGGAACATTTATCTAGAGGCAGAGCTACAATGCACAAAAAAAGTGCAAACCATGGAGACAAAGCTGAGGGTGGCTTGTCATGCTTCAAACGCCAAGTTGGATGATGTGGTTCAGGTTAGATGATCTGTCATGGTCATTTATTTTTCTCATGCCATTTATCTTCTAGTATGTCTGACTTTAATTGAAAAAAATATATCAGTGATGTCATCACAATGAGCCAGTACAGTGATCTGTGCTCATCCCCAATGACAAGTTGGTTCTTTGTAGACTCATTATTTTATTCCAATAAATTAATCAACCACTCTCTTCCCTGAACTTACCGAACCTGATGACCTGAGTGAGTTGGTTAGTCATGCCCATTTTAATTCTTTGACCAACTCACATGTCAGGTTAGATTTTGCTGGGTCAGATCTGATTGATAATCAGTGGTTTGTGTGTGTTGTTAGCTGACAAGTGGTTCATACACAATGAACTGGATGTGTGAGGTTTTTGTTTGAAGCTAGCACTAGCTAATGCAATGTGGATGAATTTGCTATTTGTTTTTATGTGCTATCCAATAGTAATGTGCTCCCAAGTTTTGAATTTGTATAGCTGACATATGTTAGTTGGATATGACTTTATTACTTATTTTTTATGTTCCATATTATCAACAGCTTCTTGATGGTATGATAGCTGAGTATGAGTCATCTTCTCAAGGTCCACGGAAATGGAAAATGCTGGCAGTATTTCTACAACAATGGTCTGTGCCTCTCTACCTTATTTACATTTTCATATCTTAGATAATTTATGTTCTAATACATTCAAACACTTAATAGTAAACTTGTTAATTTATTTGCACAAAATATAAGAAAATTTTCAAATAAGCTTCTGCTCCAATTTTTTTAAGAAAATGCTCAACCAAGCTAACCCCTCTCTTCATTAGTTAATCATGAAGGAAGAGAGAGAGAAGGAAGCTTGGTGAATTTTAAAGAAATTCAGTTGGGGATTTTATGTGTACAATACATTTTTTCATTCTCTCAAGGATATCTTGGGTATAGGTTATAGAAAGATAAATGTGCCTTCTGAAAAATAGACTTGAACTTGTTTGATTTGTATTTTCAAGCTTGAATAATTTTTTGGCATATGGTGCAGCTTAAGGGGACCGCTACTGGACCTGTTCAAAAGACAATTGACTCAAATTGAAACTGAAAAAGACTCCCTGAGATCACGCTGCACCTCTAGTGAAAACCAATTGGCACTATTGAAGAAGCAAGTGGAAGCAAACGAAACTCATCGGACTGAGTACCTGAAACGGTATGAGGAGGCGATAAGTGACAAGCAGAAGATATCCAAAGACTACGCGGCACGTGTAACAGAGCTCCAGAGCAAATGCAGCAAGCTGGAGGAGAGATGTGTTACTCTTGCAGGCACATTAGATGTTACAAAGCGTGAGTGTACTGAGTGGAAGAGGAAGTATGACCGTGCTAGCATCGAGCAGAAAGCTGAGGAAGATAAACTGCGCTCTCAGGTGGCTGTGCTGGAGTCGAGAGTGAATCTGAGCGAGGGTCGACTTGCTGCTGTAAGAGAGCAGGCAGAGTCGGCACATGATGAGGCATCAGAGTGGAAGAAGAAATACGAGCTGGCAGTAGGTGAGGCCAAGTCAGCCCTTCAGAGAGCTGCTGTAGCCCAAGAACGCACAAGTATGAAGGTACAGGAGCGTGAGGATTCTCTTCGTGCTGAGCTGGCTGACCAGTTGGCTGCAAAGGTAATTCACCGCCTCAGCTTTATTTTTTTGTCTTTTATCTGGGAAACGTGCTGACTGATTTTTATGTTTGTTAGGATGACGAAATAATAAGGTTGACTGCACAAATTAGCCACTCTGAACTGCAGTCTGCGGGCTTGCATTCACGTTTGGAGGTCAGAGAAGTTTCTAATTATTTTGCACCATCTTTTTAAGTGAGTTTTTTTATTTGTCTCACTGGGTCTATTTTCAAACATGCAACTGTTGTCTAATTGCATTTTTGTCCAGAATGCTGAGTCGAGATTGAAGAACCACGAGTCAGACTCCTTGCATCTGAAGGAAGAGATTAAAACCCTAACTGAAAAGCTAGATTCTGTCAAGGCCGAGGCTCTGTCACGAGAAAAGGAACTTCAAATCCTCAAGCAAGAGAAGGACCACCTCCAGGAAAAGTACCTCTCTGAGTGCAAGCGGTTTGATGAGATCGATAAGCGCTGCAAGGATGCTGAGCGAGATTCCAAACGAGCCATTGAATTGGCTGATGAGGTTCGTGCAGAGGCGGCCACAGTCCAGAAAGAAAAAGCCGAGTACCAAAGACTAGCCATGGAGCGTTTGGCCTCTATTGAAAGAGCCCAGCGCCAGGCTGACATGTTAGAGAGAGAAAAGGCAAAATTAGCGGATGAGATAGACAAGGTGAAACAATCAGAGGCTGATGCATTATCCAAGGTGAATTTACTGGAAAAGAGAGTTGAAGAGCGTGAGAAAGAGATAGAGGAGATGTTGGACCAAAACAATCAGCAAAGATCTAGCACAGTGCAGGTGCTTGAAGGCCTGCTCGCAACAGAGCGGGAAGCTCGTGGAGAGGCAAACAGGAGAGCCGAGGCATTGTCTCTGCAGTTGCAAGCAACTCAAGGAAAGCTCGATATGCTTCAACAAGAGATGACAGCAACTCGTCTGAATGAGTCGGCATTGGATAGCAGGCTGAAGGGAAAGAGGTCTAAAAGCGATTTTATGGGCACAGAGTCGGTGCATGATATGGACATAGATGAAGAGGAATGGGGGAAGAGGAAAAAGAGGTCCAAGAGCACTACAAGCCCATTCAAGGGTAACAATAATAATGTCACTACTAGCGAAGATGGTGGGTCAGTGTTTAGAGGGGAAGGGAATGTGGAGAGTCCGGGGGAGGATTACATGAAGTTTACGGTGTTGAAGCTGAAGCAGGAGCTGACAAAGCATGGGTTTGGGGCTCAGCTGTTGCAGCTAAAGAACCCCAACAAAAAGGATATTCTTGCCTTGTATGAGAAGCATGTTATTTCCAAGTAGTGTTTCATGTTGTTCTAGTGCTTTTAGACTGCTAGGTGTGTTTTAGGCATATGACTGGTTTCTGTTGACATATTGCTGCACAGGAATTCGGTATTTCCTTTTCTTATTTTTTGTGTTCTTTTTTATTAACTTGTGCTGAGTGATTAACGACAGGAATGTTTTATAAGTGGGTACAATCATCAGGTTTGTTGATTTGAAATTTAGTGTTAGGCACTGCGAGGCTTGTATGTTTGTGATTTTATATTTTTGGATAGTTACACTTGCTTGTGCGCATGTCTATGTTTAGGGACTTTGGGTGTAAAATTTTTCTTTGTAAGAAACTAAATTGTGCTTAAGATATATGCAATTTGTATTAGAATTATGTTTTGATGCCTATAGAGTCTGGTACCGTCCATACTTTGCAATGTGGTAGAAAAGATGACACCGTTTTTCCCTTGAGAAAGTGTATCAAATCAATCTCGCCGTCCTATGTTAATCCAAGTTGAGAAAGTAATGATTATGTTACAGGAGTTGCTAACACTAGTGCCTGTATTACGTAACCGAGTATTAAGTTTCTTCACATTTGAAAGCTGCAAGAGTGCAAGAGCGTTGAACTGAAGCCGGTTAATCCATAGCTCTAGTATGGGTTCTTTATAAATCTGAGCCAAATCAGTCTAGACTCTTGAGTTGTTTTTTCAAACTTGAGCTCTAAACGAGCTATAGTTATTGGTAATCTTGACTTTATATATTACATTATCTTAATAATAAATGCAGAACATCTAATTTTCTATATTCTTCTTCGAGTGGAATTTAAAAGTTCCGTTAAAATTTTAAGTTAATAATGTATACAATTGGAGAGGTGAGTATTTTGTAGGCGATAAATGGCTGGATCCTTAAAATTGAGTACAACAGTTAAAAATATTGAGCTATATTCAAATTGAGCCGATCAAACTTATTAAATCAAGTCTTGAGCTAAACGAAATTTAATTATCAAGTCTAACTTGAAAGGAAAACAGATTTGTGATGCACATGAGCAACGGACTAACTATGAGCAGAACATGAAGGGCTGATTCAGAAGAATGTAGTTTGATCCAGATTTATTCCAATTTTTAAATAGTAGTTAGTTGCAAATTTGTCATTTTGAATGTATTTTTACAGTCAATATAATCTGTTTAAATTATAAGAGATGATTTTCAATTTGAGTTTCGTTTTGGCTCTTCAATTCTTTTTTAAAAACTTAGGCAAATCTTGTACTTTATACTTAATTTTCTCAGTACCCTCTAGTTGGGATATGGAAAGAGATGACTTCTTTAATTTTTATATGTTCTTAATTTTCAATCTCTCAATATAAAAAAATGCAAAAATATGTTAGAGAGTAATAACATCTCGGTCTGAGGTAAAAGCATTCCTGACCATATGACAGAATTTTCAAGCATGGCTAGGAGCAATTCATAATTATTGTGTTATACAGCTTTTCTTTATTCCAAGGTGAAAAAACAATACAGGAAAGAACAAATTGTCAGGGTTACATTATAGTCACGAATTGTCTAACTACAAACATCATATTAAAATTCAACATTATATTATAAACGTGCCGCTCTTTTTTCGATACCTCTAATTATCAACAATTCTACAATCTCTCCCCTGGAAATTTGGCTGAATGAATAATAAAAGGGATCTGACTCCATTCATTTGTACCAAAAATTGGAGGCATCATAGCCCTCTAATATGTACCATCTGAAATGGAACAAATTAAATGCGAGGACTGGAACGCAATTTGCTTTAGTTAGAAGGGACGACTCCATTTCCAGTTACAAATGGAGAAAATCAAACCCCTAGAAGACTAATTAAGTGAATCTTGCACAATTTCATGGAAGGAAGCTGGTTCCACTTCCATGCAATGCAAAGTTAGGAACCAAACTAGAAGTGGAGATTGTCCTAGCATGGCCTCCTTGGTTATAAGCCATGACATGAGATGTATTGTAGAAATCTACAACACTAGTCTCTTTTAACATGGTAGTTGCATGATCACCTTCATTCAAACCCTTAATAGTGTCATTTGCTAGTCCATCTTTTGCACCACCACATTGCCTTGGTTGTGTTTGGTAGAACACCTTAGACACAACTAGCTCACCATCCTTTTCTTCTTCATCGGATCCAAGGTGATACTGATGCATGACCCAGTTCGTTTTTTCTGGCTTTCTCTGCTTACCGTAATTAGTATAGAGCACTAGTATCTTTTTGTAGCCCTTCAGTCTTCCATTGATAAAAACCGGTCTAGTCTTGCCGGTTTTGTGCCAACGTGTCTCGCCTCCTTGCTCATCTGTGTGTACCTTTCTACGTTTTCTCGTACCAGTTGTATATGCCTTTGAGGGACGGTGGAAGAAATGCCGGATCATGCCATCCTTGCCAAGGCCTGCAACAAATTTTCTGAATTACTGAGGGGTGTTTTTAAGCTTTTCAAATGTTCCTATTTTTAGAAGGGAGCATGATTGGAAGTCATTAAATTTACAGTAAAATATGCATCCAACCTGGTCAGATTTATAATTTTATATATAACAGTTCTCTCTTCTTTCATATATTGTTAAGAAATCAATCTTTTAAATCTTCAAGGAATCCTAGAAGGCTCACTGAATGAAAAAGTGATGCAATGGACAATATACTAAGATGGAAAATGTAGTACGGATGCAAATGAATTTTGGTACGATTGAAAACAAAAAAAGGAATATTTTTCTCATCCACACTTCAGAAATTAGATATGTATCCATCAAAATTTTTAGTGTTTGATATTTTCTCATAAAATGGTTAATTTTACTAATTTAGTTGTAACCTTTAATTAGAAAAATAACTGACAAATCTACCCTATATGTCATTTTCTCTCTAAATCTCTATGCTTAACCTATATTTCAATAAGAAAATATTTTGGAAATTAATATCTATATCATCCATATTACTAGGTGTTGGCCTATACTATACATGTTCTTATATTTATGATATTGGCCCGCAGTTCTCTTGTGTACATGTAAGCATAGGGCCGAACTAGGAAATTTTGATTGGGGGGACTAAAATGTAAAGTATGTGGTAGGTGGAATTTGAATTCAAATCTCCACAATCATAAAGTGAAATTCTAACCACTAAGCTGCAAGTACAAGTTTATGATAGAAACTTAAAAAATAAAATAAAATTCAATTAAATTTCAATATACATAATTAAAATTTTAAAATCATAGGGACGAATAAGCACTATTATGATTGGAAGTAGATTCGCCCCTGTGTAAGCGCGTGTGTTTTTTACATTGTATTGTTCAAGTCCTCAAATTATCTTAACACGGAGGACAATACCTTTGCTAATTGTGTGAGGCATGATTTTTGTGTTGATATATCAGACTTAGAGAGAAAATGATTGGAAGGATAAATTTATTATTATTTGTAGTTTAAGGTTAAACTCATGTTACGTGATTTGTAAGTAAATATAAAAAGTTGTGAAATTTCGATGATTAAATATCAATATTTGAAGTTTGTATTGGAGAATTACCAAAATACCAGATAGTCAAAGTACCGACGTGGGAATGCATTAAAATATATTTTTGCCAATACAAAATTGTACGTAGTGGCCTTCTTTCAAGAGAGGGGCTGGGTTCATGATGCATTTTATTGGATGTCAGTGTCAACTAATTATCAATAGCAGCTGTTAGTGCGTCTACTGGCTGTGATATATATATTAGCATACCGTTCAAAGTTTTTTCAAACATATCTTATAATTAAAAAAATACTTGTGTGTGCTTCCGTCATTCCGCGCGTGCTCATGTGTTGAGCAAATATGTAGACCCAATCATCCAAGTGCGTTGATCCCAAGAAATACGTTACCTAGAGATGATACGATGTTTTCTAGACTTGTCATGCAAGCTATTAGTTCCTCTCTTTTACTTTGAAATGGGTTCCATCCATGCAACGACCGTACATTCGAATAATCTTTTAAATCGAACAGCTTTGATCACATGAGAAACTTGTCTGTTTCATCTTTTCTTTGACCTTAACTTCCAACTTATTTCCCAATTAATCTAATAAATACTCTTACATCTAATTCTTGTTGTAGTCCTTATATACATTTGAGGAAAAAAATAATGAAAATGTAATTTTGCGGAAAAGGAAAATACTTGAGGCATTGCTTCTTTATATTATATATATTTGAGGATTAATAAAAATTGAGTTTTTCAAAGTTAAACTTGATCAATTAACCAAAAAGATACATAGAAAGATTTAAAACAACCGTATTTCCTAGTTCTATATATATACTAAATCTATATAAAGAAAAAGAAAGAATACAATGAAAAAAGAAGTGTTGGTTCAGTCCCCACAAATCATCCATCTTGTCCCTCACTTTAAAATGTACTACATAAAGTGCTAATTTGTCATGAAGAGAGAACTGAAGAATTGCTTTCTTTACTTCAATATGAGGAAACTTTATGTCTAAAAGAAAACAGAATTTCGTAAAAACGTTTAAATCAAGTTAAAATATTGATCACAAGGGGGCCTCTGGGGATAATTATATATATCTATTCTCCCAGTATTTGGATAGTATGAAAAAGTAAACTAAAAAAATATTAAGTTTTCTTATGATAACTTTAAAAAGCTCAAGTAATGACTGAGTAGACACAGTGACAAACATATTATTTCTCATTTCCACCAGACTTAAAAGGCATGTTTCACTACTAGTTTCATCAAAAGGCAAATAGATATTGAGGTATGAATAATAAAAATTAATTACCAGGCAGTCTCTCAGGATGAGTATAGCAGATGCCATTTTCACCTTCGATGGTAGGGATGAACTCATCAATGAGCGGGTGAAGCTTTCTCGACTCAGGCCGTGCCTTCCCTTCTAAGTGCTCGAGAAGTTCTTGGTCTGTCGGATCAAATTTTACTCCTGCTGGTAGACCCGGTAAATCCTGGATAGCTGTCGTGGCCTGAAAATAATAATGTTGAGAGTGTTCTACTTAAGTCTTAATGGATTGTTTTTTCAATAATGTAGGTCATGTTTGGTTGTGGAGTAAAGTTAATGAGGATTAAATTGCTAATTCCACCTTATTCCTCATATTTTACATCTTGTTTGGTAGTTTATGTCATGAATTAAATTAATTCATATGAAGGAGTAAGATGTTGGAAAATGAATTCAAGTCTATGATAGTGGGCCCTACAGGTGGAGTAAGCGTAGAGTAAATTAATCCACATGGAGAGATGAAGTAACTTACTCTGGATTAACTCATCTCTTACTTCATCTTACTCCTTCCATTTTACTTTTCGTTTGACTCCTTAAGCGTGGAGTATGAGGTTTACTCCACCTCTTACTCCACAACCAAACATGGCCGTAAAGAGCAAATTGCAATTTTGCACATTTAAGTCGGTTCGAATTTGGTTTAGGAATTAAGTTCATGATGCATGCCACATATATTTCAATGCTTCCAACTTTCCAAGAGGAGTGCAGTTTAGGTCTGATGGCCATCAGAATTAAATTTGGGTTTGATGGGCTTTAAAATTTGTGCGCACAAATCTTAGAGCAGAAGCGTATGAATCTTAAAGCACATCGGACGGCTGTGATGGCCATCAAACTCAAATTTACTTTCGATGGTCATCGGACCTACACTTTTCTATTCCAAGAGATTTATTGGATTTTTATTGACAAAAATGGGCTAGCCACGTCTAGTTGATTTCCATAAATAAGAAAACGTCTAACAGTGTTCCCAAGATTTTTTTTTAATTTTGTTAATTTTCTAATGCTAAAGATATGGTACATTCTTATCATTCCATTTTAGGGTTGGACAGTCCAATGTGTGAAAGCGCGCAACATAAAGGTACACGGAACCATGCAATTTAAGGATGGATATTTTCAATTTAACACTAAATAAAATTAATAAAAGAAAAAGGGATGAAAGAAGATGCTTCAGTGGGGAAAAAAAAATTTAATATGGTGTGTTCCCCATGCATTTTGCTTAATTAAATAGAAAGTAATAATATATTTCAACAATTAAATTAAATTTAAATTAATAAAATAGTATTTTCATGGTAAAAGAGTGATTAATAAGTTTATTTTCATTTAATTTGCACAATATGGGCCATACAAATCAAAATAAGATGGTTTAGAAGATCACTTAATATAAAGTTCCTCCTAAAATTCGAAGAGTAATATGCATAACTCAAAAAGTTTTGATTCCAGTTTATAAATTTATTTCTCCTCCGCTGTTCAAATTTTTGCTAAGGTTATGCCCACATGAGTAGAGTATGCTCTATGAGAGATCTAGATTTTATCTATAAATTCCACAGAAGTATGCTAAGATTATACAGAGATTGATAATTGGATATTATATATGAGCATAGGAAGATTGCACCGAATTTACAAAAATAGTAAGTTAATTTTCAAAAGTAGGCACCTGAACCTCACACTGGATCTGATGACCGCATGCCGGACATGTCTTGATCAAACTTACATGTGGTTTCTTGCAAAGTACCGTTGCATCATTTGAGCCCAAATTTTTGTCAATTACGCGACCACTGCCTTCTTCAAAATTATTGCACCATGTCATTTTTCTATATATCAAAGTAGCATATCCTGTTGCATCGATCCTCCTTAATAGTAGTTAATATATAATATTAATCTCTCTCTTTCTCTCCAACAAGAGAGGCAAAAGAGAGGAAAGAAGGACAGGCAAATAAGAGAGAGGATGGGGGAAAAGAAAGGAGAACAAACAAAAGAGAAAAAAAGGAAAAGAAGGGAAGGAAGCTTGTCTCTATTAAAGCAATCTACTAATCTCTCTCTTAACCTTAGATCTAATTAACATGAACTTTTCAGAAAGAAAAGAATTCTCACCAACTTTTGCAAGTTTTTCGTATCTTATATAATGGATTGATAATTTGTACATAAGGGGGAAGATAGAAGAAGAATACAAAGGGGAAACGGAAAGCTAAATCGGGCAAGTTATATGTAGAGCAATGGGAATGGGAGAAATATTGGAATGTTTTTCATTGTTTTTTTCTTTTGACGAATCATAATTAGTTGCTTGGACATCAAGCTTGGATGTGATGTGTATACGTGTAGTATTAAACAATCTGCCTGGTCTTCTCTAGTTAAGAAGAAAATGGAGTGATCCATAACTTCTTTAGATTGTAGTCAAAGCCAAAGTTTGTGGGGTTTTGGATGGAAACCAACTATGAAAGGACTACTTCAACAATGCCAACATTTCAAATGGAGATCATGCTTATTCCCAAATCACGTTACGCTAGCTAGATATTTATTTACCTTCATTTGGCCCAGTATATATGTATTTATATATAATTTTAAGTAATAAATAGCTTATTATTTTTCAAAGCGTGCCAACAATTATTATTTGGCCCACCCACTTTAACGGGTGAGTTAACAATATATTGACAATACTATTTTGACTTCATACAATACACGGACAATAGAGTTAAAATAACAAAACATAAGTTCATTTGTGGGTTGCATGAAGTCAAAACAGTGTTATCAATATTTTTATTCTTAACTCGCCTGTTGAATTAAGCGGATGGGCCACACGCCCACCCAATCAAAAAATGAGCGTCTAACAATTTATCACAAGTGTAAACAGTAAACCATGCATAAACTTGTTTTGAAGGTGTGGTGTGCCTCAATTGGTAGGTGAGTTCAGAACAAGCCGTCTTACGAAAGAAATTTTTTCTATATCTTCAACAAGGAAAGTAAATGTATTGCAAGTGGAGGCACATCTTACATCTACTTGTAAATCAGAATATATATCTGTCTATTGGAACAAATCTAGTTGAGAGAGTACGCATCGAAAACATAAAATTAATGTTTATAACCTATGAAGTATTATATGTTCATGTAAAAAATTTAATTTGCATTGGACATATGGTAATATATACATCTACTAAGATTGAGAAAAAAAAAATACAGCTCTTAGCGATCCATATGTCAAAACCAATAATATCAAAAAAGATAATCATAACATGAACCACGAATAATTGTTCAGGCTTGCTTGGCATAACTACCCATGTACTAATTAACTTAACTAGCCATATATATACGCTATTCAAATGGGGCTTGATAACAATCTCCGCAACAAACTATCAATTTTTACCGATCACATTGTACTTGATAACATCAGATCTTATCATAGGTCCACATTTGTTGGAGTGTCCCAGGGGATTTGTGCACACATAAATTATACATTAAATATAATTAATCATAATTTCTCCAAGTCTAAATCTGTAAATAGGAAATTTTGTGGGTTCAATATGCAAATAAATAAAAATGGCGAAGCCAAACAAGAGTAGAGATGCGCAGTAGGAGAACTAAAAGAGCATGCAATAGGGTTGAGTAGAGATGGGGCAACTTGATTCGTAAGAGACGTTTCACCACCCCGAGAGAGATATATGGTTAGTCATGAGGTCTCCTGTGCCTCTCTCTCGTACAACCAACCATGTTGCCTTTCGCTTCGTGACAGTGAGACAGTCTCCACACAAGTAATGAAGTAAATGTAATAACAAACCGCTACATGGATTCTTCAATTGGGCCTCCACAGTAGAGTGGTATTCTGAGAATGGTTTTTAGATACAAGGTCACCTTTAGAGTGTCTTGGAAGATATACCCAACAACAACACTAACAAATCAAGGCCCTAGTATCGTTTACCTACACCCAGTTTAATTACTTTGCCCGAATAATTCTAAAGCAATTTGTTTTCCTTCTCTTGTCACTAGACCTTCCTTTTGTTTGCTGGGTTGATGACAAGGAATTAAGCCCCTTTTTGAGCCATTTAATAAGGGGGATTTGTTGGAGTCAATATAATATTATGGTCTCATGGCGCCGAACAAGTTTTTCATGTATGTAATTTTTGGGCTTATTTGTTACTGGGCCGAGTGTATCCTTTGTAGGTGTTAGAACTGGATCTCAAACTTCTGAAGTTATACCATGCTATTGATTCCAACGACGTAGTTGAGCATGCCTTGGAAAAAATAATATTTAGCAATGAAAGACATGGATGTTTCAATTTTCAAAGGCAAGATTGGATAGTTTAACAATTAACTCGAGATCTAGTATGTTAAATATAACAGGATGTACTTGTCCTGACAGAAGAGAAAGCGTCAATTGGCTCAAAAAGAATTCATGGAAGCATCTTTTTTTTGTAAATTATCTTTGCATTTATATAAATGTGACTAATGATTTGGATATCTAATTTTAAGAGAGATTCATTTTCAAATTCCTCATACTCATTCATTACAAATCACTCTTTCGAAAGATATACAGTTTAAGTGAATTATACCATGATTTCCGAAAAACAAGAAGTATATATCTAACGTATTCCTATTCCCAGCACGAAATAAGCTAGAAACATGATAATAATAAAAAAAAAAGACACGGAACAAACGCAACAAAAACTTTCCGGAAAGAAGCTGATATTTCCCTGTAATATCCCATAAAATATGCCATAAAAGCGGCCCAGCTCCTATTAAAGGAACACTGAGGTTACTTACCTCTTAACACCAAGAAACCAAAACTCCCTCTCAGTTGGTTCTGTTGTGACAGCATAATATGTTTTAAGCATGTGGCTTTGTCTTGCAAGCCCAACATTCCATTTAAAATGCTTCACATTGTAACCCCAGAAAGTTTGCCATAGGAAGTGTTGCCACACAGTTCGGAAAATAAAAACTGCAAGCCTTATTTCTTCATTCTTTGTTTTCATTTTTGGAAGAAAAACTGACATCCTTAAAATGCCCAGCCTATTTCTTGCAAGCCATCAAACAAAACCAAACACCGCATCACATCTTTTCTTTCTCTTACAAGAATCATTTACTCTTCATATTTTACATACCACCATAGCTCACATCAGATAGTAATGGAGCAAACTCTGCCTCTCTTGAACCCTAAAGTAACCGAAAAGAACAGTATAGACACTCCCATACAAAACGCCATCAGGCAAACGTTCAAGAGCACTGGACACCTCACAAAGCTCCTCCCAACCGGTACAGTTCTTGCATTTCAGCTCCTTGCACCAGTCTTCACAAACCAGGGTCATTGCACTCAATTAGACCGGTACATGACAGGTTGTCTTATATCTCTCTGTGCCCTCTCTTGCTTCTTCTTAAGCTTCACTGACAGCTTCCGAGACCAGACCGGTTCAGTGCGGTATGGGTTGGCGACACCTAATGGGTTTTGGATTATTGACGGGAGCTGTACAGTGCCTGAGGAGGCAGCGGTCGGGTACAGGATAAGGTTCATAGATGTTATTCATGCAGTTTTGTCAGTGTTTGTTTTTGCGGCAGTGGCAATGCTTGATCAGAATGTGATGGGTTGTTTCTACCCAGTACCATCGGAGGACACCAAAAAGATCTTGAAGGCATTACCTGTTGGTATTGGAGTTGCAGGAAGTACATTATTTGTTACTTTTCCAACTACACGCCATGGGATTGGATATCCCATAGGTCCACACTAGGGCTGTACGAAATCGCTCAAACTCGTAACTCGCTCATAACTCGCTCTCTAACTGTTCACTTTAACTCGTTCATTTACAACTCGAGTCAGTTCCAACTTGAGTTGGCTGACTCGTTTAATAAATGAGCTGAGTTTGAGCATAACCCAACTCGCTCATTAACAACTTGAGTTACACAAAATTCGTCACAATAAATCTCATGCCCTTCTAAATGACTCCTAAGTTGTTGTTTGGATTGTTTGTTTTTTAGTTGTCTTGTTAATTATGTTTGAATTGTTTGTATTTAGATAAACTCTCACTAAGCCATTTGAATTGTTTGTGTTTAGACAAACTCTTACTAGTATATAACTATAACTAAGGAAATTGACTGGTCAAACGAATTATAAACGAGTTGTGAGCCAACTCGAGTTGGATTTACAACTCGTTATTTCCATCCCAACTCGAGTTGACTCGCTCATTAACTAAATGAGCTGACCACGAGTTGGGGGTAACTCGCTCAAACTCGGCTCATTTACAGCCCTAGTCCACACTAACCAAAACCCAAAATTTGCTACTCAGTTAACTTCAGTGTATGTTCCTTTATTATTTTTTAACAGATAATAGATGTGTTAGGTTACATGGGACCTTTTAGTGATAACATGTTAACGTTTAATATGCAATTGCAAAATTGAGGGTTGATTGAGGAATTGTTAATGCTTAATCTACGTAGTTTAACTTGCACAGCTTACTGAGGGCTGATAAGTTGGAACATGTTAACAATTAATTCAGAAATACTAGTGCGTAATGTTCATTCAGACAGAAATCTAGACTTGAGTTTAATTTCCACGCTAATGCTTAATTGAGGGCTGATTGAGGCTGAATTGGACTTAAAAGTCGCTTATTGCATTTTGGAAACCAGTTACACCACACCATCTTTTTACCGAACAAAATCTGAAAAATAACAAGTTGGTGTTGGTTAAATGCAGTCACATATGTGCAGATTGAATTTTTTTTTAGAAAAAAGAAAACCTGATTCCGAATTTATATCAACAAAGCACCAGCTGATTCCGAATTTTCACTGCCTCGTCTCCGACTCTCTTCCTTCTCCAATACAAAACTTACAATAGAATGCCATGCTTCTCTCTCTGGTAGACACCTTTCAAGCAACATATCACGCACCACCCGAGAAGCCATCTCTCCTTCTCCCCTTTTGCACAAACAATCCACTAGAACTTGAAAAGTCTTTCGTTCAACCGAAATACCGCGAGTTCTTGTGCACAGATAGACCTGAAAGGCACGTGCAAACTGTGCTGCCTCTTTACAAAGGCATAAAATCACATCATTGTGAATTCTCACATGCAGACTCCATGTAAGTCTGTTTGGTGAAATACCACTGAGAACCATCTCATCCAAGTAATTGGAAGCCTCTCGAACCCGACCTGTAATGCACAGCCCACAAATGATTTTACCAAACAAGCCTGCATCAGGCTTCTTTCCTTGTAGTCTCATCCTGTCGAAAACCTGCATTGCTTCATTCAACCTCTCTTCTTTACAAAGCCCGCTTATTAGTGAACTATATGTAATTGCATTTGGTGATATCCTCTCCTTGACCATGCGGTTCAACAAATGAACCGCCATAACTGACTGTCCTTCTTTACACAACCCATCAATCAGAGAGCTGTATGTGACCACGTTCGGTGAGATCCTTCTGTTGCACATTTCACCGAACACCTCCATTGCACAATCAACCTTTCGTGATTTCAGAAACCAATGAATTAGAGTGGTGAAACTCACAACCGTGGCCTCAATACCTTTGTTAGGCATTTCGTCGAACAATTCTTTTGCTTCCTGTAACCTTCCAACTTTACATAGCCCGTCCATAACTGTATTGTACGAGCAGGCATCGACCTCATCCATTCGCTGGAATAACCTCACGGCTTTCTCAACAGAGCCCGAAACACACAGCGCCTTGAGCATCACATTGTAAGTACCAAGCGTCGGGGCAATATTCTCCTTACGCATTTCATTGAACAGAGAGAGCGCAAGCGGGGCCTGGTTGTTAGACACGAGTAGAGAGAGCACGGTGTTGTACGATTTGGCGGAGTGGGGGAGGCGGAGGGATTTGGGGGCAATGCGGAAGAGGCGGAGGGCCGACAAGGGGCGGCGGGAGCGGCCCAGCGAGCGGAGTAGAGAGAGAAAGGCGGGTTCAGGGGCAGGAGAGAGGGACTGAGAGAGGAGGGAGAAGGAGAGAGTGAAGTGGCCGGAGGCGGCGAGGCGGGAGCCGAGGAGGGAGATGCTGGCGGGATCGGGGCAGGAGCCGGAGGCCGTGGCGGCGTCGAAGAGGCGAAGGGCGGAGAGGGAGTCCGGCTCCGATCGGATTAGGCGTAGGAGCTGGGAGGGAGCGAGCGGGGAGCTCCATTTCATCGCCGAGGCTTTGGAGGTCATTTCAGTTTCAAGGTGTTCTGAGATGGAATTGTAAAGCTTCAACGATTTCGCGATAGTCGCAGCAGTGAAAAAGTTGCTACGCAGATCGGACGGATAGCAATTAGCGAAGTTCTGATATTCCGCCGTTTTTCCGGGGAATTCACGTCTACTATCGTACTGCCGTTGGAGGCTATACAACAGATAAAATTTGGAATCTGATAATTGACCTCCAGATATATCTCCGAGCGTGGCCCTAGCTTTCTAGAATGTTGGCGCTCATTCAGCGCTGTATCCAGCGCCGAAATGTTCATAATTTAAACATGTGAAATAAAGCGTTTCAACAGCATCCTTGTAGTGTTTACTTTCAATATGGATGAGTAAATTTTTCATTTCTTGGCCAAATAACGAATCCCCGAGCGCGCGCCCCAGTCTCAGAGCGCTCATTTTTTGTAGACCTTCTAGAATGTTGACAAACCGTAAATATTTAACAAGACCCCGAGCGCGCCCCCAGTCCCAAAGCGCTCATTTTTTGTAGACCTTCTAGAATGTTGACAAGCTGTAAATATTTAACAAGACCCCAAGCGCGCCCCCAGTCCCAGAGCGCTCATTTTTTGTAGACCTTCTAGAATGTTGACAAGCTGTAAATATTTAACAAGACCCTGAGCGCGCCCCCAGTCCTAGAGCGCTCATTTTTTTAGATCTTCTAAAATCTTCTAGAAGGTCTGTACGCCTCTTGAAAAGCAGATTGTGAACAACTTAAACCTCAATTATACACAATTGAAACTACTACGTATTACATTTGAAAAACACACAAACATAAATTTATTTTTTCTTTTCTTGAAAATTTTAGAAGGTCTTAACGCAGATTGTGAACAACTTAAACCTGAAGTCTATACAATTGAAACTAGTAACTTTAAGATTTCAAAAACACAAACTTAAGTTTTTTTTTTCTTGAAAATTTTGAAGTATCATCGTTAATTTTAACTTATTTTTTTGGATTTAATCTATGGAATTTATTAGATTAAATTGTAAAGACATTCTAAATGGTTGGTACGACTCTGATAACGACGACAATTTGTAACCATGCAAACATCAGATGTTTATCATTGAAAGTACTACTTTGAACCGATAAACCAAATCACTCTTTTAACAAACAATCACTTCTGACGCCTTTTCTGAAGCATTTAGAGATCTGTTATAAACCATTTAAACCTCAGATATATATCATTGAAAATACTACTTTGAACCGTTAAACCAAATCGCACTGTTAACAAACAATCACTTCTGACGCCTTTTCTGAAGCATTTAGAGATCTGTTAAAAACCATTTAAACCTCCTTCATCAATAACTGAATTATAAAACCAAACTATTTACAATTGTTCATGAGGTAATACTATTCAAAAATCCAAAAACATTGTTCGCAATGTTCACAAATCTTTCATTTCCCACTTTAACTCATTCTTGTCAGATGTGAGAATTTTATACAACATAATGAGGCGCTATTTGCTTATATTACCCTGAAAATTTAAAACAAAAAAAAAACAAATCAGATTATGAACTGTAAAATAAAAGAAAATTCAATTTACACAAAGGATGACATTTTACCTGTTTGAAACAAAATACATCAGCATCTGTGATTATATTGCAAATATAACGTAAGACAAATATGGCACAGTCGAGAGAATTATATTGCTTTGGGCAATTGACCATTGTTAGGTCAACATTGAGCCATTCTTCATCATATGGACACAAAAAATTCATTATAATTTCACATATGCAACATAACTATAAAATACATATAAGACAAAACTGATTTACTCTAAAAAAATAGACAAACTCACTTAATCTCCAAGAGAGAAAATGCTTAGAAAAATATTTAAAATAACATATCAAAACATTAAATCTTAGAAAAATATTTGAAGCTAACAGGTAAATAATTTAAAGCTAACATATACACCATGTAAATCTAATATATCTACTCATTCAAAGCTAACATATATATCATTTAAAGCTAACATATACACCATGTAAAGCTAACATATCTGCTCGTTCAAAGTTAACATATACACCATTTAAAGCTAACATATACACCATATAAAACTAACATATATGCTCGTTCAAAGCTAACATATACACCATTTAAAGCTAACACATACACCATTTAAAGCTAACATATACAATGTAAACCTAACATATATGTTAGCTTAAAGCTAACATATACACAATTTAAAGCTAACATATACACCATTTAAAGCTAACATATACACCATGAAATCTCAAAAAAACAATTTACAACTCATTTACCAAACAATGAACAATATTTAGAAGAAAAAACTTACGATGTTGTAAGGTTTTATATAAAACCAAGGAAATTCGACAGGAGTTTCCATTTTCATTAGATACAAGGCAACTTCGACAATCTGCATGAATAAAACTACCCTTTAATATGTTTGACTTGAATTTCAAAATAGGTAACAAAAATATAAAATAATTACATTAATTTCATACCTCAGCAGAGATAAAGTTATTGTAATACATCATCTCCTTAAGTATCGGTATTTGCACCATGCTGACAGATTGTTAGGGTTTTTTAATCCAGTTTGTTCCAAATTATCAGTATCTTGCAACCACTGAGCAAAATTGTCAAGGACATCTGACACATTATCACTCAGTAGATTCCTGTGTCTATACATGTACCCTCGTCTCAGAAAATTTGTTGTAGGCTTGTCTTTCGGTTCTTTTTCAAACGGATCACCAAATATACTGTCAAAAAATGACCACTGGAAAGGACTTTTGAAATGAATGATACGGCATTCAAAACCCATCCAATCCTCATATTTCTTTTTTCTTTTTATAAAGAACTTTTTCATTCTCCTCAATGCCTTCAACATTATCTTCTTTACCTTTGTTCCTCTCCTCCTTCCCTAGTTTCACTTCCATTGGTTCAGGAATTAATGTAGGTTGTGACATCACCAAAGCAAGTGGAGTCATTCAACCAGATTAACGTTTTTTCCTGCTTTTTCTTTACACTTTTTTCTGCAAAGTTACCAGCCATTGGTGTCACACTATCGACAAAAGGCTTTTTAGCAGATAGAGGGCTAACAGGAGTATTCTGAGAATCTTTTCTTTCCCATCTTCCTGCAAAATAAATTTACAAAAAAACCTTTAACACTCATAGGTACAATTACAAAAGTATATAAAACTTAACATATCAAGCGTTTAAACATCACACACAAAAACAAATTAAATGAAAAGATCAATGGCTCCTTAAGTAAATATAAAATCTTACTTCTTTTCTTTAAGTCCTCTAATTTTTCATCAGATTTCTTTTCATATGAATCTACAGGACTACCATTGCTTTCTCTTTTTCCTGCAAAATGAATTGACAGAATATTAAGATAAAGAACTCTAAAACTAACATATCAAAAAATTAAAGCCAGTAAAAACATCTAAAGCTAACATATGAACCATGTAAAGCTAACATATACACCATGTAAAGCTAACTTATACACCATGTAAAGCTAACATATCTGCTAGTTCAAAGGTAACATTTAAATCCTCATTCAAAGCTAACACATAAACCATGTAAAACTAACATATACACCATATAAAGATAACATATAAATCATGAAAAGATAACATACACACCATTTAAGCTAACATATACACCATGTAAAACGCATGTACAAAACAATGAACAATATTTAGAAGAAAAAATCTTACTTCTTTTCTTTGACTCCTCTATTTCTTCATCAGATTCTTTTCATTTGAAACTAACATATTGCTTTCTCCTTTTCCTGCAAAATTAATTGAGAGAACATTCTTTATGAAATATCAATCTTAATTGGTAACAGTTTAAACACAACAGATCGGCAAACGCAGCCTCGCCAGATTAGCAAACACCGTGTCCGCATATCGAAAAAAGTACATATTGGAGAAGACAAGCTCAATGCAACGCACAGATCGGACAAGATCGCCGATCATGGAGAAAAAGCAGAAAGAGGAAAGAAATCGCGGGGAAAAATAGAAAGAAATGGCAATTCAAAATGAAAGGTGTTAGCTTCAATTATTATCAATCAAAAGTCGTTAATTTCAATGATTACATGTTGTACTAATAGTTTAAGTTAAACTACTTAAACTATAACTAGTTAATTAATTAAATAATGATTAGCGTACAGTTAACTAGTTCGGGGCGCGCTCGGGGATTAAAGCTTACAACTGCCGCTCTCAAATAAGAGCAAAATGTAACGCAATACAAAACCATTTAAAGTTCACTTTTATAATATTTAAAACAAAAGGAAACATGTTCAATTATCAAATATAATATTTACCGATAAATATTTGGAAATTAGTTAAATTCCATTATTAGCGGACGGTTAAACACGGTTAAACCAGTTCAGGGGCTACCCGGGTTTGATGGCTCGGGGGACCATAACATTTTTCATAAAATTTACTTGCGTATAAAAAATAGAAAATTTTATAGAATGTCGTCACTTCTAAAATTATCGAATAAAATGTTTCTTCTAAAATTATTAACAAAATATAAAATTTTATTTTTCTTTCCTTCTCCCCTCTCATCTCTTGTATCATATTTACTTCCCATGAGTTTTAACTTTTTTTTAGTTCAAAGCCCTTGGGCGAGTTTTGACTTTTTTTTATCTTCTGCATTTTTCTTCTCCAATCGTCCCCTCTCTTCTCCTCTGACATCTCACCTATCAAGGACAAGCGGATCTCAGTGTACTTAGGGGTGCAAATGGTCGGATATTATCCGACCATATCTGTATCTGTATTCAAAAATTAGATACGGATATCCGATATTCGAATATCTGTGCGGATACGGATATGGTTTTGAATTTTAATCATCAGTATCTGAATAGTAGATAAATATCATATAGTTTACTATATATTATGAAAATATTTATGTATATATATACATATATCCGATATCCAATTCGTATCTATATGTACATGTCTAATATCCGATCCGTTTGCACTCCTAAGTGTACTCCAAAATTAGCTAAGTCACTCTCATAATTCTAATTTTTTTAATTATGTATATTAAAATTTAATTAAATTTTCTGTTTTCTTAAATTTTTATATAGATTAGCACCTTTCATAAAATAACAAATATTTACTTGTAGCCTACTGGTTAAAGTTGCTTATTGGGTTGTATGAGATCTTGAGCTACCAAATTGATTTCATTGACCTTAAATTAGTTGTTGCTTCTCTGTATCATTTTGGCAGAAGTTGATTTAGGTGTTGGATGCAGGTGCAAAGGGAAAAAGAGGAAATGAGAGTCAATTGATCCTCATTCTCCATAGAAAATTTTTATATGATTGATTCTCATAGTTCGAAAATCTGACTCCATCTCTGGTTGGATGTAACTATTGCTATTAGTCTTGACAAAGATTAACTTAAGATTTGAGGGTTTTGTCGGTGTGAATTGTAGCAAGCTTTTTTTAGAGAACTCTTGCAACATTAATTAATGCTATTTGCATATAAAAACCTTAATTGTGGACTTGTTTTCTTGTCTACATTAAACATTGGTGCGGATATGATTAATTAACCATTGAAAGGTTTGTTTTTGCCATTCAATTGTGCTTCTTATTTGTCGTATTGGCCTGTATTGAACTTAAAGAGGATCCTATTGAGTTTGACGTGTCAAATGATATGTTCAATGTTCTTCTCAGTTTATAACTAAGGTTTAGTTTCCAATGTTCTCAAAGAGGATCATGTTCGCTTTTGCATACATCATACACATGATTATAAATAACATGATGTCACTATTTTGCTATCGAAAAGTTGGTGTTCCTTTTACATTTTATTTTGTATGGTAGGATTATTAATGTGCTTGTGTTCGTGATTGAACAATTTGAGAACTAAAATATTAAGACCAATGGTCTGTTGTTGCTAGGAACTAGTCAGCAGATCAATATATTTTATGTATTATCCTCCCAAAATAGCTCCAGCTATGATTGCAAAAAGATGAGTTATATAACACGAACTATGAAAAAAGAAAGACGGCACATTATACACACAAAAAAGATAACAGAGTTGAGTATTGAAAAGTCAGAAATGTAGTGATGATGTATGTTAATATTTGCTAAGCTGCCAATAAATGAGTATCCATGGATAGAAGGTAAAACGAGAACTCAGAAGAGACTAGCGAAAAAACAAGAGAAGAGGGGAAGAGATAGACGTGGGAGGTGAAAAGCGTCAAAGTTCATGAGAGTAAACTAGTATTGTATCCGTGCGTTGCAACGAAAACATTCTATAAGAAATCAGAAAAATTCTCATACAAAATAATATATTATTATAGATTAATAAACTAATTAATAGTTTTGAGAGATGAGGCAGAGAACAAATATGATGAGAAATTGATATCTTGATTTCTTTGAGAAGTTGTACAGTGAGCTATATATAGCGAAAATAAAAGAGAAACTATCTGTTGGAAAATAAAACGGTAACTTTATAAATGTTGAGTAACTTTATAATCTTTAGTTGCTCCCTTTATTTTTTATTGAGCCTATGATGAACAAAACCCGTTAAGGGTAATCAAACCCATTAAGGGCTCTGAGGCTTATTTATTCCCTAATCCTTCTTATTTTTCTACACTCCCCCTCAAGTTAGGTGTGTAGATATCTCGTAACCTTAACTTGCTTATATTTTCTTCAAGCGGTTTTGGATCTAATCCCTTCGTAAAGACGTCCGCCAATTGATCTCCACTTCTTACAAACGGAGTCTCAATTTCTTTCGCTTGAATCTTTTCTCTAATGAAATGGCAATCGACTTCAATGTGTTTAGTTCTCTCATGAAACACCGGATTGGATGCTATATGGCGCGCCGATTGATTGTCGCAAAACATTTGCATTGGCAATTGAATTTGGATTCCAAAATCCGAAAGGAGTTGTTTTATCCAAGTTAATTCACTTGCGGTGGATGCCATGGCTCGATATTCCGCCTCGGCGCTTGATCGTGCCACGACATTTTGCTTCTTGCTTTTCCATGTGACTAAATTTCTGCCTACAAACGTGCAAAAACCTGTTGTCGATTTTCTATCGAAGCTTCCGGCCCAATCTGCATCGGAATAGCCACACACATTGTTAGAATTATTGTTTTTCATACAAATTCCTTTGCCGGGAGTTCCTTTTAAATACCTTAGAATTTTATTTATTGCCTCTAAATGTGACGTTCTAGGAGTATGCATAAATTTACTAACTTGGCTTACCGAAAAAGAAATATTCGGTCGTGTTACCGTTAGATATATTAATTTTCCTACAAGTCTTTGGAATTGATTTATGTCTTCTAATGGTTCACCATCTTCGCTATTTAATTTATTTTTTCCATCTATTGGTGTTGAGGCCGGTTTACAACCTAGTTTACCGGTTTCTTCCAACAAGTCTAAGGTGTATTTTCTTTGAGAAATAAATAGGTCTTGATTTGAATATGCAATTTCAATGCCTAAGAAATATTTTAAGTAGCCCAAATCCTTAATGTCAAATTTTTCTTTTAATTTGGCTTTTATTGTTCTAATGTGTTCTTGGTTGTTCCCGGTAATAATAATATCATCTACGTACACTAGAATGATTGTGGTGTTTTCTCCCTCAATTTTGACAAACAATGAGTGGTCGGCACTACTAATTTTAAAATTGCAAGATATTAAATGAGAGCTTAATTTTTCATACCATGCCCTCGGAGATTGCTTCAACCCATAAATTGACTTCTTCAATTTGCAAGCTAGTGTAGATTTTTGGTCTTTTTTATAACCGGGTGGTAATGACATGTATACCTCTTCTTCAAGTGTTCCTTGAAGAAATGCATTTTTTACGTCCATTTGGTATAATTTCCAATTTTGGTTTACCGCAATAGAAAATAATATTCTTACGATATTCATTTTTGCAACCGGGGCAAATGTTTCATGATAGTCAATACCGTAGGTTTGGGTATATCCTTTGGCAACTAAACAAGCCTTATACCGTTCTATCGTGCCATCACTATTGTACTTAATTTTATATACCCATTTACAACCTACTAATTTTTTTATTTTTTGGTAATTGAACTATTACCCAAGTGTCATTTTTTTCAAGGGCACTCAATTCTTCATTCATAGCTTTGTTCCATTTGGGAATTTTCATGGCCTCTTCATAATGGTTTGGTTCTTGTTCTTTTTCAATTGAGGTCACGAATGCTCTATGGTTAGAAGAAACATTATCATATGTAATAAAATCTTGTATAGGATATTGTACCTTGTAGGTTATAAAATCCCTAAGCCTTGTTGAAGGTTGTATTGTTCGAATCGACATTCTCAATGGTGTTTCAATATCATGATTTTCTTCGTTTGCGGAATTGTCTTCTATTTCTTCCTCATTCTCAATTTCATTCTCAATTTCATTTTCATTTTCATGGGATGTTGGTCTAACATTTTCTATTGCAATTGGTAATGTAATTTCCTTGGAGGGTTCTCTCAAAAAATTCTCACAATTAGTGTCTTTGTGATATGGCTCTTTTTCTAAAAAGGTTACATCCCTAGAAATGTAAAATTTTTTATTTTTAGGGTCATAACATTTATACCCCTTTTTTTGTGATGAATACCCTAAGAAAATAGCCTTAATTGAGGTATAATCCAATTTGGCTTGCTTGTTATTTTTGTGTACATAACAAGTACAACCGAAAATTTTCAAATGCTCAAGGTTGATTTTTCGTTGGTAAAGAATTTCTAAGGGACTTTTGTAATCTAGATTAACACTTGGCAATCTATTAATTAAATATGTAGCGGTAAGAACGGCATCCGACCAATAAGTTTTTGGAACAATATTTTGAAATAAAAGTACTCGAGTCATTTCGAGTAAATGTCTATTTTTCCTTTCGGATACACCGTTTTGTTGAGGTGTATATACACATGTTGTTTGGTGTAAAATTCATTTTTCTATAAAGAAGTTTGAGAAATTTTGATTTACAAATTCCGTTCCATTATCGGATCTAAATATTTTGATTTTAGCTTTGTATTGATTTTCTATAAAGTTATAAAAGTCTAAAAATTATGAAAATACTTCACTTTATCTTTCAATAAATATAACCAAGTTGTTTTAGAAAAATCATCAATAAATATAACAAAATATTTGTATCCATTAAAAGAGTTAGTTGGGGCGGGTCTCCATACATCCGAGTGAACCAAATCAAATGGTTTCTCACTCTTAGAAGTTGATAATTTAAATGGTAATCTAATATGTTTTCCTAGCTTACAAATTTCACAACTACTATTATCTAATTTTGAAAAATTAAAAAGACTCTTTAAAATCTTGTCGGAAGGATGTCCAATTCTTCTATGCCAAAGTGTACTCAATTCTTCATTTTTGGTAGTGTTGAAATTGAATTTTTCTTCACTCAAAAAATAAAGTCCATTTTCTAGAAATCCTTCACCAATCATAATCTTGGTTATCCGATCCTGAAAAATCACATTATTTGTTAAAAATATGAGTTCACAATTTAACTCATTTGTGATTTTGCTAATGGATAATAGATTCGATGAGCAATTTTTTAAATACAAGACATTTTGAATTATTTTTGAGAATATCATTATTGAGCCCTCTCCAAGGATTTCCATTTTCTCACCATTTGCAACCGTAACAAATTTTTTTGTTTCATAATTTTTAAAATTGGTCAATAAATTTTTATTTCCAGTCATATGATCTGTTGCACCTGAATCCAAGATCCATCTAAAATTTTTTGGAAAAAATGAAAGATTTGCAACAGAAATCATTCCACTGCTCTTCTGTTTTTCCTGTTTTTGGTTGAGCATCACAGAGAGTTGCTGAATGAGTTGCCGCATAGAATCCTGAGAGGATGAGGATGAGGCGTCGCTAGCTATTAAACCATTGGGCGGTTCGGATCCAGTTCTCCCATCAGCGAGAAAACCCGATCCCTTTCTTTCCGCCTCTTCTTTTCCGCCTCGGTCTCGCTCCCAGGCATTCTTCTCCCCCTTACGATCTCCGGCTCCGGGTTTCTTGTGCCACTTGGGCCGGAGGTGAGGGTGCAAGAACCAGCACTGCTCCCTGCGTTGCCCTTCTCGTCGACAGTGCTCGCATTTTACAGTCGCTTGGTCGCCTCTTGCCTCCGGCCGGTAATTAGGGTTAGGTCTAGCCATAACCGTGAAGGTTTTGGTCTCTGTGTTTTCGGTGGATTGCGATGCCATCACTGCTCTTCTTGTTTCTTCTCTATCGATCATAGCCGCCACCTCATCTGAGGATGGTAACTCGGCCAGTAGAAGTATCTGTGGCCGTACAGCCTCATAGCTGGAATCTAGGCTTGCTAGAAACTGAAAGATGGCATCTTGCTCTTCTCGTTTTTGGATTTCAGTAAGATCAATGGTGGGAGGCCGATAAACTCTGAGTTCATCTCTTTTCTTTTGAAGGTAACCGTACAATTCCATTGACGATTGACCTTGTTGTTGTTTGGCTTGTTGATAGTCTCTTTGAATTTGGTAAATGTGAGAGTAATTTTTGCAGTGACCGTATAGTTGTTCTGCTCTTTCCCAAATTTCCAGAGCACTATCTTTGTAAGAGAGTAAATCGGATACCTTTGGTTCCATGGTTGCGAGGAGCCAAGTGATGACAGTGTGGTCGCTTGTTCGCCATTTGGCTAATTCCTTTTTCTCGGCCTCAGTTGCCACTGGTTCGGATAATTTTGGGATTTTGAAATCTTTGTCGATGTGATTGTTTTTTTCTCGGCCGCTTAAGGCAAATTTGATGTGCCTTGCCCATATATGGTAATTCTTACCACTGAGCATCACCCCTGTGAGTTTTTCGTGATTTTGTGCCATCTCGGTTTTTCTAGTTTTTGCTGACAGTAAGTAGTTTTACTGGTAAATGAAGTTGGGGCTTGCTTTGCAGTTACTGGTACTGCTGTCTCTTGTTTGTTGGCACTTTTGGTGTGCTTGGATTATCGATTCTTGCAGTTACTGGTACTGCTGATTTTGTTTGTTTTGAGTCAGGAATTCATTCCCGCTCTGATACCATAATAGTTTTGAGAGATGAGGCAGAGAACAAATATGATGAGAAATTGATATCTTGATTTCTTTGAGAAGTTGTACAGTGAGTTATATATAGCGAAAATAAAAGAGAAACTATCTGTTGGAAAATAAAACGGTAACTTTCTATTTTAAGTAATAAAGGTTGAGTAACTTTATAATCTTTAGTTGCTCCCTTTATTTCTTATTGAGCCTATGATGAACAAAACCCGTTAAGGGTAATCAAACCCATTAAGGGCTCTGAGGCTTATTTATTCCCTAATCCTTCTTATTTTTCTACACTAATGAAAAGAATAATTATTCAACAATATCCACGAATGATATTAAAATAGATTGGTTCTAAATTCAAATTATAGATAAAAAGTCAATTAGTATAATATAGTCCAATAAGAAATAACATCTACTTGTACAAATTGAAGATATAATAATAGTACCTACAATTGAAAACATATAATAAAACAAAATATTCAATTGCTATGATTGAAAACATATAATAAAACAAGACATGTTAAATTAATATGATTTGTACCTTATTCTTCGCTCAAGACTTTCCGATAAACTATATTTTTAGTGTACACTCTTGAGGCAGCAATTTTCTCTTTCCGTTTCAGCATGACTTTTATTGTACATCGTGACATACCTCTTGACAAATAAATTTCCTCTACTCAGCTTCCTCTTCTTCCCAATCCCTATCTCAATTTAATTTACTATTTCCTAGATATTCTTTCACAACCTTAAAACTTTTGTTGCTCTCTCTAATTCGTAATATCATATTTAAAACCACGCGACTCACCAGTCAGCTAATATGGACAAGACAAAAGTCTTTTAGTTAGTTCATACGTTGTTAATGTGTACTTTTGCTTCTTCTTTTTTCTGCATATGTAAACTTGCACTTTATATTATATATTTGTTTTAATATAAACCTATGAGCAGTTTTGCTAATATAAAAAATAAAAAACATCATATTTAAAAAATCTTCTAATTATAAAAAATTACGGTGCAGGATATTCTTTCTCCACGTGCATGTAAATACTAATGATAAAATTAGTACTTATGAAAAATTTATAATAGGAAGTCCCAATTCATCAAATCTAATTTCAGATTTTGTGTTTGCAAAATAAATTTTGATATTTACTGGTGCTTTAATATTTGGGAAATAAGTCTGCTGTTATTTCTTAGATTTGCACGTGAAAAAGTTTGAACGGATGGAATAGGAATTACAGAATGCTGTGATCCTTTTGAAATAACAGCAGATTTATATCCTAATATTTGAAAGGGTAGATTATAAATTGCATAGTAATGAGTCCGCTTCGTAATCGCCAAAATTTGATATAAAAATTAGCAAAGTAAGGAAAACTGTCAAAATTTATTTTGAACGACATTACTTAAATTAATAAGAAAATATTATACCTTTTTCGGGCCTTTTGGGTTTTTGGCTAAGATCGAGCGTATGCCTCAAAAAAAAAAATCGAGATAACATTTCATAAAGAAAAGAGAATTCAAATGTCTTTATTTTTTCTACCTCAATCATACATTTATTTTTAATTTTTATAACTTAAAAATTAAAACTCGAATGATAAAATAAGACCATTAAATGTGATCTATATCATATTCTCTATGCACAATTTTTTATGCTTAAAAATACTTTTGTATCCGTATTCATTATTTTTTTATAAACTTTTGTAATATATGTAGATAATTTTGAAGAAGGCAAGTGTGGCCACATGCATTTCCAATTGATCCCTCGTTCACTTGTTCTATATTTTGTATATCAAGAGTCACTCTTCCAGTATCAACTAATTATCAATCAATTTAAAAATTCCTTAAATTACATTTAAAAAGTGGAAACAAATCAGGCAGATACTTGTGGCGAGTACGTGTGGTGAATACGTGTCTAAATAAATTTAGATTTCTAGATGTAAAATAACATAAAAAGATGCATAATAAAAAAATGATAGATTATTTAATTAGAAGGCTGATATTCAATTTAAATTTTTTTCTTTTAATCACAGTCGTTGGCGAATCAAGACATCAAATGCTTAATATAAGAATGGCTATAAGAGAAGAGAGGAAGAGAGAAGAAAGTAGGGTCCACAAGAATATTTTGTCAATAATTTTAATAGGATAGTATTTTATTTGATAAAATTTTCGTATAAAAATACTTCTCTATTAGTTAAATTTGATCCACTTAAATCAAATCGAACCGCACGCTAGTGATAGTCTGTTGCCTTGATTTTTAATGGCAGCAGCCAGGAATTGTTCTCGTGGTTCGTCAAAATTTTGTAAAAGATCTGTCTGGCTTGCAGTAAAGAAACAAAATACACAAATCGTTCGTGTTGTAAATTTTGTATAATTATTGAGTAGTTGTATTCTTTATGTAAGTTCAAGTTGTTATGAAATAATAATAGTAGACATTTCACTTTCTCAATCTCATCCACTTTCTATTAGATTTAATTTTGTATTAACTATCTTGTTAATTGTATGACTTTTCATTTGCTTTCTCTAGCTCTATAAATAGAGGTTTTGTAAGTGGTTAATGAGGATACATATATGGAGATAATATAGAATAAGATTTAGCCTCTCTCAAGTTTTGTTTTGTTTTGTTTTATAATACGTTATCAGCACGAGTTTGCTCTAGTCAAGTTGCGACGGGATTTCGTAGAAACACACCTAGAAGGTACTCTTTAGATTACATTTCATTAACATTACTGTTAGTAATAATATTTATTTCTTGGAAGAAATTTTCTTGTTTTATATTTAATGAGAGTAATATTTTCATTCCCTTAAGAGAATGATAAAACAAGTACATGATAATAGCCGGAAGCTTTTGTACATACTATAGCAGAAGCTTTTTCTAAGAGAACCTGAAGTTCTTAATCATAATCTTTTATACAAGAGAACCTGAAGTTCTTAGCCAAAGTTAAAAAAAAAAATTCGCTACTTACATCAGCAGAAGAAAAAGTAATAGGAAAACGAATTCATGATATATGTACGGTTTATAATCTTTTTCTTTTAATCATAATCATAATCTTTTTCTTTATTTTACTTCTCTGTTTGTACGGTTGAGTATTTTTTTTATTTTACTTCTTCCTTTGTTTATAACTATGTAAAGTTGTGTTCTGTTATTTTATGAACCAGAAGTTCTTAAAAAAAAAAAAAGAAGAAGAAGAAGAAGACCAGAAGTTCTTCTATGAACCAGAAAGTTATTGATATTTATGATAACCGGAAGTTATCAAATCGATAAAATGTCTCCAATATTTAATTCAAGAACCTGAAGTTCGTATTACTCGAATAGAATAATAAGAATAATAACCTGAAGTTGTTATAATTGTTTAGAATCTGAAGTTCTATTTGAAATTTTAATATAAAATTAATATAATAACCAGCAGTTATTATAAGCCACTGGATGAATAATAACCTGTAGTTATTCTCAATTAAAAACTTGAAGTTTTATTAGAAATTTTCATATAAAATCAATATAATAACCAGAAGTTATTATAGGTCATTGGATGAAAATATAACCCGAAGTTATTTCAAATTAAATTTTACATAGCGCAGTCAAGCAATTGAATAACCAGAAGTTATTAAATAAGTATTTTATTATAACCTGAAGTTATATAATATTAACCTGAAGTTATTAATACATTTAAATTTATTTATTTATGCAATTTACATATTCTTTTATTTATATTTATTCATCTCCCTTTTCACAACCTGAAGTTATGATATTAATAACCTGAAGTTATGGCATTAATAACCTGAAGTTATGATATTCATAATTTGAAATTATTAATACGCCAAAATGGAAAGATGCCCTCAAGGCTGAATTAGATTCGCTTGAAAAGCGAAATATTTTTGGACCTGTAGTCTTAACCCCAAAAGATGTTAACCCTGTAGGTTACAAGTGAATATTTGCAATAAAAAGGAATGAGAAAAATAAAATTGTGAGATATAAAAGCAAGGCTTGTGGCACAAGATTTTACACAAATACCAGGAGTTGATTATGAAGAAACATATTCACCTGTAGTGGATGCAATAACTCTTAGATTTTTAATCAGTCTCACAATCACTGAAAACCTTCAAATGAGCCTCATGGATGTAGTTACAGCTTATTTGTATGGATCACTTGATAATGTTATCTATATGAAAGTTCCTGAAGGATTAAAAATGCCTGAAGCATTGAAATTAAAACCTCAAGAAATGTATTCTATAAAGTTAAAAAGATCTTTATATGGACTAAAACAGTCAGGTCGAATGTGGTATAATCGACTCAGTGAATATCTAGTAAAAGAAGGATATAAATCTAATGTAATTAGTCCATGTGTTTTTATTAAAAGATCAATCTCAGATTTTACAATTATTGCAGTATATGTTGATGATTTAAATATCATTGGGTCTCCTGAAGAGATCGAAAAGACTGCAAAATTATTAAAGAAAGAATTTGAAATGAAAGATCTTGGAATAACAAAATTATGTCTCGGCCTGCAGATCGAGCATTTGTATAATGATATCTTTGTCCATCAATCAAACTATATCCAGAGATGTTGAAACGTTTTAATATGGACAAAGCTCATCCTCTAAGTACACCAATGGTTGTTCGATCACTTGATATAAAAAAAAAAGATCCTTACCGTCCCCGAGAAAAGAATGAAAAAGTTCTTGGTCCAGAAGTACCATACTTAAGTGCAATTGGGGCTTTGATGTATCTTGCTAATAATACGAGACCTGATATTGCTTTTTCTATAAATGTACTAGCAAGATATAGTTCTGATCCAACACGCCGACATTGGAACGGAATTAAACATGTATTTCGTTACCTTTGCGGGACAGGACTATTTTATCAAAAAGATACAAAGTCCAAATTAGTTGGGTATGCAGATGTAGGATATTTATCAGACCCGCATAAAGCTCGATCACAATCCGGATATGTGTTTACATATGGCGGTACGGTAATTTCATGGCGATCAACAAAACAGACACTCACGGCAACATCATCAAATCATGCCGAATTAATTGCTCTATACGATGCTGGTCGAGAATGTGTCTGGTTAAGATCAATGATCCAACACATCCAGGAGGAATGCGGACTCGAGTCAATCAAAGGAAGTCCGACAGTACTATATGAAGATAATGCAGCATGTATTGCTCAAATCAAAGAAGGATATATTAAAGGTGACAGAACCAAACACATCTCGCCAAAATTCTTCTCAACTCATGATCTACAAAAGGATGGCTTGATAAATGTTTGTCAAATCAGATCAAGCGATAATTTGGCAGACCTATTCACAAAATCATTGCCAAGAAAAGTTTTTGAACAACTTTCACAGAAGATCGGCATCCGTCGCTTAAAAGATATACGTTAAAATGAGGGAGAGTATTATACACGCTGCACTCTTTTTCCCTTCACTAAGTTTTGTCCCACTGGGTTTTTCTTAGTAAGGTTTTTAATGAGGCAGCATAACTAATCTGGAAGTATCAGTTAATTCAAATTGGTCCTGAAGTACCAAATTAATATTTGTCCTGCAGTACAATATTAATAGTGTATAATATAAGGTAAAATATCTAAGGAGGAGTGTTATGAAATAATAATAATAGACATTTCACCTTCTCCATCTCATCCACTTTCTATTAGATTTAATTTTGTATTAACTATCTTGTTAATTGTATGGCTTTTCATTTGCTTTCTCTAGCTCTATAAATAGAGGTTTTGTAAGTGGTTAATGAGGATACATATATGGAGATAATATAGAATAAGATTTAGCCTCTCTCAAGTTTTGTTTTGTTTTGTTTTATAATACAAGTCATTTTTTTACTGAATCTTCATATAAAATTAGTATGTTTTTAAGCTCGTCAATTTTTTTAATGAGTTTAGTTATCGAATTGACTTTCAATATTGTTTGAAGTCAAAAATCTTTCCGACTAAAGCATTATTGTTTGATTATACTAAAAGTTACAACAAAAGAAGCAAAACGCGAGAAGTCCTCAAATAGAAAAATTCAGGAGAAAAAATTGTAATCGTAATATCTTTGTAGAAGTAACGAAAAGACTTTTAAATGCAAAATTTATATCAAGTAACATCCTTTTTATCTAATCACCAATTGAAAAAGGTTGATATACTTTAGGCGGGTTGCTCCATAATTTCTCATGTTCATTGAAACTGGAAATTACGGCTGACTGCATTTTACTTGACCAATAAATGAGACACCTCCATTTAAAATAAAATGCTATAGTTGTCAATTCAATTTTTAAATAACTTAAAAAAGAGAGAAAATATTGTTTTTTTGAAGATATTGAATATTATAATAATTTTATGAAAAAAGTTAAGTATTTTGAAAGTTTATATGGACACATAATAAATCTCTCTTTTTTATTGTTAATAGTCTTGAGTAATTTCATGCATAGTGAAAGTTCAACAATGTAATTTGTGACCCCAAGTATATGTGCCCAAGTAAATATGCATAAGGTCAAAGGCCCATAAATAAAGGACGCTTTTATGATAATCACACACAAGGCTACAGGAGTATAGACCACAGAAAAATCAGACGGTCGAAACGACACCGTCTGCGAACTCCTGAGCGCATCTCTCAAGAAAAGAAACACCCAAAAAAAAAAAAAAGGAGACAACAGTTTAGAAAAAAAAAAAACAAAATAAAATAGTCCAAAAATAAAATAAAAATCGTGGTCAACAAATGGGAAAATAGAACCCCACAGATTAGAACCGATCAATCTTAGTTCTTGCACACACAATCGTCAATCGTCCATTCATCGGAATAATTAGCGAACAAGCCCAAAACCAAAATAGGATTTTTATTATTTCGTAATGGCAACACCTCTCTTTATTCCAATTCCAAGTCTCAACCCAATCCCAACGCATCAAATCAAACACGAACTCGAACTCCTGCGCTTTTGTTTCACCAACCAATCTTCCTTTTGTTCTTTCCATCTCTATCTAATTATTTATTTTTGGCCCTGTCCCTTTTTCTTTCCTTCCGTTGTTCTTCACTATTCCCAGTATTTATTATTATTGTTATTTTTAATTTTTGTTAAAACCCACCTTTTATTCTTCCTAGTACTATTATTATTCTCCAAGAACCAAATCTCGCCACTGACCCATAATAATAGACTTATCTCTTGAGCAGAGTAACCCTAGATTTGCCGATTTGCTCCTTTTCTCCCCGTTAGTTGGTTGAGAGAGATCTAGGGTTATTTTTTTTCTCTGATCGAGATGGATATAGGAGACGATGGGGATGGCGATGAGAAGATGAACACTCCGGCGGCGGACGGCGGAGGGAGCGGCGGCGGCGGCGCTGGAGGAAGCGGCACCGATCGTCCTACAAAACGCATGATGAAGAGCCCTTATCAGCTGGAGGTGCTCGAGAAGACCTATGCCAGTACGTTAATTTCTCGTCTCTCTCTCTGTTTTTTTTTATGATAATTTAATTGGATCGACGTAGAAGAAATCTTCCTCGTATTTTCTCTTCAGATATGGATAGAATTAGATAGCTTCGGGTCTTGCTCAATCTGATCAACTCACAGGTCCTTATATCCAATTTTCCTTTTCTTACCTTTTCTCAAATTGAAAATTTTGTCCTATGATATTACAGTGGAACAATATCCTTCTGAATCCCTTCGAGCGGAGCTGTCAACTAAAATTGGGTTGAGTGATCGACAGCTCCAAATGTGGTTCTGCCACCGTCGTCTGAAGGAGCGAAAAGTTCAACCTGGTTCTGGCAAACGGGCCCGCAAGGAGGAAGAACAGTTGCCTGTCATCGTGCCGCCTCCTGTTTTGCCTCCAGCAATCAGCCATGATACTCTGCCTGGTGCAGTACCAGTACCGATACGAGGGGCCCACAGAGCAGCCTCGGCTGTGCCGAGACTTGGTCCACAGCGGTACTATGAACCACCAATGATGGGACCACCAGTGCCAGCTCGTACGCCACTCACAGATGCAGGACTGCGAGTTATCAGATTTGTCGAGAGGCAACTTGGCGAACCCTTGAGGAGTGATGGGCCCATGCTTGGAACTGATTTCGACCCATTACCTCCTGGCGCTTTTGGAGCACCTCTAGGTATCCTTCTATTTTATTTTCTGCACTGTAGGAGGCTTCAAATGGGGGTCTACAGGTCACATCTTTCAGTTAAATGTAGGTTGGGCAGTTACATAATGGTGATAAAGCAATGTGATTATTTACTATTTCTTTCTTTGACCTCTCCTTTTTCAGTTATATTTTCGTTACATTTCTGTAAATTAATTTTACTTCATTTTATTTTTACTTCTTCTGCCCAGAGCAACAGAAGTTGCCAGTACGACCGTATGAAGGAAAGTTGTTCATCAGGCAAGATCCAAAAACAATAAAGGTATAATTTTTAACACCTGATTTATTCTGTTAGTCACCATTTGCCCATAAATGCACCAAACTTTTGAATAATGGAAGTTTTTTTTATCATTTTTTTCCCAGACATCAGCCTTTCTGCCCAGCATGGAACCACCGCTGTTAGGTCCTACCTCCTACAGTGGCAGCAAGAGAAATTCAAGCTTTAGTAGCTCTCATGGTGTGCACGCTCAGCCAAGGGCACCTCAAGAGTACCAGTTTTTGCCGGAGCAACCGACTGCAATACCTGAGGCTTACGATCGGGCCCCACCACGTTCCCATATCTATGACTCTCCAGTTCAAGCCCCAGGTGGATCGCAGTACTTGCACAGTAATGAATCTAGTGTTCCGAGCTATACATTTCAGGGGCACATGTCTGGTGGCGGTGTGCTGACCCCACCTACAAGGGCACAAGTGTTCACTACCCCAGTTTCTGTGGATTACGAGGCAGTTCATGCTGGTAGCTCCTCTCATGCAAGGACTGTCAGTGAGGGTACACTTGTGGTGACCCCAGCTACTGGATCGGAGAGCTCGTACCTTGCTGGATTATCTGATTCTATGCGCGTTGAGGAGGATGCTTCACGTGCAGATCGAAAGCGGAAGGTATGAAGCATATTGGACTTTTCAGATGTTCATTAAACTAGTCCGTGGATTGAGTATGCACCCTGAAAAAGTTGGTTGTTGCTCGTTTGGTAAATCGAGTATGCCAGCGTAGTGCTATTTGGAATAGTAATAGGAAAGGTGGTGGAACAGTGCTATTCGTAATTAGAAGTAAAATGGTGCCATTCTTGCACTATTGAATATTGTTTGGTAAAAGGTTAGTTGGCAGAGTAGTATATTACATGAAAATTTCATTTTACATGATAAATATTAATATAATTTAAAGCTAAACTAAAGGATACGCAAATCAAGATCGACTAAATAAAATACTAAAAAAACTCAACTATCTGATAATATGAATTTTTTGTATATAGATTTTTTTTTTATATATTTGAAGTTCAGACTCTCTTCTGTAGAATTTTCTTTCGTCTAATCTATTTTTTATTAAATAAGAAAGAATATGGAAATCCATACATGAAGATTGTTTCACCGAAGTAAATTTTTTTTTATAATGGAAGATACTACCCATTATATTAAATTAGTGCCACTTGACTAATTTAAAGATTACTATTCTAAAACAGAGTATTATTTCACCCTTTTGGTGGAATGATAGAATAGTACTGATCTGATGCTATTCCATTGTTTCGATTATGCTTATTATGCACGATACCAAATGAGCCCTTTTTCGGGCTTGTAGGCTTTTTCACGCAATGTTTGATTCTTTTATAAGGTCTTTAGTAGTATTTGAATATTTTGTTTCTTCTGGGCAGCATGAAGAGTTAAAAATTGCAAAGGAAGTAGAAGCTCATGAGAAGAAAATAAGAAGAGAACTTGAGAAACAAGACATGCTGAAACGAAAGGTACTGACTTTCTTGATTTTCAACTCTTTTAAGATATTTTTTATCCTTTCATGTAACTTAACTTATTAGAGAGATTTCACAAAATTTGAAGTACTTTTTATGCTCCAGTGACAAGATTAGTGTAACTGGTAAACTCTTATGTTACATCAACTCCTAGGTTCCCATATCCAAGTCCAATTGTCTGCATCTGTATGTTAAAGTTTGGGCACACTTTTATGTATTTAATTGTGTTGATAACAATGCAGAGAAACGAACAGATGAAAAGGGAGGCGGAGAAACAAAACAGAGAGAAAAGGAAAGAGGAAGAAAGGCTACTGAGAGAGAAACAGAGGGAAGAAGAGAGGTTTCAGCGCGAGCAGCGGAAAGAGGTCGAGCGCAGAGAGAAGTTCCTACAGAAAGAATCCCGAAGGGTGAGCATGTCTTATTCATCCATCATTATCCTTTTTAAGATATGCGTTTTTTTTTTATAGTCAAATGAAAAGTGAGGTTAAAAATGGGAGGTAATGGAATTGAATGAAAGAAAATGGAGGCTATTGTTTTCCATCACCATATGTGATTGGTTGCTCAATCCTTTCATTTCCTTTGATTACATCCTGATTTGACGGATACCAGTAAATGCACTCTTGGAGATTGAAGGTAATTATTGATTACCATTTACCACCTTAATTTGAGTCTCCACTAAAATTTACAACCAGGCAAGGTGACTTAATTAATTTATCTTTCCTCCCCTTCAATTCCTTTCACTATTCTCAACTTTATTTCTTAGTTAAATAAGAATCCTACTTAACACTACTTGGGGCTTGCAGGTGGAGAAACAAAGGCAGAAGGAAGAAATGCGCAGGGAGAAGGAGGCTGCTCGTCAGAAGGCTGCCACAGAAAGAGCCACTGCACGCAGAATTGCCAAAGAATACATGGAACTAATAGAAGATGAGCGATTAGAGCTCATGGAGCTTGCTGCGCATGCCAAGGGCTTCCCTTCCATGTTAGCTCTCGACACCGATACCTTGAATGACCTTGACTCCTTCAGGAAGTTGTTGACTAACTTTCCTCCCGACTCAGTAAAGCTAAAGCGCCCTTTTGCTACTTTACCCTGGATAAATTCTGAGGAAAATGTTGGCAACCTTCTCATGGTACTATTTTTCATGTTCAACTTTCCCATTGCATATTGCATTCTTTGTTTTTAAGTTTGTCATTGATCTTGATGCTGATTTTTTTCTCTTGCCTTGTTATTCAGGTTTGGAAGTTCTTGATGACCTTTTCTGATGTGCTGGGGCTTTGGCCATTCAATCTTGATGAGTTTATCCAGGACCTTCATGATTATGTATGATTTTTTTTTTAATTATTATGCTCTGGAACCATGTCCATTAGTTCTGGCACAGTGATAACATGAAAAGTCATCTCTTCTAAAATTTAACATTGAGTATCTCAACAATATTGTGATAATGTATATTTGTAGCAGGGATCAAGGCGCCTTGGAGAAGTTCATGTATCGATATTAAGACTAATTCTCAAGGATATTGAGGAAGTGGCAAGAGCCCCAGCTGTCTCGTCTGGAGTTAATCAGAGCTCGGCTGTCAACCCTGGAGGTGGCCATTTGCAGATTGTTGAGATGGTACCTCTGATCTACATTTATCTTAAAAACTAGTCAAATAAAACTCGAAAATATAATGTAGTTTACTTTGTTAATTCATTATAGGTTTCCTATCTCCATTTTGTGCTTTCCTTTTGGTTTTTTACCAGTGATTTTTGCTTCCAGGCACTTCTGTGGGGTTTTAACATACGCAACTGGCAGCGACACTTGAATAATCTAACATGGCCAGAGGTATTGCGGCAGGTTGCTATTGCTGCTGGGTTTGGGCCCAGATTTAAAAAGAAAAATGTCGAAGACATCTACTACCGTGACGACAATGATGTATGTTCATCTCTTCATATAAAACCCTTGAAATCTCCTCTTACTTTCAGAATGTCAATCTCTATCATTTAAAGGTTACTCTCAGAGCAAAATTTTCGAGTGCTGGATTGTTCGAGCTCAGTATTTTTTATAGTATATTGTATTTCCGTCCGTGGACGAGGACCCTTCTCTTGGTTTAGAGGGGACTGACTTAGAAGAGCACTTACAAATAATGGAAGAGATCAGGGCCATTGATGAGGCAGGAGGTCTTCTTCTTCCTTCTTCTCCTTCTGACTCATATAACACTGACTCTAGTCCACATTCACAAAGTCTCCCTAGTGCTTCTCATTGCTCTCGTTGTAGGAGTTGATTACTGTATGCTTGCTTACAAATGTGTTGTCTTAGACTTTTATCTCTAATACCTAGCAAACTATATGCTGATTAATACTTTAGCTATATGATTCCAGGCTTGTCTGATGCCTGATGACAATGTAATCCTCTAACTTCTCTTTTGCTGATTGGTACATAAGTGTACCAAATAACATTGTAAAAAAAAAAATTGGTTTCATAATGAAACAGGTGGGCTTTCGCCCACTATTGTCAAAAAAAAAATAGTATATTGTATTTGCAAGAATTCTTGGGGTCATTTGTGGTAAAAAGAAAAAAAAAAGCAAACAGAAGCAGAAACGATCATAAATTGGATTAGGCTTTACATTACCTCTACAGTAGATATCGAGTACCTTTTCTTCTGAGCAATATAAGTAATGTTTATTGTGTTCTCCATTTTTGTCAGGGGCAAGATGGTGAGGATGTGATTTCTACCCTTCGTGATGGTTCAGCAGCAGAGCATGCTGTGGCACTGATGAAAGAACGGGGGTACAGCCACAGACGTAAGCGCCATCGGCTGACTCCTGGAACTGTCAAGTTTGCAGCCTTTCATGTTCTTTCTCTTGAGGGGAGTCATGGTTTGACAATCCTTGAAGTAGCTGACAAGATTCAGGTACTTTTAACATAGGCAACCCACTTCCATATGCACAGCTTTATATTTTCTTGGTATCCGGTTCTAAGGCAAAATATTATCCAATTCATACAGAAATCTGGCCTAAGGGATTTAACAACAAGCAAGACACCTGAAGCGTCTATAGCAGCAGCACTTTCGAGGGACACTAAGCTGTTTGAGCGTACAGCACCTTCAACCTACTGCGTACGGACCCCATACCGGAAAGATCCAGAAACAGCAGAGGAGGTGCTCTCGACTGCCCTAGAGAAGATTAAAGCATTTCAAAATGCAGCTAAGGATGCAGAGGATCAGGATGATGTTGCTGAGGCTGAGGCTGAGGTTGAGGTTGATGCTGATGCTGATGCTGATGGGGACGATGTTGAGAGAGATGAGGATTCTGACTGTGATGATGATGCTGATGAACCTGATGGCAATGGTGTTGATAGTAGTTCTAAATCGGGTGATGGTAATGCCCTTGCATTACCTGAGGCAAACTGTACAGGTATTCTTGTTAGTGCAATATTGTTGGTTGCTTATGGAAGTTGGCATTAATAATTCTTCACGTGTCAGAAAATTCTGTTATATATATTATATATGTATGCATGCATCTAATTACATATATTAGAATGTAGGCAACAATCTTCAAATTCAAGTAACAAAGCTCTAAACTAAGTTTATAGGCTTTATTTTAGGCTTATGGATTGTTCACCTGCTATGTTTCAAACTATCGCCAATGTTGTTGGATTTCTAGAAATTTTCAGCTGAACTTTTGATGACGTTTGGTCAAACTATAACCATTTTTAACATGGAACAGGTACAGTTCCACTAGCAAGTCCATTGGAATGTACAAAAGATTCTGAGGTGGTTTCTGAAGAGATATCAAACATAATAGCTGGTGTTTCTATCTCTTCACCTGCTGAGGTGGCACCTAATGGGCATGTAGATGTGGGAACTGGCAGTGCAGAAGAATTTGAGATCGATGAGAGTATTCCTGTTGAGCCATGGGTCCAGGGTCTTGATGAGGGTGACTATTGCTATCTTACTGTTGAGGAACGCCTTAACGCCCTTGTTGCCTTGGTTGGCATTGTCATCCGAGGCAATTCCATCCGTAACATTCTCGAGGTTTCAAACTATTATTCTTTACAAAATTTGTTCATTCTACATTTAGTATTTAATTTTTGTGCTGCTTCTAATTTTCTTAAGCTTTGCAGATGGTCCCAAGGTGTATACTTAGTGCTCAACTGATCCTCAATTTGGCCTCGATATTATCCAAATTGGCGTCAGTTTACCCTGTTATCTTAAGTCCATAATTAAACAATAAGCAAGATAAACCCAAAATGGCTTAAGAGAAAGTATACACCAAATGCACTTCTACTATTTTGCCATTTTGAATCAGTAGATCCAATCAATGATACTTATATTTTCCTTCTTCAGGAACGCCTGGAGGCAGCAAATGCTTTGAAAAAACAGATGTGGGCTGAGGCACAACTTGACAAGAGGCGTTTGAGGGAGGAATATGCTACCAAAATTCAGTTCACTCCTTATGCTGGCGTTAAGCATGAAGAAGGCCAAGCTATTGATGGTACCCCAACTGGGGGCAATCTAACAACACTTGTTCATAACAATATTGATACCTTAGTTGCTGTACCAAATCATGCGCCTGCAAACACTGATGAACCTGGCAATGTATCTGTTGAGAGGAGTGGATGTGTGGTGCAGGATACGACTCAAAACTTTGACGCGCTGGCCGTGCACCAGTATGGACATGCTGAGAAAACACGGTCTCAGATGAAGGCATACATTGCCTACAAAGCGGAGCAGCTGCATGTGTATAGGTCGCTACCTCTTGGGCAGGACAGGAGACGTAACCGATACTGGCAATTTTCGACTTCAGCTTCTCCTTATGATCCTTGCTCTGGGAGGATCTTTTTTGAATCAAGAGATAGCCAATGGAGGGTTATCGATTCTGAGGAGGTATCTATTTGTTCACTAGAAAACTACTGAATACTTTTTCTTTTTCTTTTGAATCTATGTTTTATCTTTATTTATATATTTGACATTTCGTCTGATCGATTGATGTACATTTTTCTTGCATTTCCCTTTCTCGATGTTTCAATCTATTTTGAATACTATGAGGGTGAAGACCATTCTCTCCCCTTAAATTGGGAATCAAAGCAAATTGGGTTAATGATATTGTTGCCTATTTCACACTTTTTTCTCTCATGTTCCTCCCAAGGAAAGTTTGGTTTACCTAGTGGTTTCCTAATAAAACGCAGGTCTTTGATTCTCTCATGTCCTCACTTGACACACGTGGCATCCGTGAGTCGAACCTCCATTCTATGCTTCAAAGGATTGAGCCAACCTTCAAGCAAGCGAATAAGATATGGAGAGAAACAATTAGCGAATCTGTGAAAACTGATTTAGGTCAAGGAATAGATTCAAGCCCAAACTCGAGTAACTATTTGGACAGCCCAAGAAGCAGCATGCTATCTAGCAGTTCTGATGCTATGGATGCTGCGCAAGTTTCTGACTCATTCAAAATCCAGATTGGTTGTACCAGTTCAGAAAGGCTGGATATTTCCAAACGGTATGGAGGATTTGTAAAGTGGTTATGGGCTGAGTGTTACAATGCCCGTGTGTTGTGTGCGGTACAGTATGGGAAGAAGCGATGCTCTGAGCTTTTACAGGCATGTGAGGTCTGCTACCGGACTTACCTGGCAGAAGACAATCACTGTCCTTCGTGCCACGAAGACTTCAAGGCTTATATCAACTTTTCAGAGCATCTATTAGAGTGTGAAGAGAAGATGAGGGTCCCCAAGATTAAGGAAGTGCCAAATAAAACTACAATAGGAATGGAGCTTCTCAAGGCACAACTTGCTTTTGTTGAGGTATGTTTAAGGATCACTTTCGTTTATTCTTCATTTTACCTATCTATTTTGCACATTAAAATTCAGTAGAAATGCTATTAGAGTAACGTGTTTTATCGATTTTTATATTACTACTTGTTTAATTTTTTTAATTTTGTAGGTATCAGTTCCAGCTGAAGCACTTAAGCCCAATTGGACGGATAGTTATCGAAAATCATGGGGATTGAGGTTGAGCAATTCCTCTTCTCCTGAGGACGTGTTCCAGGTAATGTTTGCTTTTATTCCATTTTAATCCAAAGGGTCTGATTAAATCTGGTTGTCATTATGCAAAACCTAGAATGGAAATTAGGAATAATGATGGGTTGTTGTATTGTCAGTTATTGACTGTGCTGGAGCGGGCAATTAATGAAGACTACTTAGCTTCTAACTTTGAGACCACTGCTGAGCTGCTCGAGGCTGCTGGGGTACCCAATGTTGTATCGTCTTCTGGATTGGTTACTGTGGTACCTTCTGTGCCCAACACTGTAGCAGCTGTTGCCTTTAGGCTCTATTACTTTGATGCCTCAATATCTTACATGCCCCTTCAAAAGACAGACTCTCAGAGGAATAGAGATGACAATGGGTTCATGGTTAGCTTTTATATTTGTGTTTTTCTTTGAAGTACTATTTGAGAAGGGTTCTTTGGTTACCAAGTTTCCCCTTGAATGGTAAAAGTGGAACCAGACCCTCGAACAAACATGGTACGTAACAGGTCAGTTCAAATCAGATGCAGATGTGCTGCAATGTATTTGGTCCTCAATTATTATAGCAAGGAGCTAGTTTGGTAATTTTATATTGTACCTGAGACGATTTATTGTCTCTAATCTATAATCAGTGATGGGGTTAAAGTTATGCAGATTTATCTACCAGCCATAATGACCGTTTTTGTTTGGTTCAGATCTTAGGAAGTATATATACCTGCAAATATTATCCCTCTTTGACTATTGTACTTTTTTTCATAATCCCCCATCTAATCCATTTTCCTTGTCTAGAATCTTCCGCCCAGATATTCAGTTGTAAAGACAGTCAATGAGCTAGATGGGACACAATCTCTTGATCCACTAGATGGCCGTAGATGGCTTGATTCCGTTGGCAGTGGCCGCAGGGGCCGTGGGCGTGGACGGGGACGTGGTAGTGGTGCTATGACTGGCGGACGGGGCCGTGGCCGTGGTGGTCGTCCACCCAAACTAGCTGCTGGCTCATCTCGCGGGGCAGAGGATACAGATCGCAACCCTTACTTAAAGCCCAAGAGGAGTTACACAAGAAGGGGTGGTCGCCCACGTGGTGCCAGTAGCAGCAGCACTGCCAGAGGCCGCAGAAGGGGTCGCCGTAGCACGAGGCCTCGTCAGGGTGGTCGGGCTGGGGCCATCCCGAAAGAAAGCTTGCTTGGTAGGTTTAACATTATTAGTAACAGTAATAGCAAAATGGATACTCCTGGGGCGGATGTTTCTAGAAGCTCTGGAGAGGAGGAAGAGGAAAATTGGGGACTTCAGCCAAGAGAAAGGGATTATGTAGTTGAGGCTGAGAATGACAGCTCAGATGAAAATGGAGAGGAAAATGGAGCGATGTTGGCTGATGAGTATGTTGACAGTATGCCGCACCAGTATGCTGGGGAGTATATTGCTGGTGAAGCGATGGATGATAGTGAAGAGGAAGAAGAGGACATTGATAATGATGATGATGATGCTGACGTTGAGGGCTATGCTGGCGGTATGCACTATGCCCATGCAAGGGAGGATAATGGTGCTGAGATGATGGATGAGGACGGCGAAGACGATAGTGATGCGGCTGGGGATGGAGATGATAATGTTGATGTTGATGATGAAGCTGATGAAGGTGATGATGGAGGGTACTCTGATTACAGTGATTAGGGAAAATTGAGATAAGATTTAGGATGTATCTTTTTCATCCTCTGTTTATTTTTTTTTTTTTGGGAGAGAAAGATAAAGAGGACCTGGCAGCTGTTGCCAAGGTTTGGGAGAGAGACAGAATGAGGAGAGCTATTTTTCTCTTTATTTTAGCGGAATTTGTTTAATGGTGGTTAGGCCTAGGGAGGCCAGCTTCTGGGATATGTTTTATGGAATCTGGGAGACTCTGGAGTGTGTAAAAAAAATGCAGCGATTCAATTTTATGTGTCCGGGGTCACAGATATTGAGGTATCTGCGTTAAGCTATGTAATACTAATCATCCGTATATATTATATCTTGGATGTGGATTGAAATAGTTAGTTTAGCTTGCAGTCTTCGGTTTTACTTGTACTGAAACTTTCCTGTGTTGTCTAGTGATTCCACTTGGGAGGTGCAGGTGCTAGCTGTTATGCTGTTGTGGTCAGCAGTCCTAGCAGCCTCCAAGGACTAATGCTGTTCTGCTTCAGGAAACATATACTGATCTCGTGTCACATAGTTTCTGCAATGCACTTGAGGGTATTGACTGAACGGATAATGTTAAGAAAGTTTTGACTGAACGTGTAATGTTAAGAAAATGTCTATACCTGTAGTTTATTGAATGGATAATGATCCATATATAACAAGGATGCTAACATTCAAAATCAAATCAGGATTGATAATCATCTTTAATAAATTCATCATCTCTAGTCGTCTCTATGGATTTTTTATGCACTTTAACATACATATTCACCAATTGTGTTAATATACAGTTTATTTTATATATATATATATATATATATATATATATATATATATATATATATATATATATATATATATATATATATATATATTTGTTTAGTCATAATAATTGAGAGTTGTCACGCGATTTTGATCAAATTAAAATACGATTTGACAGCTGTCGATAGTTTTCTTATCTGTCAAACACATATTTAAAAATCTTAAAATATTAATTTAACATTGTTCAATATACACGAGTATTACACCTGTGTACACCATAGTGATAAACAAATAGTTTGGGTTCGGTTCGGCGGGGTCAAAAATTCGTGATTCGGATATAATTCGGTACAAACAAGGAAGCAAAAAAAAAATAATTAAAATTTTTTTTTAAAAAAAATTCACGTTTTTTTCGCGAATAATTCCTAATTCGTGTTTATTCGCAAATAAAACGTATTATACATTTTTTTTGCGTTTTATTAAGAGTTCGGTTTGGTAACGTCAAAAAAACAAATGATATGCAAATAAAACATGAGTCTTGTCACTATGGTGTACACTCAAGCTATTGGTTGAACGCACACTTATCAATTGTTTTTTTTTTCTTTTTCCAAAAGTAGATAAAAAAATATTTTAAAAATATTAGAAACTACATAATATTCTAGATCAAATGCATCCTTAGATGCGTTGTAACAAATTTGTGATACTAAATTACAATATTTAGAGTAAAGTTGAGGTATTCTTACGCTCACCCAGCCTCTTCTGAATTTAATTTCAAAACCTATCAAATTGGTTTCAAACGACAAATCTAAAATGTTGAAACCGATTTTATATGTAAACATACCACTTGTTATAAGTAAATCGGTTTTAACGGTTTGATTCGCCATTTAAAGTCAATCCGATAAATTTTGAAATTAAGCTCATCAACTAAACTTAAAAACACCCTAATTCTACTCCAATATTTATAATGAATTTGTATACTAGATATTTATAATTGACAAAGTATACAGTACATGTACTCAAACGGGACAATTTGATTGGATTTACCTTAATAAGCACATGAACAATGACGCTGGGTACTAGACTACTAGTGCAGATTTCACAATAACATTCCATATCGTTTACAGCGCTAATAACTATGCGCAGCTCTTTAAAATTGGTGCTCAACTGTAAAGTACATTCGATGGCAGCATGAGAATCTCGAGAGAAAATCAACAAATATAGAAAGGGTCTTCTGCTGGTGCAAAAACGACTTCCTGTTACAGAAACACAGATTACGTACGTTTAAAGTTTAAACTACGCATACTCCAGCGATGATGAGAACGGATCATATCCTGGTGAGACCGTATTCAGTACTCTATAAAATGAACACTTAAAACAAAACCTAAATCTCATACCAAGTATGAAGTATGTCCTTATTGTCAAGTAATCTTTTGGTTTAACATCTACAAACAACTACATATAAATTAACAGTTTTGTCATGTATCATTCAAAGAAATGCATCACTACCAAATATATGGATAACATCTATTTTTTTCAATTTGGTTATAGAAACATAAAGAGCAGAAAACTATTGACAGTTTTGGTGTTCGAAATTACCACATCAACAAAAAAACAAAGAATGCACTAGCTATTAATAATAAATTTATTCAAAATTCTTACACATCAATACAACTCTAGTATTACAAAAACTAATGAGAAAACACATCGCAATTGCAAACTTTATCTCACACCTAGAGATATAGACATCTGGAGCTTCTTTTCCCTTTCTTTCTAATAACACGAAAATCTGATATCTGTTACTGACCCAGTAACCTCTTGATGCCAGTTTTTTGGTCTGAAGTAAGCCGAGTAGGGAACTTAATATCAAACTTGATCCTCAAATTACCCTTTTTGGTGGGATCCTTGGGTATGGGCATTCCCTCTCTAGGTACAACCTCCTCATAATCTGGCCTAATAACTGCATTGACTGGAACAGTAAGGGTACGTCCATCCAGTGTATTTATACGAGCAGTATAACCAGTGAGAGCTTCAGCAAGAGAGATCTTTTGTGTAGTGACAAGGTCATTACCGTCCCTTGTAAATACAGGATGGGGCTTTTCATCAATTATGAAGACTAGGTCCGCGGGGACAACGTTTGGCTGCTCATTTCCTTTCTCCGGAAATGTGATTTTCGTGCCCTTTTTCCACCCTGGCTTGACCTCAATCGTCAGGATTTCTTCCACCGGCATGGTTTTCCTGAAAAGATGCAGATGTTTACATTGTTAGCAACCGAAATACATCCATTTACACAGACAAGAAAGAAAAAATTTAATCCCCCATACTTGCAGTTAATTAACTCCTGAAGTCTTTGCAGGCAACAGACTTTCTGAACAAGAAGCTTAATTACTTGATTAACATTTTGAATTCTCTATGATAAGTTCATCTTGTGTTCAGGGTGGAAATAAGAATAATTTTTTAAGGGCAAAACTGTCAACTTCCAACAAGCATACAGCATCTAAATGTGCTAATATTTGACACTATATGAGAAAGGTTGGGGATCATCTAACAACAATGTAAGCATAAATTGCAAAATGGCCACATACATTCCTCATTGGAACTACAAGTATGAAGCAAATAGAAATAAAATAAAAAAAGTCACACATACCCACTTGCATCAGCAATCTCTCTAGAGATCTTCATTTTCTTGGTAGTCCCCTTGTACAACTCCTCAAGGCTACACGGGAGTGTTCTCTCAATAGGCGCCGCTTTCATCTGCCTATTCATGTTCATGTGCATTGGTCCATCAGCCCCACTAAAAGCCGAGCTGAAAAAGTCGTCCCCAAACAAGCCACCACCACTGGAAAACCTCATCCCAGTTGGACCACCTCTCATGCCGCTACCGCCCATGTTTGAAAACGGACTTGATGAGCCAAAAAATTCGGCGAATATGTCATTGGCATTTCTCGGGTTGAAGTGGAAGGTGGTGGTGTGCCCATCTGCCCCACCTGGAAAGAACGAGGCACCACCAGCACCACCAGCGCCAGGTGGTGGAACCCCACCTTTAAGGCCCTCTTCACCATATTGGTCATAAATTGCACGCTTCTGCGGGTCACTCAGCACCTGCCAGAAAGGAGAGGCATGTGTTATTAACTTTTTCACAGTTGGAATATGAAAAATATTACTTGAAACAACCAAAAAGGATTATTTACATACCCAGCCAAATTGCCACAACACTCATGACCAAATTGAAAATTGGTTGTTTCTGGAATTTTATCAAGGGGCAATTTCCAATAGTAATTCGTCCAAAAACTCATTACAGAATTAATGTTTATTCTAAAAAACAAGAGGAGCTTACAATTCCAATCAGGATAACACATTAACACAGATTGAAACTGTAAGTAAACAACAATGAGTTGCTATTTAATAACAATTATTACCAATACCAAAGCATATATTGAACAACCAGTAACGTAATCCCAATTGACAAGATTGTCTATCATCTTCTTTTCTTTGTTTGAAAAGGAAGGCAAAGAGTATGAATCTAGCTTGCAAGAATTAGTACAGAAAAATTATAAAAAAGCAAGCAAGAAAGAAAGATTACCTCATAGGCCTCAGAGATCTGCTTGAACTTGGCCTCGGCCTGAGATTTGTTATTGGGATTCTTGTCGGGATGCCATTTCATAGCCAATTTGCGGTACGCTTTCTTCAAATCATCGTCTGTTGCGCTTTTATCTACCTGCAAGGTCTTGTAATAATCCACCCCCATGCTTTTAGATCTATCTATTTACTTGTAGAACCTCTGTTTTTTCTCCTTTCTTTCTTCTTTGCTTCTCAGTTCTCACTCTAAGGTTGCTTTGGTTGGTGTGTGTTTCGTTTTTGTATTGTGTTGCGAGGAGAATGGGACGGTAGATGCGGCATACATAGAACCAAGAGAAAGGTCTGGAGAGGTAAGGATTTGCGAAGAGTCTGGTTGAGCTCGGAAAATTGTAGAAGTTTCCAGAAACCGCGTATATTTTCTCTGCTTGATTAGTTGATTTTCTGTATGCAACCCGCATTTGCCCAAGTTACAAGGTCCAAAGATACCAGGAAGAAGCAAATGCTGATTTTCGAATTGTACCCCTGTTAAGTCTTAAATTACAAATTTTTGCCCTTGCAGAACCTGAATGAATGAATCCCTACTACAAGATGATTAAAATACTTCTCGACATAATTAATAAAATATCTGTAAACTGTAACTACTGCGAGTGTTCCTCGGCCGTAAACTAACACTTTCTATATAAATATTACTTAAAATGGCAATATTTTTATTTTTCTTTATTTATTGATTTTCTTTTCTCGTAGGATCACTCAATAATATTACACCAACAAAGATAAGTGACGGAGTCATGTTCAACCGGAAATAGGCAATTGCATACTCTTAAAATTTAAAAATCAAGTATAAGTTTATGTATAATCGGATTGTTGTCTACTTATGGAGAAAATTTTGTCTACTCTAGACAGTCCAAAATCTAAATTCGTTAATTCACGGCAGTTCGCAACCCGCTAGTTATATCAATAATTTTTTTTTATCTATCATTGATAAAAATTCTGACTACACCTCTGAACAAGATATATATAAAAAAATCATTTCAAAGCAAATATTGTCATCTTGCAATACACTCTAATGATAAAGGTTTATCATATCCATTTATGAGAAAAAAAGAGAATGAGAAGGATCGTAATTGCAAAACTAATTTGGTCATTTAAATACAAATAATTGTAAAACCTAAGGTTATCCTCCACAAAGAAAGAGGAGAAGAGAGAGGAGGGGAGAGGGCACGATAAAGGGTTAACTTCCTCTACACTTTGATTTGGAAGTTATAAAATTTAAATTACTTGTATATAGTATTCACCTTCTCTTCCTTTCCCTCCATTCTATTCCTTTCAAAATTTAATGTTCTGACTTTATTTATTTTTCAGAACATTAAATTTTGATAGGAAGAGAATGGAGGAAAAGGAAGAGAAAGTCTGGTCACTCCTTCTCCCCTCTTGTAGAGCACACCCTTAAGAAGAGGTAGAACTCATCTAGTAAGCTTAAACATAAAACAATTGCTTATGTAATTGATATAATTTAATTTTCAAACTCTAGTAAAGAATAAAAACTAAAATGAGAACATTATGAAAAAGTTTGTAAATATGAACGAACAATTAGAGCAAATAAAATTTAAAATTAATTAATGTCAAATAGTGCTGACCGAGACATATTGTGATGTTTGGGTGACTTTGCAAAATATTTTAGGAGTTACGTATTTTGGGATTTTGCAGGGCAATAAATGCAACTCTGCAGCCTTTAAACCCAAAGGCCCAAAGTAATATCCTAATAAATTATAGGGTTGAGGATTTGGGTCTTGGGCCCATACTGACAAAGTTACACATTTTACAAATTGATCTGAAACTCTGAATTGACAAAATACCATAACAATGTATTTTTGTGCGAAAGAATAATAACGCGTTTAATAGTAAATATTTTGAATTTTGTAGATATGTCGCATTGAGCTATATCTGCATGTAGTTCTGATAAATTGCTAATATGTAATTAATTACAAAAACTTGTTCATTTTTTAATTAAATATGATGAAAACTCCGACCGCACGCAATTAATTAATCTTTGTTAGATGGCTAACTATCTAGTATTCTCAAAGGAATTAAATCCAGTTAACATTTTCAATTGAATTGCTACTTAATTCTGTCACATATATTGCTTTTTCGATGAATATGAACTGTTTATCTGCAATAAAAAATGTGCTTACACCGATATCGACACGGATAGAAGAACGCGGCAGTGACAACAATATGCATTCACAGATGATACAATCGAACTCCTATTAAATTGTATTTCAAATCGAATCAACAAGGACATCACAACAGCATAAACAAATCCTCTTAATCGATAAATTAAAGACGGTGAATAAAACAATACGGCTGCAAAAAAAAAATGCTGCAATAGAAGAACACGCCAAAATGTGAAAAAGTTGCATACATTAAGTACTAAGAAGGGATCTATCTAGCAAGGGATGAGATCAATGAAGCACTCCACCACTTTGACAGGAACCTGAATCAATTCCATGGCAAAGTTGGCCAACAGTGCAAAGCAAGCACAGCAAGGGCACAGACAGCTGAAAATAGACCTGTATAATGAACCAACAAATTGAATTAGACGAACAAAATAGTTGGCACTTACAAATATAACCAATGAGGATAATTGAGCATGTTGTAGGATTTTATTTCTTGTTTCTGAATATAGATATATGTTAATATGGGAACTAGATGCATGTACCAATTTTGAATGATCAGACTCATACAGTAACAGAGGAGAATATGAATATATATATATGATGCATGGGCATCTTTCTCTGATTAATGCAAATTCATAAACGGGTAACTAGTCTGCAAATTACACTGTAAGTCTGTAACAGAGGAGCTGATGCTATTTGAAAAGTTTTATCTGGTACACACATTGTGCAATTTTCAATTGATTAGAGTGAGAGAGAGAGAGAGAGAGAGAGAGGGTACCCAATTAACCAGACGACAGTGCCGATGAGGGAGAGGATGAGGGAGAGAAGAGCAAATGGCAGAGAAATCACAAAAGCTAAAGGTCTGCAATCTGCCATTGCTCAGAACTCAATCATTATTTTTCTTTTCAAAATCAATTATCCTCTGGTCCTCTCCATCAACCCCTCCGTGTCAACGGTCGCTGTAACCTTCCATTTCTATATTTAGCTATCAGTTTGCATAGTTAGCGTGTTGCACGGCCGGATCTATGTTGGGGGCAAGCCCTGATCGGTGTCCTCTTAATTAAATTCTACTACCAATTATAATTATATTATTTATCTGAGTGAGGATATGAAACTATGCATAGTACGTATTGATCCGTAATATGAATTAATATTTTTGTTTTCTAAGTTAGTCAATATGATCTCCATATATAAATGTCCATACAAACTAAATTTTATATTTTTTTTAATTTTTTTACTATTTTTCTAAATGGTTAGAAAATTAGTACTTTTGAATGGTCTAAAATATTTAACTTAAGTAATTTTTTACTTATCTAAAATAATAATAAAAAATTATAAAAATGTAAATTTAATCTACAAGTATATTTTCATATGAATAACATGTTGAACAGTTCAGATCGACTATTTAAATTTTAAAAATGAAGATATCGATCCATATTACGGATCAATATACGCTATGCATAGTAGTATAGCCTCACTCTATTTATCTTCAAAATTCATAAAATTTAATATAAAATTGGATTTGGCTGGGCTTGAATATCTAACAGGAAAATATGCTGTAATGCAAGTCGAAATTAGAAAATTGAAATTGAAAACGCTAAATAAGATACTATGATATTATTTTATTTTATAAAGATGTTAAAAATATAAAAAATATAAAATACAAAAGATCAAATTGTTAATTTTTAATTTATAAAGGTGATTTTAATCATCTTAATTAAGTTTTAGATCCGTCCATTATGTAATAAGAGGTCATAATGCCTACAAATTACCACCAAGGCAAAACACGGGGTTAAGATGGCTAAATGCTAACGGCTAAGCATCTAGATTTATTTAAATCCAACTCTTCACGCAGGCACATCCTTGACTAAAAAAAAAATTCAGAAATTGGATTCATTGTAGTAACTTTTTTGTAATTTCGTGAAATGGGTATAATAATAGAAATGCCCTCAAGTTTCTTATCACAGTAAAATGGTCGATTATTTGCAGAGGAAACTATTGTATACCCTTTTAGTTCATTCTACATAAAAAATTCTATATAGAGAGAAAAGTAATTTCATTGTTAAAATTTCATCATCTCACAAAAATGGAGACTATTTAGTTTTTTATCATAACTAAATTCGACCAAAGTATTTTCATTTAGTTTGAATGAATTTAGATGCAATAATTTAGAATCATACATCATAATTTTCAATTTAAAAAACACAAAGGGATGCATGTTAAAAAATTATGGGCGTCTAATCGTCTTTTTAATCAACTAGAGATATATTTCATCTTAAATAGGGCTGTAAACGAGCTGGCTCGGGCCGAGCTGGGCCTTGGCTCAGCTCGTTAATTCTGGCCCGAGCCTGAACCGAGTAAGCCGGTCCTAGGGGTCCCGAGCCAAAAGTCTTGGCTCAGCTTGTGACAAGCCAGCCCGAGCTAGCTCGCGAGCTGACGAGCTGGCTCGTTGGGCTTTATTGGGTTGTTATTATACAAATTCAAAAATAAAAAATAAGAAAGCTCATTCAAAAAATTTAAGAAATCGTCCAGCAGGTACATCTTCAAGCAACTGAAGCCCATATTATTTCTTCCCAAACCGAAAATACATCAATTTTGCATAATTGCGCCTTTGAAAATGAGACTGGACTTAAAATTATACGGGGCTAAACCCTAAATCCACTGTAGCTTAACGAGCCGAGCTGGCCCGGTCCGAGCTGACCCCTGGCTCAGCTCGTTTATTTTGACCCGAGCCTGAACCGAGCTGGCTCGTTAACAGCTCGGTCCACTACCGAGCGAGCTAGAGACGAGTCACGAGCGAGCCGCGAGCTTTTTTGACAGCCCTAATCTTAAATAATTGCTTGAACTATCTGCTCTATGTACTGTCATGTACGCTTGCATGTATTGATGCGCTAATTCAAAATAGTGCATCAGATATTATACAAACAAATACAGTGAAATATATTTACATCACATTGTGTGAGTCTATCTATAATTTTAATCAACTGAAATCACATTTTTAGTCCTAAAATTATTAATATAAATAGATTATTACTCAAAAGAGAGCAATGTTTCTTTTAATATTTATAAACTCGGAAATGCTATCGGTTCGGACTGCAAGCGCACAATCCTATCGAGTAGTATATTCGAGGTCGATCCACAGGGAATATTGGTTCAGAGCTTTGAGCGATCGAATCACAACCTTTTGAAAGGCTAGATGAAATCTGAAAATTGAGAGATGTTGTTGTGATCAATGTAAATTAGGAAACAATTAAAAGTAATTAAAACAAAGATAGAGATGAGAATTTCTAGGGTTTCGGCACACCATTGCCACTCAATCTGCTTTGACAATATATTCCTGTTGCGTCTGATTTTTTGTTGTTGTTTAATGAAAGACACCACATAGGTCACTGCGATTTATGTTACGCAAGAATGACAGATCTTTCACCGAGATTCTACATAGGACACTGCGAGTTTTCTTACGTAAATGACTGATCTCTTAAATATCCAAATTACTACACAGATCACTGCGAGTTTCCTTACGCAAGTGATGGAATTTGGTTCGCGTTTTGTTGTTCTGGTTTATGGTTTTCCCGCTAAGGTTTTCTTCACATAAACCTAATAGATCTCAACAAGGCTAATTCATACAAATAGTTTCTCTTACCATTAAAGCACTGTCACTACCCTAATGGACTAAACTAGATCATTGAAGTTAGATGAAGAGATAGTAAATCACAAAAGCATTTCGATTAAACAACAAGAAATCATAATCAACAGAAAATACAGGAGTGGAGCATCAAGAGTAACAAGGTTTACTGCCTAGCCCTAAGAAAAGGAACTTAGCCGCGAAACGGCATTGTTACAAGCACTCCTCTCTTCTCTCTTTAATCAAATCTAACCCTCATTACAAAGATGAGTTATTCTTCTGCCCAGGGGCCTTATATAGGAGTGGAGGAACGTCTGAAGATTGAGTAGGGGCTAAGGAACTGATCTGGATACAGCTGTCGGCAGTTATTTCCCAAGGGGCGTCTTCGGTTACGGTCCGTATCAGGTGATACGGACCGTATTAGGACCTTGTCGCTGAGGGTTTTAGTGCTTCTCACGTTATCTCCTAGTCTGTGCTAGGCTTGGTCCGTATTAGGAATACGGACCGTAACAGAGACTTCGTCAATAAGCGTCGCTGATCCGATTGACCTGATTCTAGCTCCATTTGGTGTAAAATAGTCTCAAAACCTGTTTTTTGCAATAAAACATAAAGAATGGTGACAGTAGCCTTTTTCTCTAATAAATTAAACACAAGTGTGAGAAAATATGCAAAACCTAAGCCAAAACCCTACGTAAATCATCATTATTTTGACTCTGATCAATAGACATATTCTGAATTTCATGATAAATTCGTAAATTTATTTATGGTACTTAAGGCAGCGGAATTTCAAAATTTAGCAAGAAAAATACCAAACGAGATCATCATGTGCAACTGAAATCAACCAAAATCTATTTCCAAATCAATGTTGTAGCCTCCACCTCCTTGTTGATGCTAATGGTGGTTGATGCCTTGCAGTGCCTTGGTGATCGATGTGTGCGTGACTTAGAACGCCTTGCATCAAGATGAGACTCCAAAGTAGAAGTCATCCACGGTATCCACCAAGAAATTAATTAGAAATCAAAGTTTTCTCTTGCTAGAGAGTAGTAGTTTGGTCGCTCCTTAATCCATATCATCTAAGAGAACTAGATCTTAATTCTAGGGTTTGTGAGTTTTCAACACATGAGATATCAAAATGGGAGAGAGACAAAGTTTTGGCTCTCTAAGGAAATTCTAGACACAATTAGCATCAACAAGGAGGTAGAGGCTACAACCCTACATCTCACATGGCTCTCTAAGGAAATTCCAGACACCACGAATACGCATTCTCATGTAAGAGAAACAATCATCTCATACCTTAGAATTTCAGACACAAATAAAATATTAATGACACAAAGATAATCCATATTAAATGTTTGGTCACGCCCAATCTCCTGATCTCCATCAGGTATTCATTTGATTAGATTGACAACTCCTTGTCATATGATCCGTAGAACATGATCATCATCTAATCCAAATGCTAATTTTATACCGGTAATTAATGTTCCTTGTTAATTACCAAGATTAAAGACATTTAGAGTATTCATTAACTCTTCTATAGAGTTCCACAATTTCAGGTCTTCAACCTGAATGATCAATAAGTAATGAAATACTCAAGAAATAAAATGATAAACAAATTATTCAATTACATAAACAAAACTTAGAATACAATCATCCTATAATTGATTTCTAGATCACAACACTAGCATATTTTTTTATAAGATGCATTCACATGTTTTTTTTATATAAGAAATATGGAGGTCTATTGGTCTAGTTTATTAATTTTCATTGATCTCATCCCTAGCTAGATAGATCTCTTCTTATGTATATAAATTAAATTTGTCAAAATACATTCAAATGCTTTTTGCATGAATCTTTATGAGCTAACTAAAAAATATATAGCAAATTTATACAAAATAATATTGTAAATGCATATACAACATATTCTATAAGTTTATTCACACATTTAGTCAATTGGTGCAGCATTTTAAGTCTTATAATCTCCGAGAATACACTTCAAATATTGTCACTGCTTTACTCATGATTTTATTTGTGCTATATAATAATGATACATTGCATATTATGCAAATAAGTATGATATAATGCACCGAAATTTTTATTAATATCCTAAAAAAACTCGAATTCTACACCCTGTTTGACAAGATTTCGAAAAATGTCCAAACCGCAATTTTATTTCACGGCTTTGGGCCAACTTTCTGCAAATTAAATCCACATTTTCAGCCCCTTCAATACTGCAGAACAAATCCACAGTTTTGGAAAATCGGAATTTTTTTTTGCGGTTTTAGGTGAAGTGAATCCAATCTCAGAAATATTTCTGGTTTTTTTATTTAATTAGAATTTTTTATGATTTTTTATTTTTTCTATTAAAATATTAGAAATATTTTATATATTTTTTTAAAATAGATGGAATACTATATAATTTGATTTATTAGAAAGACTACGACAAATAATCCGGATCAACATTTTTCAGGTCGGATTTTTTGATGCTGTAAGAAAATTTAAAATATTTCTTTGTTTTATTGAAAAAAAATAAAAATATTTTGAATCTGAGTTATTAATTCCGGTTTAAAAGTCACTTCTAGATAAAAATAGAAAATATTGTGGTCCTATTTTTGAAAAAAATAATAAAATTGAGACTAGAATTCAAGAAACCGCAAATTTAAAAAAAGAATCATTTATGAGATTCACCTAAAACCACAAAAAAAATTCGGTTTTTCGAAACCGTGGATTTGTTCTGTGGTTTTGGAGGGGCTAAAACTGTAAATTTAATTTGCGGAAAGTTGGCTCAAAACCGTGTAATAAAATTGCGATTTGGACATTTTTTTGAAATATTGTCAAATAGAATGTAGAATTCGAAATTTATTATTATTTTTGGATAGTAATAAAAATTTTGGTATAATGCTCTTTCAAAACATGGCGTGTTTATATATATTTTTATCAATTATAGCTACATTTAAAGTTTAAAATTAAATAACTCAAAATATTGTCAGTGCTAGCACATGAATTTTATGTTCTAATTCAAAGAAATAAATTTTGTTATGTAAATGTAGGGCGCAGAAAGTTGCACAGCGGTGGAAGGTGTGTGCATGTGTTAAAATGCCTCAGGGTTCAACGCTCTTTATTTTCTCAGGACATGGAGAGAACATCGAACTTGAAACATTTATTTCTTTCTACAATTCCTTCGGTTCACCCTCGACAGACCTACTGTTCATAATCAGTCTATCGAGAGAGTTTATTGATTGTGGGGACGTTTAACTCCCAGTGGGCGCAAGCTCCCGCTGTTAATTACATCAGATGACCCTTCCAAGCCATACTGAATACCTCGTCCATTCTGGGATTTGTGCCTATTTGTTGTGAATTGAATAAAGGGGCTGAAAGGGGACTCATGTATAGATTCTAATATCAATTTGGTTTTCTATGCATTTGGATATATGTGTGTGTGTGATTTCTTATTAAAATAATGTTTGTTGTACTTTAGAATGGGGACTTGGATATTTGAGAAGTGGATGTACATCACCTGTTTATATTTAATTTATGACATGTTCATATTTATTGATCATTTACATTTTATAAAATCATTTAATTTTGAAGAAAGAGTATTTTGGTCATTTCAGAATTTGGCTGATGCTTGGACATGTTCAACTTTGATTTAGAAAAATAGAGAATTTGATTTGGGTTCATTTGGAGGTGGTTTGAGTCAATATAGACTTAAGATGAAAAAGTTATGATTGAGAAGGACTGAGAAGGACTTAGTTGTAAGCATTTATGTTTTCCCAGGGGCTTATTTACAAGGCTGGAAGGGTGTAAACTTATGATTTGGGTTTTAGATAGGGTTTTATGTGAAATTTGGGTTTCTAAGGGCTTATTTGAGAGGATTTTGATTTGTCAGGGACCTTGTTGTAAATTTGTAGGGACTGTTCTGTAAAGGTCAAAAGTCAGAGGGGCCTTTTTGTAAACAGGGATTTAACTTGGTGACTTTATTTAATGTTTGAACTTTGAGATTCGTGTTGAATTTCCGGAATGTGTGTTGGACTTCAAGATATGCATTTTCATTTGAACTTTTATTTGACGCTTTAATCAAATGGTCCAGATTTGCTTTAGAATTCGTGCAGGTGGATCGGGTTTCACACCCGAACTAGGGTTATTCCTTGATCATCAAGGGTTGGGCTCTGGTGATGCTCCGGTCACGGCTAAGGCAGAGGAGAGCATGACTGGGTTTGCCTCTTCTTCCTGAGTGCGCTGCACCCTTTGTCGGTGGTTTCCGGCCACTAGAGGTGGTGGTTCCAGGCCGAGGCAAAAGAAGACACTCGATTTGATTTTTGATCTTGATTTCTGGGCACTAACATGATGATTTTCTTTAATTGTTTATCTATTCGTGCTTGTTTCATTATGTTGGAACTAATGGAGATGTTGATTTTGAATTTGTTTAACCGTCGCTCATTGTTTGGATTTTGAGTTTCTCGGCTTGTACCAATTTGGTACCAGTTGGAGTGATGAGCCTTCTGAATCATGATTGGAAGATGAAATATGCTAATTTACATACCCTAAACCTTTTTGTAATGAAATTCGATTTTTCTAATATGAATTCATTTTTAGGCAATATGAGCATGAAATTCATATTCTCACAAACATCAGATCACTTCCAAACTTTCTGTTTTTGTTGAAGGTCATATGATTCTTTGTCATTAATTCATAGAAGAGTGTTTATATTATGTTTAGATTGAATTTCATGATTTTTAGAGATTTATTTCTATTTTTAAAGCATTTATTTCAGCTGAGGGGTATTGAAAGAAATTCTGCATTTTTAATGTTGAATTTTCTTATTTTTGAAAGCTGAAACTTTGGAAATTCATAGAAAATAGAGATAAAATTCAAATAATGTAAAATTTATGTCCATTATGTGTATTTTGAAGTCTTCTATCTAACTATAATATTCATTTTTAATTTGGTTCTTAAATCATTTTTATTGCTCAATTTACCAGCAGGTCCCTTTTATTCTTCTAATGCTGGAACTTTCTGTTTTAAATGCTGAACTTTGGAAATTCATATAAAACCGAAATAAAATCAGAAAAATATGAAACTTATGTCAATTTTATGTGTTTTGAAGTCCTCTATCTGATGGTGATGTCCCTTTTTCATTTTGGTCCCTGTGTCAGTCCAGAATATTCTGTTTACCAGAGGAGATCATTTTGACACTTTTGGGTGCTTTTCTTGTACCAATGGTACATGCTTTGTGATTTGGTGTTGGTCCATTGTTCCGAGGGTATTAGGGGCTGGTTTAGAGCATTTACAACTGAAGTCATAAGTTATCCATTATTTTGCATGATTTTTCATAGCTTTTAGGCTATTGTTTGGTGCCAACAAGTAATAAAAGAAAAAGAAAGCTCCAAAAATCATCATTTCAATTTAAAACATTAGAAATCTGTCAAGAACTTGGTTTTATGCAGAAAAGTCCCTGCTTTTTGTCAAAAATCATGTTTTGATATTTTGAATGACATATCATTGAGATTTCCTTAGATTTAGAGATGCAAATGCCATGAACAAGTATAACTTGTTATTTATTTGTATTTTAAACCTTCTATCTCTCACTATTTATATATTTGAGATATTTAACTTCTTTTTAGCATTTTGCTTAAGAAATCAAATAATTTCTCATATACAAATAGGTCCAAAAGGGCAAGTCATTGAAATATCATAGATTTAAAATATAAATGGCATATTATAGACAATGCTACTGCCTTTTACATTTTAAACCTCAATTTCTCACTATTTTACAAATTAAATCATTTAATTTCCTTGTTTATTTTGATCATACATGAGCATATTCATGTAAAAGGAAATTAAATGTCCTTTAATGTGCAAAATGGACCCTTTTAATAGGAATTAAAGAAGGAACTATCCAGCTCAACTTCAATAACCCTTTCATACATATATATTTTTTTTATATTCTTTAATCCTATCAATAAAATAACTAAATGAATTAAATAAAGGTGGAACTATCCAGCCAACACCCTTATTAGACATCATTTACCTATTTTATACAAGGATTAAGGAATTTTTTAAAGGGAAAAAAAAGATAAGAGATAAAGAGGCAGTAGAAAAGGAAAATAACAAGAAAATTCTATATTTTTATTTATTATAATTTTTTTTTGTATAATGGCATGAATTTCAGAAAATAGAAGAGGAGATTAAGATATGCATATTTTTCTATTAAGTTTATATTATATATGATTTTGTTTAAACCATTAAAAGTAAAGAAAATGATCATTAGATCTTCATATGCTATATTTATTATAAAATAAACAAGCTTATCATGAGATCTTCACTTTATTTATTTATGGACTTAAAAAGGAGAAATAAAGCAAAAATCAAAGAAAAAGGATAAAAGGAAAAATGTAACAGTAGAGGCAAGAACAAAAAAATGGCAAACAAAGGTTTTTATTTCGAATCAAGACATATGTACAAACCATTGCTCATCAAGAGCTTACATCATATAGGTATCTATTACCTATTGAATTTCTGCTAAAAAAGCTTCAAACTTGAAATTTCTATCTCAACTCTCTTTGAAAAATGGAAGTTTTCTAACTTTTTTCTTGCACAAAGCTTTCTGGAGAAGGAGTATATCTAGCCTATTCTGGAATTTGAATTTGGGGTGCCTTATATAAGGCAGCAAAGGGTCTAGGGTTTTAGCATTTGCTGAGGTGGCTATCATCATGCACATGAACTGCTTGATCAATGGCCTCAATGGCTTAGCTTCATTCCATATGCTATCTTGGCAGGAGATCAATCAATCACACTTGAACACATCATTCTTTATGTTTTGGGTTAATCTCGGCCCTTGAATTGGCCTAGAACACTGTGCCTTGCTTCATGGCCATTGATTGGCCGGCCAAAGGAGGTATAATTCAATTTGCGTACTCCTGCACCTCTGGAGCAGAACCCTCTATATTTGTTTGTATTCAGGGGTCATGGAACACGTGTCCCTGGGACCAGCTAATCATTTACTAGCTGTTAACATTTTGGTATGTTGTACCGAGCCCTATTATGGCTTATCTTGTGGCCATCTCGATAAATATACCCTAAGGCACGAGACATTGACAGAGAGCATCACTAACCTACTCCTATCATGAACCCGAGCTCAATTTATTATCTGGGCAGCTGGACTTGCAGTAATGCCATTACTCGGCTCTGGTGCAAATCGGGTTCAGGGTGTACACCAAATTGAGCCTCTTTCTTTTAAATTGAGGCTTGGATGACCATCGTGTAACTCTATAGTATAGTCCTGCAAAGTCCCAAAGCTTGAATCGAGTTCTATCATCCATTTTGCATTTTCATCTTTTCCCTTTTTTGCTTCAAATTGGAGTTTGTTAAAATACCCGAACTTATAGTTTCGGTCAAGAAGAAATGGGGTAGGGATACTCCATAATCTCAGGTAAAAGCTTGCACAAAGCTCCAATCTTTAAACCCGAGTTTGAACTTCACTTTTCTGTTGAAACCGGGAAGGAGAAGGAGGAAGAGAGAGCTGACAGGGAAGGGCCCACTGTCAGTCTCTCTTATTAGAGGCCAATCATGTTATTTAGTTGTCTTGTTTCTTTGGCTGGTCTTAGACCTTGTGAGCCGTGTAGAAAGCACGGCATGGTGTATAGTACACCGAGTCTTCACAAGTTGAAGGGGTCACAGCGCCCGAACTTTAAGTTCGGCGATATTTGGTCAAGGGTGCCTGGTCTCGGCTTATGGTAGACCATATAACTGTTAGCTCGGTCCACGTAATTGGTTTTCTGTGTTATGGGTTTACCCAAATCGAGAGTCCAGCGAAAAAGGCCTTGTGCCACTGACATGTGGGCCCTAGGTGCCAAGCCATTGTTATGCATACCCAAATTATACCCAAGAGCATTGGGAAGGTGATTTTGCTAGGTATACCCTATTGTTTGTACCCAGCATGCTATCCATCAATTGTTTTGATCATGGGAAATTAATTCCATAGTGATTTTGACCATTTCAAATATCAAAATTCATTGTTTTGCATATAGAATACTAACAAGAATTTTAATATGTGTGCCCAATTTGCTTGGAAAGGTCTGAGTGTGACTTTGGTGTTTTAATTGCCCCAAAGATTGCCATTTATCATGTTAGATTTGAATAGCAACTTTTTAGGGTCAAACAGTAAAGAAGATAATTTGGTTCCATACAATTTAAACATGTCAGATTCAACATGGATTACACTATGATCGGAATACTATAGTTGGGGGGTTCAATTCATTTCAATTCAATGGTATTCAATAGAAATGATGTCCAATTGAATTTTGTTGATCGGAATGAAAATAAAAAAGAATTGAATTCATTTCTAGTTTTTGATTGGAAAGTTTTATATAATAGAAGGAATGATTTCACTTAAATGAAAATGACACTTCTATCCTTTTTCACTTAAATGAAAATGACATTTCCAGTAAGCTTGATTTACATTGTTATAAAGTACAAATTTTGAAATAAAAAATCTGCCAGCAAACTATTTAGAATTAAAGTCACTCAATTTTTAAAAAGTTAAGATTTTAAAATATAATGCCATAAAAAATACATAATACCAGTAACTAGCATCCATATTGCATTAACAAAATACAATACTCATAAGTATTTAAGGAGTTCACTAGTATTTAATTAAGTATGTCATCTATATATTAACAAAAAGATGACATCACTATTAAAAAAAGTACTATTCTTCTACTGATATAGAATCCAGTAACCTGCTGTCAAACCAAAAAACCATTACTCTCTAGCCATTGTCGCTTCAATCGGTCTGGACAACCAAAGAAGGTGTCAGCCTCTTCATTATCAGCTTTAAGGAATTTTGCAGCAACAAGTAACTTCTCGTCAGGAACCCCATGTTTCTCAAGTTCAGTAAAAATTTCAGTGGCCGAATAAATCCTCGTATGTGTCGCGTGTAGAGCTCGTGCAATTTCAGCCATGGATTCATTCACATTCTTCAATCCCTCTTGAATTGCATTTGTTGAGTTCTTACCTTTCGCATCTTCAAAATTTCTGTCTTCAAGTTTTCTCTTAACATTTAATTTGGATGAAGTCTTCTTCACTGTTTTGTTAGTAAATGAAGCACCATTGGAATTTCCTAGTTGAGGAGAAGTATGTGGGTCTTCCAAATTTTCTAAAATCACCACATTTTCAACTTGAAGCTGGTCCACCTCATCAATTGTGTTGGCCTCGTCCCATTAACGGAGTCTCTCTTTTGCTGTCCTTGCCTTCATCCCGGTTGCTCGATCTTTTTCATAAATGTCATGAAGAAGCTCTAAATTTGGAATTTCTTTGTCCCGGACACGCTTCATTTTTAGTTTTGCCTAAGCCCAAAGAAACAAAATGTCATGAAGAAAGTACAAAAATATGGAGAGAGTAATTCACTTCCAGTGTTTTATAAGTGAAGAGAGTACAAAAATATGAAGGCTACAATTAATACCATGTTCCTTTGAAATATAGTTCAAAAATTTTACGAGTATGGTACACGGCGTATACTGTCCACTATTGGCTTAAAAAGATGCTTCAAAATAATCAATTTGCAATTCTTCTCATAAGATGTCAAAAATGAGAGTTTCCATGGCCCTATCCCTTAATACCTTTTCTCCTCTACTGGTACATAATCCAATACCTTTTCTCCTCTACTAGTTCTACAGTTTCATATTTTATAAAAACATAAAAGATGCATGAAATATACTACGTTATACCTTAATGAGCTCATTCCAAACCTCGGGTCTTGCTTCTATCTTCTTTGTGGTATCATTCCATGATATGCCACTCTTTTTAAGTGCATCCAAAGCAAGATTCATTATTTCTTTCAAAGTCTTCAAACGATTTATAATTTTCTCTTTTGTGACGTTGCACTTAAATTCCTTGTTAATGGCATCAATGGCGACCCTATAAGCCTCTCCTTGAAAGTTTCTGTCATCTTTTAAACCCTTTATCTTCTGCTCCCTCAAAACTTCAAGAAGAAGAGTGTCCATTTGTCTTGGCCATGTAAAGTATCCACCTTCTAATTGTTTCTCATCATGCTCAACTCCGTCAAATATCTTCTCATTGCTTCCTTGGTTTTCCTCGAACAAATCATCAATCTCCATTATACTCTACAAGTAAAGACAAAAAACATTATAACTTTTAATTGAAGAACCATATAATATATATACAAGGGCTGTTAACAATCTTAAAAAATTAAGTACTTCAAAATAGAATATGCATTGGAGATAAAATTGCTTTAGAGCAAAATATTCATGAAAATCAGTTTTACAAATGATTACAACAGCAAAATAACAATAATATTTCTAGTCATCACACATGGTAACTAATGACTTGCATAAATATAATCCCGCCACATCATTGTAGCAATAGTATCTCTAATCCTTTCACCACGCCTATACTCATAATTTCTAGAGGTAGTTGGCAGTGTCTCATTTTCAATTTCACTACGCACAGAAATTAGTTCTTCGTCAGGATCAACACCCATTAGAAAATTATGAATAATGAAACAAGCAATAACCAAGTCAGCCATAGTTTCCTCATCATATGTGGCTCAATGCCACTAGCTATAATCGGAAATTGTTTTTTCAAAACACCAATACATCTTTCTACTGCATTTCGTAGAGAGGAGTGTCTAAGATTGAACAGTTCCCTTGAATTTTGTGGAGCATGATTTGTGTACTCCTTAAGATGATATCTTGTACCACGATAAGGAGTAATAAAAGAGGGTGTTAACATATATCCAGCATCAGCTAGATAGTATCTACCTGCACAAGAGAAAAAAAAAACCACAAAAGTCATACTTAGTACTCTTATGCTAAGTAACTATGTCAAGCTGAAATTTATTATTACAAAAATCATTACCTCGAGGTATCTTTAATCTGTCTATTCGATTTAAGGCATCCTCAAGTATCCTTGAGTCATGTGCTGAACCCTCACAGCCCGCTAAAACATATGTAAATTTTAGATCAAAAGTACACGCTACTAAAACGTTTTGTGTAGGGAACTGCTTTCTACTTCTATATGTCCTTGCACCATCACCTCTAATTTTTACACGCATGTGAGTTCCATCGATTGCTCCAACGCATTTCTGAAAAACATATATATGCACATAACCTAATCAATATATGATAACAAATTTATTACTTTTGTATAAAAAAAAATATAATGTTCATACCTCAAAATATGGGGAAAATTTTCCTTCTTTGATTAAAATCTCGTTCGGGATTGGACAATCATCTGTCGGCTGAACTAAAAATCTATCTTCAAGTGATATTAATGCCTTAAGTACATTGTGGAAATGGCAACTAATGGTTCCAAGCGATCGTCGGAAGAAAAACCTAATGGTGCGGTTTCTTACATTTTGAGACAAAACATGCAAAAATTTTGCCACTTGTTCCTCAAGGTAATACTATTTTTTTTTATTTCTGTCCTTTCTGGTATCCTGTCAATTAGTCTTGGAGTAGAGATGAGATCAGTGGTCTTGGCACTACTGCAAAATTCAATGTTTGGTATGATTATGCCTAACTTGTCAATGGTCCCTGATTGACTGAGATTTTCATGGTCATAAATTGGGAATTTCTTGTTATTATTTGCCAAGTTGGAGTCTGTAGTATACAGTTTCTTGAGTTATTATTAATTTGAGTTTTTTACTTGGACTCATTTTTGTGAATATTAATTATGTAATTGTTCTATACTTTCCAGCTTTGATTCATCACTGTCATACGAGGAGAGAGAACATAGAAGGAAGCAGGCCAGTGTCAGAGCCACATTTGTGCAGGATCTACTTCTCTCGACACTTTTGTATGACTAGCTTGTGGTTTTTGTTCTTTCCAGAACCATATATGCTTGAAACGGGCAAAATTTAGGGGGGGGGGGGGGGGGGGGGGGGGGGGGTTATGCATCATATGTCGAATTATTCTTGTCCAATTCGAGTTGATTTGGCAAAATGCATGTTGTTGTAACTTTTATGGGATATAATATTTTGGGCCTTTGGAAACTGTAACAGATGCTTTATACGCACCCTGGTTATTTAAGTCCTTAGAGATTGCTCACATTTTGCTTAATAAGTTGTAACTAAAATCTAAAAAGGTGAATTGTGATCAATCAAAGGAACATTTAGTTTAGACAAAGTAGTCAGGGCAGGTGGCAGATATGTCCGATAGGGTACCTGGTGACAGCTTAATAGTACAATGATTTGAATAAAAAGTAAATGAAATGATAAAAGTACATTGATTATAGAAAGCCACGATTATTATCAAAACATACAAGAAATTTTAATATAAATATAGTGAGGAATTATACTATCAATGCGAGAGATTGAACGGAACAATACTATACAACTGAAGGCATTCATAATTGCTTTTCAGAAAAATCTTGTAAGGGGTTAGTTGTGAACTTTTATTCAGATCAGGAAAGGATCTCCATTGAAATATGCAATTACTTTTGTACCATGGGGTAAAATCAGTATTATATCAACATACTAGGTATAGAAGTACACCAGATTGCTGCAAATCAAAGTGAAACTTTTATTTGAGCAAAGCTAGGGTGTAATGTGTTTTTGGTGAGCACAACTTTAAAAGTTTATTGGATTGGTTTCAAACGACGAATTCAAATTGCTGAAATTCATCTACTTTATGAGTGATGTAGGTGTGATGTGCTTTTGGTGAACACAACTTCAAAAATTCGTCAGATTGGCTTTAAATGACAAATTCAAATTGCTAAAATTCATCTACTTTATGTGATGCATGTACATGAATTGTTTTGAAAGTTCCGAATTCATTTAGTACAAGGTCAAGCGGTAAAAAATTAATAAAAAATGAGTACATAAAATAACTTATGAAATAACTTATAAAATGTTCATTTTTATTTTACCGCTTGACTTTATACTAAATGAATTCGAAACTTTCAAAAAATTTCATGTACATGCATCAAGCATGAAGTATATGGATTTCAAAAGTTTGAATTTGTCGTTTGAAGCTAATCCGATAGATTTTTGAAGTTGTGCTTACCAAAACCTCTTAATGAGCACATCATACTCTAGCTTTGCTCCTTTTACTTTTATGTTAGAGGAATGTAAAAGATAATGTTATTTGAGGACAGTAGTATATAGCTCCAATTTTTTTTTTTTTAGATAGTTAGGTGGAGGTCTGGTTAATCAATTTTCATTTATTTGTCCATAAAGGACCCTCCTAACTAGATTTCGAACCTACAACCTCCTACTCGGAGGGTGTTGCTTTTTACCACTAGACCAAAGGCTGGTTCTTAGTTTGTAGCTCTAATCTGATTTGTTGTTGATTGTTATTCTTTTAGCTTTGTGAAGTCTTTGTTTGTTGTTTTGTGGAACTTAGCTAGTAGGTTATGTGATTTGGCAATGTTAGAGAGCTTTTGTAATTTCTTTAAGACATGGTGTTATAAGAACATTAGGAGCTGGTACCAGTTGTTGGGTACCAGTTTTCTTTCTGCTTTGGTTTCAATATGAATGAAACCAGTAGGGTATCCCACTATTTTCTTTTTAAAACAAAGAACTTCTAGTTTGTATTAGAATGTTGTTCTCAGAAGTTGTAGTTGTCAAACCACTGCTCAATAGATTTTTTAGTTGTTACTATCATTTCATCTTAAATCAAGAGTTTAGGACATAAGAGTTATACAATTTTGACACAATTTTGACATTTAACATGTACTGATCAACCATGGGCGCCTCATAACTAATTTGACCAGTATACATGGATCATTCAGATCATTATTGAAACCAAATTTGAAATGTTTCGCCCACTACTAAGGATTACGAGTGCTAAAATGTATGAATTTGCCAGTTCAAACTGTTGGGAATTCGAGTAGGATCGAGGGCTTCAATTTCTACCCGAATCAAGATCCACGTGTAATATTAAATCCAAGATAAAAATTACTACTAGTTTGATGAAGCAGCGTAGCGGAAGCACTTCTCCACTCTAGCAGAAACTCTCCCGTAATCTTTCTTCACTTTGTGTGACTTATGTACACATCAATAGTAACTGTCTCATTAGTATCCACACGAACAACAAATTGAAAACCACCGTCAGTTGAGTACTAGCACCAACTGATGGCTCCATTTTATCTCCCCTTTTTTCTTCTTCTCATGGTTTATGGAAATTAGGGTTTTTACATGTATTCATGTCATTAATATTAAATCCAAACTGCACTGTTCGTATATATATATAACCCTTTAGTCATAATCTTTCATTCAGCCGCAACTTTTCAGAATTAACTGACTAAATATAAAGAGAGATTGGTTCAATCCATATCTAATTTTAGAAATTAACATATATTTCGGCTTAAATAATTGGACCGTAAGACATTTCTAACACAAACAGGGAACTCCTCTATTCCATAGAAATCTAACATCTGATGACCCAATGATATTCAGTTTTTTACTTTTTTATTTTAGAAATTGGCAGACTTGCATTTCCAGATTATCCAAATTCTGAGGTAGCTCTATTTTTACAAATTCACAGATAATATTCACATTCTTAAATTATAAAATTAGAAAATTCAATATTAAGTTTACTATTTTTAGAATTTTACTTTTCATAATGTTGATCAAAATATAAATTGCAATCTCGCGAATTGTTCAATGAAATATTTGTTTATTTCAGTTCAGTTGTTTGATAGATAAATCCATACAATAATTAACTTTTGAATATTGGAATTTTAATTCAGAAAATTCGATTTTTGGATTTTGTTTAATGAAGTTTCAAATTCCCGAACTTAAAAATATTAAATTTTCAATTTACTTTTCTCTGGAAACATTTATTATTTTGCATTTGTTTTACAAAAGAAGAATTTTAACGTGTTATTATTTTAAGACAGTTGTTTTAATTGAACATTTTTTTATTGAAAAAGAGGCATAAAGCCCATATCATTACTGAAATGGCTAAATACAACTCTATCAAGCGACAACTCCAATGCTAAAAAACCTAAAGATAGCGTTTCCCTTGTCTAAAAAAAACCCTACATACGTAAATTTGCCTCATCAACACACTCGCCTCCTTAAACTAGTTACTGACCATATCTAATTCTTTGGAATTTTTGTTTGTACACTTTCAGATTCAAATTCTTTAAAACTCAAGTTATTCAAAAAATTTCCTTCAGATATTCAACAAATCATAACCGAAAAATATTAGCACATAGATCTTTTACAAGAAAAATTGAGAAAACTATAAAAATAATAACCGAAATTTGCATTAATTATAATTATAATATTGAGGCAAAAGAAAAATGCAAATCTATTAACTATCTTTTAAAATAAATCAGTAAATCTGAAACAATGAAAGATGCACAGGGCTCATTACAAGAACTAATTTTACATCTCTATCAAAACAATTGTCAAAAAATAAAGCTAATTTATAAACTGCAGTGCATTACAAATATATAAAAAAAGCACTGTACAAACAAACCTGATCCGATCATCTCGCAAAATCTTTTTCGGCAAAACCTACAAATAAGAAGTATTTGTAATATAGTTAATACCAGAAACTAGTATTTGTTTCATTTCACACATAAATTTATATCTAAAGAATTAAGGGATATATCTACAACCATGACAACTAACGACAAATTTTAAAATCGAAAGGTGATATTATATGTGTTCCTCATCATTTGAATGTGTTCCATCAAATGTGGAGCAATTTGAAAATCATTTGGTTCCTGTTACAAATATGGCCAAACAAAACATGAAAAAACCCAAAAACAATGGTTTGTTCCAGAAGTATAACATTGAGAGTTTAAACCAAAATAGACAATATTGCCCTCACATAGAATCAGGCAAAGATGTTATAGATCATAATACATAGCCTACTAGAAAAAGAGGACAAAGAATCAGAACAGCGACTGTAGTTCTTACCTCAAGTTGAGTTACTGGTTATGTGTCTTCTTGCCGTCATCTGTCTTCTTGACATTATCTGTCTTCGTGACATTATCTGTCTTCTTGCCAGTAAGAATACGGGAAATTTGGAGACCCCGACTGAAGGCTTCGTTGAAGAGAATCCTGGTCTGCATCTCGGGTATTCCAGGCAACCACGTCAACACAGCCAGTGGAGCAAAAACTATCAACCCAAGCAGGATATCATAAAACCGTGCAAAAGAACGCAAAGTATCCCACATGGATGTATGCACCAGGATTGGCTTAAACACCAGAAGTATGGATATGATCCCCCAGCCGGTCGGGAAGAACGCTACCATGCTTGTAAATAGATCCACAAACTTGAAATTGGTGAACTCCAGGAGGGCCACAACAGCTGCTATGACCAAGATTATAGTGATGGCTTGTACCATACGGTAGTAAATGTGCTTCTTAGCTGCATACTTGTTTCTGGCATGAGACACTATCACAAACAACACCACAGCTGCCACAATGCATATCCATGACAACAAGTACACCAAGATACTGGTATTGTTGCTCGCAATGTGAAGTTGGTACACGATCCCAAACTGGAAGAAAAAGTACCGCAAATCAAGAATTATTTCGATCACCTTCCCCCATAGCCCAGTATTACGCAAGTGGTCAGTCTCTTCTTCCCACCACACTTCCCAGCTCTGCTCTGCCTTCACTGATATTCCGCCCTGGAACCAGATCCAATTCATAAATTCTTCAAAATCATTGTATGTCTTTAGCCAGTCAAACCCAGATGGGTTGAAAATGAACGGCGAAAGAATCCAAGACACAACTAGAAACCAACTGGATATTGTCAGTGCAATGTAAACAAATGAATTTTTCGCGATTGCACTGTAGGATGCATAAACGATCAGGATCAACCCAATTTCTATACCCTTGATGAAGTGGCTGCGTGCATATAGCCGGTAATTATCAGCAAAGCTCTTGTGTTGCACCACAAAGCCGCGGCCAGTGGCGCGGTATTTAGCACCTCCGTGAAGTATAGTTCGGCCATAGTAGTGTGCCTTGGTGCCCATGGAAAAGGAGTAGAACATCGAGGCAAGTTGGAGTTGCATTTTAATGAAGTCCCAGATTGCATTCAGAAACCCAAACTCAAGCGAGTTTTCAATAATCATAGGCAAGGCGGTGAAAATCCCTAGCTGAATAATGAACTGCTGGTTTAAAACTGCCACAAGGGCTGAATTGGTAGAGCTATCAGCCTCGATGGAGCTCTCCAGTCCGCTCAGAGCTAGATATAACCGCCCCCAGACAAAGGCGTACACACACCATACAACTATCATGGTGTTGAAATAGAATCCAACAGTTGTGTAGAAGAAGGAGAGCATGCGAAAGAAGTCCAGCCTGTGACCCAACCGGTACACGTCCCGGCTTAGTGTTTGCTCACCATTACCACTTGAAACTTTGGCCTCAAACATGGATACCTGGTTCAGACCTACATCACGCCCTTTACCAACCTGAATATACTCATGGTGTGTCACATTACCCCCACGCAGGGTACAGTTGAACCCTGCAAAGATATCCTCACTGATGTTGATAGTCTTTGAAGCTTTGCTGATTCCACCCCGAGTTATAAACCACAACCGATCAAACACATCAGGGTGACCATAGTGCATTCTGATCTTCAACGGATTGGCCAAAACACGCTGGCCCAGGGTTACAAAGCTCATTTCCTGTGCTGACATGAACCAGGCAAGGGACGAAACTGAACCTGTAAAAACATGCTCACGAACCCCCAATAAAGTCGGCTTTCGCGTCCCATAGCGGCGGTTGTACTCTTCTAGAAGATTCCGAAGCTTAAGAGCCTCTTCGAAGTAGCTATCCTGGTTCATATCTATAGTCTGAACAGCATCACCCCTGGTGAATATCATGGCATGATTTTGATTCTCTGGCTTGCCTTCTCCAAGCACCAGCTTACCTGGGAGCTTGATCCGGTAAATTTCGACCTCCTTTTCCAGTTTCTGATCATACTTGACAAGCACCGAGTAGTATTCTGTCTCGCTCCCGGCTCCTTTTTTCACCTCATCTACGTATGCCACACGCAAAGCCTCATTGTTTTTCATCAAATACAGTATATCATCTGCACGTGCGTCCTTCTTTGCCTTCTGGGACCCGTAAAGCTGACAAGCAACAACATACGTAAATTTCATGAGTGCAGTGCCAGACTCATGCCCCTTGAACAGCGCACTCACATCACTGTTCACTCGGCTTAGAGTCCCTGATGAAGATGGTGACTGACCTATGCTGTTCCTGCCATGGCCACGGGAACTGCCATCCTGCCGCCTTGAACTGACTGAACCAAGCTCACGCCCATCCCTTATATCCATCTCATTGGCAGAGTCAAGAAAGGTAAGCATCTCCAGAGCCTTGTAGTAGTACATCATGCCTCGCACTGTACGGGATAGTGTCTGTCCCCTGTATGAGGCCCAGAGCCGCAGCTCTGGCAGCCCCTTGCCCGAGATCTCATCCTTTGCTATCCCTTGCCTTTTCATGCGCTCAAGGAAATTTGTCCATTCATCTGCATAAATCTTTTGTAAATAGAATAGTGTAGAGACCCCGTCTTCATTCTCAGAATGGAGCTGATCCTTCTTGTACATCACCTCCTCTTCATAATAAGGGGTTAGCACGCTGAAAGCCATCATCTTCTCAACCTGCGGGGCCCGTGGCATGTTCATGAAAAGTGAGTTGGAGAAGAAGGTTATGCGCCGCCTGGCATCAATGTTTTTTGGAACATTACTCATGGAGTCCCTTGAGGTCAGGATAGTTTCCAGCCGCTTAACCTGCCGGTAGAACACGGCATTTTCTTCTCCAGGCAACTCCACCGCATGTTCAAAGAAAAGCCGGCCCTCAGCCGGTCTGGACGGTGCAAGCCCTGCCTGCTTCAGTTGATCCCTGGTCTTCTTCTCTGATGGGAAATCACGTATCAAGATATCGTACAAGTTCTGCATTTGGTTCACAACCTTTGTAAGGTCCTTTTTGGTGCTTGTAAGTTCTTTCAGAAGAAATTTCAGACTGTTGTGGATTTTGGGCAGCTCTGGCATGTTGTACTCCACTGTGAATTTTTCAGCCTTCATTGAATCCTCGAAATCAATAAATAGCTGAGACAGTATGGAATACTCTTCTGTCTGTTCCTTCACAATAGTCAACAAGAGGTGCTTTGCACTGTAGTACGCCTCAATAACGGCACAACGACGGTACTCATTTTTGCAAATCTTTCTCCAAAGGCGTCGGTCAGGGCCCTTCAACTCCTTGGCTCGAGAGAGTGCTAGTGACAGCTCATTGCACAGGAGGATGCACGGCCACCGCACCACCCCAACATTCCACACATCAGGAGGTAATTCGAGGAGCAAGACTTCATGGTCGCTTAAGATATCTTCTTCACGGAATGTCGTGATTATCTTGTTCCATATTAGGGCAAACCGTCGGGCCTCCAACTAGCAAAAGTTAGTTCAAACAGATTCAGCAAATGTAGATTATACAATCACGTATGACTAATAAAACATCAACAACCGAACTGGTACATAGAGCGTAAAGTTTTTATCTAATTTCATATTAAGACAAACAAGCAGGCCTCCCCTTGTAAACTTCAAACAGTACCAGAGGGAGATACAATCTATCGGGAAATCATAAGGTAGGAGTGATAAGATATCAACATCTGAACTGGTACATACGGTAAACTCTTTATAATGTCCTAAAAAAAAATACCAACATGGTGGAAGCCTCAACAAAAGAAGACATACTACAATGTCTTTATTAAGGTTAAATCCACCAACTAAATCAGGCCTGTTCAACGTGTGATTTAAACCATAAAAAAGAGAGCATACCATGCGGTGCATTTTGTAACATGAGCCACAGAAAACAAATTGTACATTGCTTATCATTCAAGTAATTGCAGATACAGGTACATATATGTGTATGGAAAACTCGTTTTGGTAACTGATTGTTGTTTCGGTAGGTCCTACCAAAGGACACAAGTAAACTTTTGGTTTAATAATTGTTACATGTCACAGAGAGAGAATCTTTTTCAAGGGAAAATTTCTAGTGTGCCCATACGAACTTTCAAAATAGTCAATTTACCCATGAAAACACCATAATATCTTTTTTCCCCATAGAAATTTAACATTCTTTCCTCAATCCCCTTTTAATTATTTATCATTTTAATTAGTTATTTTAAAAATCAAATTAACAAGAATACCCTCTCAATCTTCTCTTCATTCCTTCATATCTACAGATATATCTCATATTAAATAATACAAAAAAACCCACGTCCTACTCTTCCTCTTTACTCTGCTGAATCGAACCCTTTCTTCACAGCCCCTTCAAACTTCTAAAATCAGATTGACAATGATCGGACCTCTATTCAAGATCATAGATAGCTGACAAGATCAATTCAGCTACTCAACTACATCTTACCGACTAATCAACAATAGCTTTACTCGCCAATTGGAATATTCACCCCTTGAATCAAGCCTCTCCTCAGTTTTGTGCTTCATTTGATTCGACCAAGAGCCGCATTCGAATTGCCGTTGCCGTTATTGACATGTTATCAAACAATTGTTCCTTGACACATTAGCACCATGGCGCCAGCAATTTCAGCTCATGGCCTTGATTCTATCCTATTCGAAGCAGATCTAAAGAAGAGTCAAACTACTGACTTCTACCTAAGTTGTACTTGGGCTGAAATTATAGGATAGTATCGAACCTGGGTGTTCGAAATTAAGGAAAAGGGAAGTGTGCATCTTAACCTGTGAATGCAATTCTGAAATCGGTGTCTTTCTTTTTCTTTGAATCAAATGGGTTAAAATTAAAAATATATATATATGAGAATGAAGGAAAGATATATGGGAGTGCAAAAAAACTCTCGATAATATTGAAAATATATTGGACAATTACTTTGATTAGAGAAAAATGCTGGGAGCTGATAAGAGTGGAGAGGGAACGGACAGGTATAATCTTGGGCAGAGAAACGAGAGAGAGAAGGAGAGGTTTGGCACGATGTTGTAACGAAGAAAGTTAGAAACGGAAAACACAAGCATCGGAGTTGAGCTGTGAAGGGGGTTGGTTTCAGCAGAGGAAGGAATGAAGAGAAAGGATACGTGGGCCTTTTTGTATTATTTAATATGACATTTATCAATAGATATGAAGGAATGAAGAGAAGGTTGAGAGGGTATAGTTGTCAATCTGATTTTTAAAATAATTAATTTAAAATATTATATAAATAAAAGGGGATTAAGGAAAGAATCTTAAATTTCTATGGGAAATAAGATATTATGGTGTTTTTATGGGTAAAATTGGCTATTTTTAAATTTTGTATAGGCACACTAGAAATTTTCCCTTTTTTCAATTGTATATATCTAAAAATAATAATTACTTCCAAATCTTGATTGTGAATATAACAAGTGACTTCTCTAATAATCTAATAGAGAATAAAATCCAATTTTAATACTCTGGTGTTATAGACAATATTTAGATACTCCCTGCTATGACATATTCAACTATAAGGGGAAAAGGCCCTTTATGGATAACCTTAAAACCTTCATTATAACCACAGATAAACAGAGATACACAGAATAGTTTAACTAACCTGGTTGGCCTCTATTTTGCGGTACGGCCGGCCAAGCCCATAGCGTAGCTTGAGGCGTTGCCAGAAGTTATGGAACTTGACTCTCATCGTGCCATGCTCCTGGAAAAGCTGCTCCTCTGGCATAAGGTTAAACTGCATCGCACTTGCGAAAAACTGGAATCGCAACCTCAGCTGACGTGTGTCCCTTATCTCCCCCAGGTGAGAAAATAACCCCACCAATGCACCCGTAAATGACGAGAAAATTGCATACCAGATCTGAATATCCATGAGATATATAAGTATTACTGGTAGCCACAACAGCACAACCGCAAATCGGTTGCTTCTCCCAAAAAACTCGTGCCAAGTGTAATCTACATTTTTTAAATGGTATATGGCTTTGGTCGGGGCAACCATTGGCCGGATTTGGAGGAAGTAGCTGAAAGTAAATTTTACACCCAAGAGACCAATCCAGAATAAAGAGTACTTCACATTGTCAATCGTGCCTTCCCTCAAGCCACGCCCCACAAATGAACGGCTTTGAAACCACCACGTCAGAGCATAAAGTATCTTCCAGTTTGATTTCTCTAAGAAATTGCGAACCCAGGGGATTATGAATAACGCGATAGCAAGTGCTTCCGGGAGCAGATAGACAACAGATGCATAGAGAAATGTAGTGACCCGCTGGTTCGCGGCACTAGACCACCTCTTGTCCCGGTCCTTCTGGTTCCAAATCTGCACATATAAAATCGAGAAAACCAGGGTCCAGCCAGCAGACACAATGCTCTTCAAAGCCATCCTAATCACCAGAAAAGGCCGCTCTCGAGAAATGAGGCTGTACTGGGTCCCGGCATCCAAGAGAGACTGGAAAAATCGTAGCCCGGCCCAAGTGATGAATCCAGTCAAACAGGTTACCTGTGTGTCCCGCACCTGTAGATTCTTCCAGGGAAGCGTCTGCCCACGCCATGCAACTATAATTGACACTTGAAGGTACAGAATCAGCATGACCCATAGCCGATCAAAGCTCCGATAAATGTTTAAAAATGACCTTTGCTCCACAAAACCAGTTTTACCAACTTTACCCTTGTGAAAAAACCCACGGGACAGATCCAGTGGCCACCCAAGCCGCTTAAACACATCACTAGACCAGAAATACTCGTTTATATCATCGTAGTTCCGCCACTTGGAGTGCGGCTTAGTGCCTTTATTGCTTGATTCAGCCTCGGCCTTTACAACCTCATAGATCGGTATTACCACATTATGAAGAAAGGCATTCTCACCTGAGAAAGCCGGTCTTGCCGGCTGGCCAGTGTATTCGTCAATGTAGCCATCCACTAGGCGGTTGAGATCCCTCGCCATGTGGTGAAAAATGTAACATAGACACTCTGGCATGAACCTCAGATTGGCGGCCTCACCCCAGATGAGGAGGTACAGCGCCGAGTAGAGGAGATCCCGTCTCGGGTCCCGATCAGTGGGCCAGAGATTGGGAGTAACACCTAAATAAGCACACCAGGAGCAGTAATTCTTCAAAAGCTTCTTGCGAAGCTTGCGCGCCACCGCTGACTCGAGGGAATCTATCTGGTCAGGCTGGGGTAAGCGCATCTGGTAATTTGCCAGAAGCAGGAGGATGTGCTCCCTCTGGTTTCTGACGTTGTCGCGCTGGAATCCAAAGAAAGCGCTGAGCCAGTCGAGGAGGTCGGAATAGCGGTCCCAGGCGACGTCGGACGGCACAGGGAGGTCTCCGACGGTAAGTAGGGCGGCGGTGGCGGCCCGTACCTCGGCGAATCGGAGGGAGGGGTGATCAGACAGGATGTCATTGATGGGAATGATGTTATACGGGGTGGGACCCGCCGGAGGAGGCGGGGCCGTCGGCGGTCGCGAGTGGTGACTCATCTGGGCATTCGAGTAGCTGATTAGAGAAGAGAGGAGTACAGACGGGGAGTGGTGACCCGGAGTTTGGGTTCCGGATCAAAGAAAGAGAGAGAAAGAGAGCGCTTTGCTGGATTTGAAATGGGGAGGAGCTGGAAGGGGTCCAGGGGGGGAGAAGCGGCAGTCGGAAAGGGCAGAAAATACCAAGATTTTGGAAGAATATAATAAAAGCATATATTAATGTTTTGCATTAATTAATATAAATCCATTATTATGATTATTAATGCAATGAATAAGAAATTTCAAAGACGTGTTACATTTTCTTAATTTTATCATCGTTACCTTATTTTTATTACACTTCTTTTTATGACATTTTCAAAGACGTGTTACCTGATACATTTCGTGGAGTAAGCCGCTCGGAAAATGTTACCAAATGGAAAATTAAAAATACCGTCCAAATCTGTCAAGAGACAAAAAGGAAACTGATTAGACAGATCGGAGGAAAGATAAATTCTAATATCAGCCCGCTCAGTGGTATTAAATTATCAACTAGTATTAAAGTTTTTTGAATGACACTTGAAGTTTTGTATTTTACATAAATGGTAAGTGCTTAATGTATGTTATCTGATTTAACGAAAGGCAGAAAAAAAATGTTGAGAAAATTTTGTTAACTAATTTTACACATGAGATTTGCATATTGTCATGTAACGACTACGAGTATATTGACAATGCCCGTAAACTAATTTTTGTAAGAATCTTTATCTTATATTTTTTACGGTTGACTAATGCGATGTAAACAATATGAAGTCTGCCAGATACAACATGCAGTTAAAATAACAGTGTTGATTTATTTTTTCAAACAAAAGGTTGCTATAATAGGCATAAATTTAATTATATATATATATATATATATATATATATATCACTGTACTAATAATTAAGCAGACCTGCATTTAAGTAAGAGTTATCCAGGGTTTATGTCCAATTCGGATAACTAATGTTGATATTATAGAATCTTACGGGGGTTTGGATGTAATTTGCGCAGAGAAAATTTGAATCAGGAGAACTTTGCGCGTTTCCGTTTTCTTCGTCTGACAATCGACACTTGGGTTCAGATAATCAGATCGGATCCGTAAATTACTTGGATAGACCTGGGGCAGAAACAAGTTTATAGACCTAAACCATCTTTTTTTCGTTCAAAATCAAATTCCATAGACATAATTTCACGATGAGGAGGGTTCATATGCCTCCATTTTTCATGCCTCTGTCATGTCTCTATTTTTAAAAACTTTAATAACTCAAAATTTAAAATTAAAAGTCAAAATAAAACCGTTGGATCTATGCACGTATAAAAATTTATGACATTTCAATTTTGTTTTGGTTGTCATCAAGAGCTTGTAAAAAACGTACTAATATGAATAATTTTTAGACATTGATTTTTTAACTTATTGATTCACATAAAAACAAAATTAAAATGTGATAATTTTTTATGAGCACATAGATAAAATGATGTAGATCATATCCAACGGTTTTATTTTGACTTTTAAGTTTTAAATTTTGAGTTATTAAAGTTTTTAAAAATGGAGGCATTTGATCCCTCCTCTTTCATGAATACTACTATATGGGAAAAATGGTACGGCGGAACCGGCTTTGTCACAATGTGGTACGGTTATGGTACAGAACGGCATGGTACGTATGACTATCACGTGCTGTGACTCGCGTGTCGCATGTCGTAACCATTCGCGTGCTATGGCCATCTTTTGAAAATTTGGCACGGCACATCACGCGAATTATCTCGTCACGGCACGGCACGTGGTCAAGCGAGTCACGTAATTAGGATCGTTAGATCTTGATCAAATGGTGAATCTTGAATAAACTAACCTAAATTATGAAAAAAATAGTTAAACGTGACCAAACGTGACAGACGTGACAAGTCATATTTGGACATGGCATGTTTGAGGCACGGCGTGACTCGCGTACCGTAATCACCTTCGACATTTTAGTCACAACATAGCACAACACGTGTGACTGTTCACTTGGCCACGGCACGAAACTAAAGTCACAGTGTATTAGTCATGTTACGACACGACACGATTTTACCATCTAAATACTACCAAAGAGATTACATAATAATAAAAATATAAAAAATCTCTTCCACTTGTTCGTAAACTATTAACATTAATTAATTCACCATTGCAAGAGTGAGAAACCAGAGTGAATCTACACAATTATCTCACAATGCAAAATATACAAAACTAACTCTTTTTCTGCATTTTAATGAGCGGTAAAGGTATCGTTACGAGAATGCTTTTTAAAATATGAAATTGTTGCAAATATACTTGCATTTTGATTTGATCTATGCATGTTTGCAACTAAAATATTAACATATTTAAATTTTTAAAATAACATCTAAAAAAATTGGAGTGTACTGAAATCTTTTAATAAAAAAAAATAGAATCTGAAAAAGAATTCCATTCATCTCACTGTCCGTTTACTTTACTGCCTACTCTTTTTATGTATAGTTTTTCTTCATTATTTTGTGATGTTTATCATAATACAAATAATAAAAAAATTAATTAGATTATATCGTACTTTTATGTTCTCGCCATAAATAAAAATCACAAAAAAATATAAAAAAAAAAAGGGTCCGCCGCAAAGTTCAGTATGTGCCCTTAATTCCTCTTTTATTTGCAGTACATTGTTATAATGCGAGCAGCAGCGGCCAATAATGTCTCTTGCTTTTATTCATCTCCGTGTACCTTGTTTATTCCCTTTTTGGCGGTAGAGTCAACAGTCAAGGTTGGAGGGACCGTTTAGAAAAGCGAAGTCGGAGAAACCGTTGGATCCGCCTCTGCTCCTTTTCTTAGAGAAAAGAAGGACCCTGTTTTTCCGATCCGAACTATTCAAATTCGTTCATTCACGTATCTCGATAAAACAACTTTTTCATACACAAATTTCAACGAATTTGAATGATTCGGATCGGAAAAGCAGGGCCCTCTTTTCTCTAAGAAAAGAAGCAGAGGTGGATCCGAAACCGTTGAGTCTACCCATGAAGCATCCTAGAAAACTGAAATTTTTATTAATAGCACAAAAACCAAAAAAATATTGAAAATGAAGAAATTTTTTGCTGAAATTTGATAAATAATAAAAACGTAATAGTCTATGTTCAGGGGACGTTATAGACTATCACAGCCAGCTTAATCAAAAGATTATTTCTTAACTAAATAACGAAAAAACAAAAAAAAAAATAATCTCTGGACATCTTTGTCCATCACGGCCAGAGAGACAAAAAAAAAATAATAAAACTCTAGACTTCATAGTCCATCACGGCCAGAGAGCTGGAAAAAAAAAACCACTTCATCTATCATATATATCTAGTGACTTCATAGTACATTCAGTTCTTTGGCCATGATGGACTATGAAGTCCAGAGTTTTATTATTATTTTTTTCTGTCTCTCTGGCCGTGATGGACAAAGACGTCCAAAGATTATGTTTTTTCATTTTTTTCGTTGTTTAGTTAAGGGATAATCTTTTGACTAAACTGGTCGTGATTGTCTATAACGTCCCCTAGACGTTATAGACTATCACGTTTTTCCTATATATCGAAATTCCACAAAACCCTTCTTCATTATTAATATTTTTTTATTTGTATTCCTATTAATAAAAATTTCGGCCTAGAAAAACCAAGAGGAAAATTTGTGTTATATGCACCATAAATTTTTTAATTGTATATTTGCAAATTTTCACTAGCTGCCAAAAAATTAAGATATGGTTGTGGAATGAAGTTTTGAAATTTTCTAAATATTTTTACCTTCTCCTCCAATGATAGTTTAGCAAATGATATTTAACAACGATGTTTATACCCAACTCAAAACAGTAATTAATTACTATTACTAGCAAATTATTAGAATAATCGCATGAGTCTCTTTTTGAGGTCTCACAAGAGCTTTTATATCAAATATATATAATGTAATTCTTTATTAGAAAATCTTTGACGGTTCCTTTCAATTTTCAATTTCAATGAAGTATGATAGTGTCTGATTAGTATGACATCGGTGTTATATGACATCAATTTTAAAATTTATTAAACATATTTCAAATATTAATTCAAACTATTCAAACCGATTTACTATATTAGTGATGTGTTTATACGCAAACATTCTATTTTTTTAAGTTATTTTAGTATCAAGTCACTGTCAAGTGATAAAAAAATGTTAAAATGAATGCATTAAAATTAACTTAAAAACTCTCACATTTGACCGCTTGACTTGATACTAAATAAACTCGAAAAATTATAAATTTTGTATGTAAATGTACAACTAATAAAATAAATCGATTTGAATAGTTTAGATTCATCATTTGAAGTCAATTCGATAGGTTTTGAAATTAATGTTATATAAACTGAAATGACACTAATATCATAGTAACCGAACTCAATACAATATAATAATAGAAACATCGTGAACAAATTATAAGCACCTATTGTGAACCACAGTCAAATAATGAATGAAATTCACTGTAGATGTCCGGATGTTGAATTTTATGCAAAGAAAGAAAAAGATATTCAGATGAGCAGTGTCAATTGTACTCTTTTATATATTTATTCTATTTGTATCATATTTTGATTGTTTACTTGATTCGTATCATATTTGATAAGATAGGTACCGATAAAAATGAAGTGTTTTTTGTTAACTTAATGGGTTAAATTATGAAAAATATTTTATCCAACCCATTTCGTATGCGTTGACATCTCAGGGGCAACCCTACAAGCTATAAATTAATAAGTTGAAACATTGCTAATATTGATCTGTTTTACTTTTCTTTGTGAATTTTATTGATAGCGTTTGTTCTTTCTTTTCATTTTATTCTAAATAATTTAGTATTTAAAATTCCGTGGTAATTGTCTTTTAAATTGACATATCATCTGTTGGTAATTGTCTTTAGGGGGGGGGGGGGGGGGGTATATATCAAAGGGAGGAGCCAAACAAAAAGTATGAAAATAAGTATATATCAAAGGGAGGAGCCAAACAAAAAGTATGAAAATAAATTTTTATTTCAATAGACTGGTAATTTTTTTATTAAACTAATAAAAATACATCATTTAAACATCTTGCCATTTATATAAAAATATTTCATGCAAAATGAAAAAATCTCTGCATTGATAGCGTGTCCTTATCACTAGCGGTATATATATATACGTTTTCAAGTTAATATGCCCATGGCCATTTAGGCATTTTGCCTTTAAAAATTTCACTCAGGACCATATTTTTTTTTTAGCAATTTACTTCCTATTCTTTTGTACTTATCTATTATAATAAAAAGAAAAGATTGAATAAACAAATTAACTTTGCATAGTAATAATAAATATATATTAATAATATTTTTCATGTGTTTGAAATTTGGACGGCTTGACATCCAATCTCTTCTAAAGATGATATATTAATCTGTGAAATTAAATTTTATATCTTAATTTGTGCCTTAAACATTGGGTCAACATGTTACTTACATTATGGGTTGTCAGAATTTTCTTTGAAACGAATCACGAATCCACATGGACAATATTAGGTGATCTGCGTTTGAGTAACTATACGTAGCTATAAATATTTGAGAGGTCAATTCCAGAGAGAAAAAAAGAAAAGAAAGAGAATCCGGCAAACTTCAACTTGGGAAAATGACGGATGGTTATTTATGCAAAGACTTCTGATGTAAGTCAAATGTTCTTTTAAAAAATAATAATGAGATTTTGACCGGCGGAAAGCGAAAAATGCGACGCAAGAAAAGGTTGCTAATTTTCCATTTTCTTTTAGCATTCATCTAGCGATAATGTTATTCATTTTCTTTTGAAACCTCGGTATAATTTATTTCTGAAAACTTATTATACGGATTTGAATCACTGTTTAATATGCACACATTGTAAATTATATTTGAAAATAACTTAATTTTATTTTTATTTTGACAAATTGCCAGTAGGCTGAAAATAACTAATTATGCAACAAAGTTTTTACCTTTTTTTAATATATTCCAATATAGATTAAAAATTCACACATTGAGAAATCGAAATTTTTTAGTTACCATCTTAATAATTTAAATTTTTAATCTTACAATTGAATTATTAAAAAAAAAATTCAATATTACACATCCACGCAGAAGAGCCTTGGGGCTCTACACAGACATTATTTGCACATAATTTATGGACTGCAGACATTGTTTGCGTAGAGCCCCCGTGCTCTGTGCGCAAATATTGTTTGTGTAGAGCCCCTGTGCTCTGCGCAGACAATGTCTGCTTGGAGCTTTTTGTTTGGGAAATGGTAAGTTCTCATTCTAAGGTGAACTCATATTACTCAAATACCAAAACATCTTTACCACATTCATATTTTCCAATGAAATATCAGCACGACATCAATGTTTTTGTAATAATACGTTGATGCATTGTTTTCAAACTTTAAACAACCATAACTTAAATAGGAAACTATGAATTAGAGTCATCGATTTTAGTGAACAAACCCAATTTGGAATGCTCGTGAAGAGACGTAGGGTGTGGTGTCTCGGGCATAACTCGCCGAGGAGGGCATAGCCCGAAAGCTGACATAGTCAAAAGTAAAAAAAAAAATATCGTTTAGGATCTCAATACTTCAGTTGAAGTTTCTTATCCTCACTAGTTATATATATTTTTTATTCAAATAATAACATACCATCATTCATTAGGTAATTTAATTTGACAATAACCAATATTTTAAAATAAGTACTATTTTTTTATTTTGTTTCTAATTGCATGTCTGTTATTCTGTACCTACAAAAACTCTCCACGGAGACATTGCCTTAGAGTTTTAAAATAGAAACGACCATAACTTTTTGTACCAACAATCGTGCATGGTAACATTGAAATTTTTCAGAAATTGATGATAAGGTTAAAATTTTAAGATAATTAGATGGTAACTAAAAATATTTTCGGGTTGAGAAATAGACATGGAAAAAGGTTCTATAACTATGATTTTATCGTTTGTGCTAATTTTCTATTTAATTGTATGTAATATTAATTTCCAAGTGTCTAATTTTTTTTTTTCTCTTTCCGCGAAATATCATGTGTTTTAAAAAGTCTCAAGTCCGCTGTCATTGTTGTAAATGGATCTAGATGCCATTTGAGTCAACGGTAGATGACCCCAAAACCTCTCCACTTAATAAATCAGTTCGTGAGGTTTCGTGTCAGCGATCCAATGGCATCAAATACTAATATCGCAACTACCGAAATTTTTAAAGTTACCATTATCTCAAAAAATAAACTAAAAAACCATCAAATTTGAGTATTTCGAGATTTACCACAGCCGCAGAACACCGGTGCGGCTCCAAATGCTGAGACTGTACAGAATTATTCTGCGACCCCAACCAGGGGTCCGCAGAATTATTCTGCGGCCCATATATATAATTTTTTTGGCGCAACAAACTTTGAGATATCTCATACGGGCACGCATTCCAAAAACAATTTTTTTTATTAAAGTAATCCCTGTTTTAATTAAATAAAAAACCAAAATATATATATATATATATATATGTATGTATATATATATATGTATGTATGTATATATATATATGTATGTATATATATATATATGTATGTATATATATATATATGTATGTATATATATATATATGTATGTATATATATATATGTATGTATGTATGGGGCCGCAGAATGGTTCTGCGGACCTCTGGCTGGGGCCGCAGAATGTCTGTGCGGTCCCTAGCATTTGAAGTCACATAATCATTTTGCGGCCGTGGTAGATCTCGAAATACTCAGATTTTGTGATTTTTTAATTTTTTTGAGACATTTTAAAGCAGTCATGTCAGGAATGCAACTTGTTAAAAATGTAAGAGCAGCTATGCTCGAATATTTAGTTAAGTTGTTTCTAACTAAATAAATTGTTTTTGGTCAAAACATTAATATTTCGTATTTTATTTGGCGGGATTTGAATTAAAAATATTGTAGGTTGGATTTTAATTCTTGATGTTTTTTTTACGGGTACAAGTAAATAAATTGAACTCAATAGTAATATTATGTAAGTGTTGTAACATTACACGCAGAATGTGCACACATGAACTCAAAGATTATTGCTTCTGAATTGAGTTTTTTTCATGCAAATCTGATTAATTAAAGCAAAATCGGACTTAATTCAGTTTGTTTAGTCGTATTTTTCAATTCTTTTTTGAAAAATTCCATAACAGCAGCTGACAGAATGTTTGCATTAGCAAAGTGATGCGCACCAGCGCAGTATTCAACGAATTCGGATCCAGTGAAGTAACTCAATCTTTGGATTTTGGATCGAGACCGTCCGATTTGAATCCACGAAAATCTATTCCCGAAGTGAGTGCACACATCCCAACGACGAATTCGAATTCCGAGACGATCTCGAGTGACGAATTCGAATCGGACGGTCTCGATCCAAAATCCAAAGAATGAATTTGATCCGGACCCGTATTCAACCTTGTACAATACTTCATGCATGGCGTCGCATTTTTCAGTTCGATTGATAGATTTATATGCTCGGTTCAGTCTATATTTTGCAAATCAATAAGAAAAACTTTAATTTTGACTAGCTTTAATTCAATTTACCAAATTAATCATTGAACACCTCTGAAAATACTAGAGATGTAATGGACTAATGGGAAATTGACCAATCCGACCGACCCGATTAAAAAAAAAAAAAACATTTGTTGGTTATTTGTGAATTCAATTTTGATCAATACAACAAATAAATTTAGATACAACTTTTGTAAAAATATACCGAGTAAACCCCCATTCAACTGTTCTACAACATTTTCCATAGAAAATTTTCTTTATATATAATGATAGGTAAGGGCGAATTCAAGATTTCCGTCAGAATTAGACATTAATCGGATTTAAATTGCATCGGATTCAAATTCATTAACTAATTAGATAATAGATGACTACTGTTCTGCAAGTATTTGGTGAAGAGGAAGGTCAGCAAAAGTTAATATCGAAAAAGGTATGTGTCTATCAAATAAATTTTTAATTGAAAGAAATATTTCTCCAAATTATATTTTTTCCCTTTGCAAAGTACCTCACTCCAAAATTGTCTATCAAATATATTTCTGGGGTTTAAATAAAAAAAAATATATTTTTGGGGCCAAGCTCTTAAAACGAGGAAATGGTTTCCCAGCCAAGCAAAACAGCAGGCTTCATTTACGGGCTTTAATAGTTTTTTTTTTTTTTTTTTGAAGGTCATTAAGGGGACTCACATAACAATTTCATTGATAATAGAATACGTATTTATTTACCGAGGATGATCAAATATAAAGCCCAAATGCAATGTTTGGTCCTCTTCTTTGTGGATCGAGAGATCTGATACCATAAAAATTAAAACATATCCCAGTGGGCCAGTTGCAAACTATCTGTTGCAAATTTTAAAATGTAAAAGGTAGTTGCATTATTTTATTTATTTATTTGATTCAAACACGTAGGTAACATTGATTAATTAAGATTCATCAGTACATAATAATAATAATAATAATAATAATAATAATAATTCAGAAACACAAAAGGAAAATAACAAAAGAAAAAGAGGTTTCGTAGTACATATCAGGAACCAAAGATATATTTAAATGTCGAAAGCATACTCTGTTGCTCTGCACTAAATTTCATAAATTGGGTTTGCATAAATTGAAATAAACGGAGTTGATCTGCATGTCTATCCTCAGCTCCAATAGCGTGCATGGCAGCAGGTAACAAACTACAGAAAACTTGGTAATATCCCCTTCCACACCAACCCACTAATTCAGTTTCCAGGTAAGATCCCCTTCCACACCACACCAACCCAATATATAATATTAATAAAATATTGTTGACGGACTGACTCATGATCTAGCCTCGCAAATTGCATAGTTGTGTATTTAACCTTTGGGGAGGGCAATTTTTTTAAAACAAGGTACCTCTCCACTCCCCTTAAAACAAGGTACCTCTCCACTCGTAGTCGAGTGTGGAAGAAGACAAACTACATGTTGCAAAATTTGTAACGTAAAAGATGGTTGCATTCAAAATAATCTATTTTCGGTAACATCCCTTTCTCGTCGGACCACTAACGATACTGATTTCCGTGTTCGCTACGCTCGTAGACTTGAAAAGTCAAATATGGCACATATATGGTTGCATTCAAATAACCCAATTTCCAGGTAATATCCCTTTCACACCCTCCCACTAAATAATTTTAATTTCCTTGGCTAGAAACTCTCGTTGACGGATTGACTTAACTACTGGTCTCACAAATCGCAATAGTACGTTGTGCATTTAAAGCGAAGTACCTCTTCACTCCACTCATAATAAGAGCTCCATCTAACAACTAATGGCATATATGTTCTTCTCTATTATCCTCGTACAACTACTCTTTTTCTTGCAAAACTCTAAAGCACAAGCACAATTCAGTCTCAACAAAGGATCTTCTCTGAAAGTAGAGCGCTATGATCAACCCTTCCTTGTCTCAGAAGACAAAACCTTTTATTGTGGATTCTACTCGGTCGGTAAAATGCTTTCACCTTTTCTATTTGGATTTCCACCAATTCAATCAATAAAACTGTAGTTTGGACCGCAAACCGTGACTCACCAGTTAATGGATATGGGTCTAAAGTATCGTTTCGACGTGACGGTAATTTGGTTATAATAGATGTTTATGGATCAGTGGTGTGGTCCACCTCCACGAACTCCTTAGACGCATCAACCATCTCGCTCCTCAACACCGGCAATCTTGTAATAAATAATACAAAAGGTAACACTGTGTGGCAAAGTTTTGGCTCGCCAACAGATACACTGTTACCGTACCAGCCTCTTACAAAAGGAAAGAAGATCATTTCGGCAATGGCGAAAGGTGAAGTCAGTTCGGGCTATTATAGCCTCTATTTTGATAGTGATAATGTGTTGAAGCTTATATATGATGGGCCAGTGATCTCTAGCATATATTGGCCGAATCCTGGTATTAATGCCTTTCAAAATGACCGAACAACCTATAATAGCAGTAGGCTAGCGGTACTAGATGAAACAGGACTATTTATTTCTAGTGATGGTTTTACTGTATCGGCTAGTGACTTGGGAGGATCTAGTATTAGGCGATTAACACTAGATTCTGATGGCAATCTAAGAATGTATAGTTTGAACAAATCTCATGGGAGTTGGGAGGTATCATGGGAGGCTATTTCCGAGCTATGTAATGTCCATGGTTTATGCGGTCAAAATGGGATATGTCAGTACTCGCGGTCGCGGGGTATAACATGCTCATGTCTGCCTGGTTATGAGATGAACAACCTTAATAATTGGAACGAAGGGTGTAAACCTACGTTTACTTATAGTTGCAATGCAACAAAGTCTCATTTTGTAGAGTTCTCACAAGTTGACTTCGATGGATTTGATCTATCATATAGCTCAAAAATTTCATATCATGATTGCGTAAAGAACTGTTTACAAAATTGTACTTGCACTGGTTTTGGTTATCGAATAACAGGTGAAGGTGTTTGTTATCCGAAAAGTACACTTTTTAATGGAATCAACTCGACCAGTTTCCCGGGACGCTTCTACCTTAGAGTTCCAATTGATTCAAATGATTTGATTTTAAACTCTCATGACAATCTAGATTGTACTAAAGTTACACCAAGCATGTTTGGAACAAGTCAAAATAATACAAAATGGTCATACATATTCATATTTATTGCCGTATTTGGTGCATTGGAGACTATTCTTTTGGTGATTGGATGGTGGTACCTTTCAAGAGATCGAGAAATGCCAAAGTCGATGGAAGAAGGTTATAAGATGATATTAAGCCAATTTAGGCAATTTACATACAGAGAATTGAAGGAGGCGACAGGCAACTTCAAAGAAGAGATTGGAAGAGGTTCTTCCGGGGTTGTCTATCGGGGAGTTTTGGATGATAAGAGAGTCGTAGCGGTCAAAAAGTTAAATAATGTAATACAAGAGGAAGAGGTGTTCTGGGCCGAGGTGAATGTGATTGGTCGTATCAATCACATGAATTTGGTTCGAATGTTTGGCCTTTGCTCTCAACATCAAAATCGGCTTCTCATTTACGAACACATGGACAATAAATCGCTTGACAAGGTCCTTTTTGAAAATGACACGAAACTTCAATGGAGACAGAGGTTCAAAATTGCATTGGGTACCGCCAAAGGGCTCGCATATCTCCACCATGAGTGCTTAGAATGGATCATACATTGTGATGTGAAACCTGAGAATATCCTCTTGGCAAGAGATTTTGAGCCTAAGATCTCAGATTTTGGACTTGCTAAGCTATCTAAGAGAGACGGATCAGGTTTTAATACCTCACACATGAGAGGTACGATGGGGTACATGGCACCCGAATGGGCACTACATCTACCCATAACATCAAAAGTTGATGTTTATAGCTACGGGTTGTTCTACTAGAGATCATTACTGGTAAACGGATCTCAGTTTGGGTGACAGATGACGGAGAAGGTCGAATGAGGAGTATTGCTAAGGAAGTGAGACATGTTTTGGAAGGTGGGGATGAATCAGTGATAGCGAGTATAGTGGATGTTGGATTGCAGGGCCAGTTCAACAAGGAACAACTGGTCACCATGCTAAGTGTAGCTACATTCTGTCTTGAAGAAGAGAGAAATAAGAGACCGACTATGGATGAAGTTGTCAAGAATCTCATAGCATTTGATGAGACGGATGACTCCAGCTAAAAATTCTGATTTGTAAAAGAAGTGACAACTTCTGTAATTTACCATTTATTATTATTGTAATTACGTACATTGTAAAGTCGAGTTTGATAAGGAAATAAAAAGGTGCACTGTGCGTGTGTGCTTCTACAAGTGGAAGTTTGTTTTCATCTTTAGTTCTCATTACAAATAACTTGTAGCACTAGCTTAGTCTTCATGCATGATTGATGCATCCTGAGTAGTTTTATATATAGTTTTGACATCAAGTGCGTTGCAGCAAACTAAGAATCTCGATTGGTGGGTCAAATAAAAAATGCAGACCAAAATTAACGTACGTAACAGATTTTTATTAATCAAAAGAGAGCGTGACCCTTGTTTCTTCCTCAAAAAAATTTAACGTAATTAAACTTTTGTTTGTGTACGTCGATATTAGGGGCGGACCCTCATAGTCTCGGGGGCAGCTGACCTTGCTGGATTTTGAGTTTTAGTGGAGATTTATCGGGTCCTGACCGACTTTGCTCCTTCTGAAATTTTTTTTTTCTCCCCTCTGGATGTTTAATTTATAGTTCGGATTAAATTTAGAGTTAAAATTGAAATAAATTTGTTAAATTTTTATTGATAATTAGAATTATAAGTTAAGAGCATAAAAAATTATAAGTCAAAACATTGAAAAGTATAAGTTAAAATATTATTTTTTATCGAGTATCCAATTAGTTAATGGATTTAAATTCAATTAGCTATTTAAACCCGATTCGATAATTTTTTTACCTCCCTGACGAAAATTCTGAATCCGCTCCTGTGAATGAGATAGCTTTTATCTAAATAGTTGGTGTATTGCAACGTAAGCCTTACATTGTAAGAGTAACTTTTGATTTGGGCTACTGATCTACGGATACAGTAAAAAGATTTAGGACTTTGAAAGACCATATCCATATTGTATATATAAAAATAAAATATATACGAAGGTTTCGTATATTGACAGGAAATATCGATCTAACGATATGCACCGACATTTTTATTAATATCCAAAGTTAAGAAATTAATTAATATACCCAGATTATGTGGGAAATTACAAAAATGTCCATACCGTCCAGAAAATGGCCGGTACTCTATTTAATCAACTACCGGCTAGAAAATGATTGGTACTCTGTTTAATCTATTATCGGCCAGAAAATGACTGGTACCCTTAATTTTTTTTTTGGCTGTTTTTGCAGTATTTTCTGTTTAGATTTTCTGTTGTAGTATTTTATGTTTAGATTTTTGTGATTGTAGTATTTTATGTTTAGATTTTATGTTGTACTATTTTTGTTATTGTTGTAGTATTTTCTGTTTAGCATAATCATGATAATTTATTTTATTTTAGTATAATTTAGCGTAACTTAGTTTAATTTAGCATATTGCTGATAATTTATTATTTTATTTTAGTACAATTCCAATTAGTTTAATTTAGTATAATTCTCATAATTTATTTTATTTTAGCGTAATTTTAAGTTAGTGACGAAAAAAGATCTAAAAAAATATAAAAATAGTACAATGAAAAGCATACATAAAAAATAACAAAAATATAAGATAATCCAAACATAAAACACCAAACATAGTATACCAAATATAAATAGTACAAAACAATCACCGCCACAGATCGGAGGACCATCGTTCAGCTGGTACTCCGGCGTTCGCTCAAACCGGCCAGACTCTCTCTCTCGGTGTAACGACATCAGCATCGGCCTCGTTGCGTATCTGTTCGGTGGTATCCCAGACATACTCACCCCTAGAGACTGGCGGGGGTGTACAGAAGATGGATGCAGCGAACTTAGTCCCACAGTCAGGATGAGACCCGCTACCACTGGCCTCTCTATCATGTGGTATCTCTGTCTCATAGTGTGGTACTGGCGGTGGCAGCATGTCGGCTGGATCCTCATATACCCCGAGGTCATCGAGACTGAACTTTGTCTCCTGTGTATTAGTAGAAAAGGACTCCGGAGGCGGTGGTGGCATCTCGGCCGGACCCTGCAATCATACATATAATTAAGTAAATTTGATTTGAATGAAGAAATTTGTACTAACCTGACAGCTAATGAAATATGACATACCAGAGGCTGAACCAGACATCCCTGCACGCCGTAGAATGCCTGCCAGCCAGTCATGGACAATACCCAACAATGGTAGTCCCACTCTGGATGCTCATCGGGGGAAGATGGCATCACATCTAGCATAACAGGGCTCGCGTCGAGCTCGGTCGGATCTATCTCACGACAGTTGATGTTCTCTCCGGCGTCTCGTAGCATAGTGATGAACTGCCTACTGTGCCCGGCATCCTCAACAAAATTGGCATTCTGCTTGAGGAAGTAGTACCCAAGACGTCTCCATTTCTTCTTTCCCAGTATGGTGATCCCATGCTGAAAAAATAAATATTTTGTTAGATCTTTAAGCGAGGCCAAGACCTTTAAGCGAGGCCAAAAGCTGAAAAAATAAATATTTTGTTAGATCAAACCTTGATGAACTAATCAGTTAAGAAAAAACTATGTAGTTTTAGGTGCATTACCTGGCGAGCCCATTTTTTACCATTGGGTGTATAACCATCATTGTCTTTGACCCTGTCGCGTAAATGGGCACCGTAATCATCCTACAAATATATGGAAGCCATGTAGACCCGCAAGTACCAAGCCTCATACCTCAATAGAAGATGTCTCAGGGTCTGCGTGAGCTCATCTGGCACCTGATAAAAGTCGTAGTGCCCCAGGGTCTCCGCCCTAGTGTAGTACTCCTGAAAATGGTCATTCCAGTCGCGCTCCAGTCGCCCTAAGTGGCTAGTCCTATAAGAAACACGTTAGTTGCAATACAAAGCTATCAAATAATATGAGATAATAGATAATATGATACTACTTACTTGTGCATGTCTTTAATGGTGGACCTCAACAAAGATGGCTCTGCGGGAATCAACGGCGCATGTTCAAACTAACGGAGTACCCGATCTGGATAGCCGTGCTCCACTATTCTAGAAGTGTACAAGTGGACCTCTGTAGTACCATATCTCCTGTTGCTGCAGACAAATCCCCGGCAACTGCTCATCCTCGTACAAATGGTCGTACGGTGTCCACTGAACAAGATCTGCAGCCAAACTCTGCAGCTCTGAACGGGCCAGCCTAATACCAATGGTACTATCATGGGTCCGATCCAGGTAGTTGTGAGGACCGTGCCACTTCTTGGCATATGCCGGGCATTTGAGATTGTCGGGCGCTCTCCATGCTGGAGGCTCATTCTAGATAGGTCGGCCAACCGGTAGCCGTGACCACAACCAGTGCTGAAGCAAAAGTACCAGCCCATACATTTTCTTCTTATCCTTTTGCATTTTCAAGAGTTTTAGCCGTCAGGGTATTTGGATTGGTTGATTAAATAATAAAGAAAGAAAAAAGTTAGAGACTTACCTTACAACTACGACACCAGGTTGGAGTACAGATGGGCTAGGACAGCCCCACCCCAGTTGTACGGCGATACATGCTCAAGGTCTGCCAGCAGCGGGAGATACATCATCGGCATCATATCACCGCTGAAATCAGCAAACATGACAGAACCAAATAGGTCCATCACGAAGCCCCGTGTATATCTGCAATACAAAACATATAATATAAAGTCAATAACAAATGTAATAGAAACAATTTATAGTTTTTACCTCTCAATCTGCTGTTAGACCCGGGCTGAAGTGCTCTCGCAACTTCTTCAGCCTCAGATGAAATTTGGACTTCCCACGATCCTCAATAAGAGAGTGAGAATCAGCTCCCAACAAACCTAGTGCTGTCAGATATGCCACTAACGGGGGTGCCACTGGTAGGCAAACTCCAAATGGCACTTACATCCTTGAGTGTAGCTGTCATCTCTGTGAATGGCATGTGGAACGTGTGAGTCTCGGGACGCCATCTCTCAACCAATCCTGCGATGAGAGATGCATTGATGATGCCACTCCCAGTCCGCAAGATGTCCACAACCTGGTAGAGGCCCAGATTGATGAGGTACTGGTCCATCACCGGGTAGTACTGCATGTGAACGCACCGGTACTTCACATCTAAAAGAAACGTGTCCTGCATTGAAAAAAGTAATCCACATGGTGTTAACATAACAAAATTTAAACTCAACAAAATTTGAAAAAAGGCTAAAAAAATACGTACCTCACGAGAAGTCAGTGAGATTCGGTGCTCGCGGTGGGGCATCCACAAGAGAGGACTGAAATGCTCTGTGCTGCCAGTCTCGATCGGCTCGTCAACTACAGGTGGTGCTGGATGAGTCCTAGGCCGTCCTCTAGCCATCCTAATGTCAAAAATAAAATTCTGTTAACTTACGCTAAGTAAACCCTAAACTCTAATTTTTTGGTAATGAAATAGCCTAAGTAAGGTAAAATATGCAAAAAATAAGCTAAAATAGGCTTAATTATGCTAAAATATGTTAAATAGGCTAATTGCGATTAAATTAACCTAAAATAGGTGTAATTATCTAGTTTCGGTAAAATATGCTAAAATAGGCCAAAATAGGCTTAATTATGCTAAAATAAGCCAATTGCGGTTAAAATACCATAAAATATGCTAAAATAGTTTAATTTCGGTAAAATAGGCTAAAATAACATAATTTCGGTAAAACATGCTAAAATAGGCTTAATTATGCTAAAACACGCTAAGAAGGGTCAACTATGCTAATTATACTAAATTACAATAAATTACCCTAAACCCTAAACTCTAAAACATACTAAATTTAATAATTAAAACTAACTACAATGGATTTAACACTATTACAACTAAATTATTCTAATTCGGTACATTACTAACAAATTCTTAGATTTTACAATCAATTTGCACTAAAAATGAATTTTTAAAAAATTAGAGGGACTTACTTGCAAATCTGGAAAGAGATGGAGAAATCTGGAAGAAAGAACTCAATCGAGGAGAGATAGTGTAAAATTTGATGAAATGAATTGTGAGAAATTCAGCCAAACCTTCACACACACATATATATAGCAAAGGTACCGGCCATTTTCTGGCCAGTAATAGATTAAACAGGGTAACGATCATTTTTTGGCCGGTAGTTGATTAAATATATGGTACTGGTCATTTTCTGACCGGTATGGATATTTTTATAATTTCACACAGAATCTGGATATATTAATTGATTTCTATTTACCTTGGATATTTTTTATAAAAATGTCGGCGATACGCAAATACAAACAAAGCTTTAATAAGATTTCTGCTCACTTACGAAATTGTTCCGAGAATACGTACTCTCCATTCTTTTTTATTTCTTTTGAAGTAGGAGAAAGTTTTTCTTCAGTAACAGTGTTATTCGAATATTAAATCGAACAATCCATATATTTTCTTAAAACCTACTCTGTGGGAGGGGGGGACTGGAAAAAATAATTTAAAAGAAAATATTATTTTACCACATCAACAATTTCACAATTATTCATCAATTACCATCACTATTGATGCAATTTTAATTGAATTAATGTTATAACAGAGCTATCTTTTCTAATTTAACAAAATTGCAAAATTATTTGCTTAGCAATTATCTGAATGTACTACATAAGATTTTCTTATCATTGAAAAAGAAGAGGTAGCATAGTTGGCTAGAAAAAAGTTCTATGATTGTTGGTTATTCAAAGGTCGAGAGTTCGATTCCCTCTCATGACTTCGTAGCCTATGCGAAGATTTTCAATTTTTTTTCTTATCAACTATAAAATAATATTTACAAATACTTAATTATGTGGTACTTTAAAACAAATTACTAATTAAATAATTTTGATAAATTATGTATTCTACATCTATGCAACTCAAATTACAAATATCACATCAACATTTATAATTTTTTTTAAATAAAATAGAGATGCTAGGAAATAATTCTAAAATATATAACGTAATGACAAATGATTTTAAAATTCGTAACGAACGATTTACATTTACATGCTATCTATTTTTATATGGTAGCCCATAACATGTGAAATCGAGAGGATATAAAGAGGTGATATAAAAAAACATATTGCTAGCTTCCACTGACCTTCAAAAAAAATATTTCTAGCCAATTAACACGAAATGTCAATAAATGTCCATGTTAGGACTGCTAATGAGTCTAGTCGGCTCATGAGCCAATGAGTTGAACAACTCAATAAATTATATCGAGCCAGATTCTAAACTAAATAAAGCTCAAACTCGGCTCGGCTCATATTTTATTACTCAAACAAGGCCGAGCTGAGCCGGCTCATGAGCCAATGAGTTGGAGGATATGCATATGAGGTTTATGAATTTTAGAGAGCTGTGGTAATATTCCATGTTGGAGCTATGCAAAATGAAAGCCTTTTGTTATTTTTTAACATGAGATTAGAAATGGTTATCAAATTATCTTGTATCAGATTGATATGTTGTTTGTATTTTTTTTTTCTAATGCTTGGTTTTAATTTGAATATTTCTAAATGATATGTTAAATTTTTTAATTTTAGTGAATTTTTGAATTTTAGTAGTTTTACAAAGCACGTGAATGTTTTAGTTTTGGTGTTATATTTGAACTTGAAACGTGATATAACGGAGATTTTAATGTTTAGTTTTACATAGTATAACGGAGCTCATGAATGTTTAGTTTTAGTGTTATAATTACAAAGTACATGAATGTTTAATTAGTTTTAGATTTTTAATGTTTTATTTCTCTAATGTTTGGTATGAGTTGAGCTCGCGAGTTATGAGCCGAATTTGAGCTGAGTTGAAGGCTCAAACTCATTGAATTGAGCTGGGCTTTTTTCTTCAAGACTGAGCCGAGTCCAAATTGGACATATTTAGTTACAAACTGAGCTGAGTTTTGAGCCGAGTTTGACTCATTGCAGCCCTAGACCACGTACAATGAATGTAACTATTTATTTGTATTTTTTAATGGCCGACCTTTCAAGTTTTGCACTTGGAGAAAAAAAAATACGTTTACTTCTTTTATTTAAGAACTAGGAGAGATGAGCGATATGAAATGCGAAATAATAGACCGGTCAACAAGTGACCTATTTGGTGAGAGATATATATATATATATATATATATATATATATATATATATATATATATATATATATATATATAGAGCTGGGCTATGGTGAGTTGTGAAGTAAGATGTTATTTTTACTTCACGCTCATATTTTCATTTTGAAAATTCAAACAACTAATCCGAACCGTTCAACATGTTCTAAATATTGAAATGTGCTTGGAGACTAAATTTTACATTTTTTGGAATTTTTTTACTATTTATTAAGCCACTTTGAAATCGCTGATCCGGTTAACATGATCTCCATATGAATATATACTTGCAAACCAAATTTTACATTTTTTAGAATTTTTTACTATTTATTAAGCCACATTAAAAATCGCTGATCCAATGGTCCAGAAAAGTTTGCTGTTGTGTACAAATTAGTGTTTTTTCAAAGTGGTTTAATAAATAGTAAAAAAATTCAAAAAAATGTAAAATTTGGTTTGCAAGTACATATTCATATGGAGATCATGTTGAACGGTTCGGATCGACCGTTAGGATTTTGAAAACTCAAAAATTGAGCCGTAGCACGGAAGCCTCTATGCTATGCGTAGCACTGTCGTATGACTAATTGTTAGTTTTTTATAACCAAATTGCTTGACCCACATAGGAAGTAATTAAAAGCTGTATAGACACTTGCAGGGCTGCTAATGAGCGGGCTTCGGTTCAAACTCAGCCCGGTTCAACATTTAAATATGAAGTGTCCAGTCCATGATCGGTCCAAATATGAAGAGTTTTTGTCCATGATCAGTTCGTCCAATTTTGTCCAGAATTTGTCCATAATCATTACTTACTCAATTCGGAAAACGTCCATATGGACAATAAACGAATCTTTGTATGGACAACATATGGACAATAGCTAAGTCGACTTATCAAAAACATTACAAATTTTGTACAAAACAAAACCTAATAAAAAAAGATCCAAAATTAAACAAAAAAGAATCAAAATTTGTTTCATAAGTTCACACAACACAACATGCTTCAAATGTTTATTTATAAAATTAGGCTTCAAAATTAAACCAAAATTTCTCTCTTACTCACAAAGCTAAAGAAAGCAAAACAGGTTTGTAAAAATCAAATTCATTACTACTGAAAGTTACTACAGTACAATAACAAATAATCAAGATTATACTAGAACCTCTCCTCATCTAATTATCATATGTCAGCCCATTATTCCTGGTCATAGGTAAACTTGATTTTCTTCGCCTTAGGCTGAATTTTACCAACCTGCACATCAATATTACAAGAAAACATTATCAAAACACTTAAAGGTTAAAAAACAAAGATTTATAAGATAGTTGAGCAGACTAGTAACAATCTTAAAAAAATTTAAAAGAAAAATAAAACATTTTCCTGTTTCCATCCCTAAAGTTCCAGAGTTCCCATTTGGTTTCCTAACAACATCTACCAGTTGATTCCATTTCAGTAAAAGACAAATTAAAAATTTTAAAAAATGCACAGCTAAAAAACCCAGTGAGTGACTGGTATAACAATTGCAACCCACCTCTAAACTTGAATGATTCCATGTATAACAATTGCAATTGGTATGTTATACATGACAAATTAAGTTTTTAACTTGAATGATTCAATATCTTAACAAATGCAGGTACTTGTACAGAGCTGGACACATATACGACATGATGCAGGTTCAGCTATTACTGGTACCAACTTGATTAGTATTTATCTATTATGATTTTGTTATGTTTAACACAAGCAAAAAATTTAAAGATCAACCAACTCTGATTCAAAATCTATTATGATTTTATTATGTTTTATGTTCCAGGAGCTTTTCACAATAAATTGCAAACCGTGATTAAAACAAAAACAAAAATTAAAAACCAATATTACAATCACAAGATTGCTTCAACTGATTAAAACAAAAACAAAAAAACCCAAAATAGACCCACAACCCGTTAACCCAGAGACCCACAACCCGTTAACCCAACAGAGAGAACGAGGGAGAGCAAGGAAGGGGACGCTTACCAAGAATGGCGAGGAGCATGAAAAGGGTCAAGAAGAGGGTCGGCAGCAAGGTTGTCTGGGAGAGAGGAGAGAGGAGAGAGGCGCGCCTCTAGGATAAGCGGAGGGACCTCCTGGAATCGAAGATCGGACCGAGAGGGTCAGGAAGAGCCGGTGAAGAGAGGCGCAGTGGCAGAGAGAGATCGCAAAGAGAGGGTGAAAGATCGATGAAGAGGGCAAGAGGCGCTCAAACGGGGAGAGAAGCGTAACTAGGGCTAGTAACCTATCGCTCAAACGAGCTGCTGTTCATGGACATCAAACGATCTGTTCACTTGATATCTGAACAGGCTGTTCATGGACATCAAACGGACTGTTCAACGATCTGTTCAGATCCGGTTCGTATTTAAGAATTAATTTGGACATGAACCGAACTTCGGACCTTGTTCAGATTATAACCCATTCAATATCAGTTTGGTAATTGTTCAGCCCATTTGTCCACGGACAGCCCTGTCCATTAGCAGCCCTAGACACTTGACACTAAAAAAAAAAAAAGAGAAATATCATATCAGAAGCGTTTTCTGATCGTTTAACGTTCACATGCATCGAATTTGCTGATACGAATTTTGATGCGTGTTTGAAACGGTAAATTATATATGCTCAAATTTATATTTATATACAGGTTATTTTTCCGATGTATTATATTTATATACAAAGTGGTAGAACTTCTTGTTATGATTCCAAAGAATCCGGTTTTACCTGAGTCAGATAATTTGTCATTACTGCTTACATACTATGATATATTCAAATAAAAACTTCCATGCTACCACTCAAACAAAAGGCTTCATACTACGAAGACTTCCAATCTTCCATGCCACGATTTAAACCAAAAGCTTCCCTCCGAGGCTCCCACACCTAGTCAAAAGACTCCCATGCATGCCACGAACGGATACACCTCGATATTGGGATTTTTTTTTTAAAAACAGTAATTAAAATAATTAATGTTAAAGAACCATTATGATTTCGGAGTTTTTTTTATAAAAACAGCAAAAACCGAGTTGCCTATTCGGTTAAGGATTTTTTTTTGCTTCACCGAATAGACAATTCGGTTAAGCAATCGGTTAAGTGGGGGTTGTAGGAACATTGCCACAGAAGATCCGTTTTATATGTTTAACCGAAAAGGCTATTCGGTGAAGCACAATTTTTTGGCTTAACTGAATAGCCTATTCGGTGAAGGAATTATTAAGCCAAAACTTGTGCTTCACCGAATAGCCTTTTCGGTTTGGCTAAAAAATGTATACACCCTGGACCCTCGATCCCTCCCCTTCTTCATTCTTCATTCTTCCCAGCGAGACATTCCTTCTTTCCCCTACCCGAGAGAACCAAATTCTGAATTTTAACCACCTCAAATCTTCATCATTTTTTATTCTAATCACATATTTTAGTATAATTTTGAGAGGAGAACAAGAAGAACTTCAGATCTACAAGTTTCGTTAGGTATGTAGTTAAATTTTTTATTTGAAGAAAAAATCCGAATTTTATAATTTTTTCTAGAATTATTTAGTTTAGTTTGTATTTAGAGTAAATTAGTTTTTTTTAGTGTATTGTAGTGTAATTTCGTGTATTGTGATGTAAATTTGGTATATTGTAGTGTAAATTATTAATTTGAAAAAAAAATCCGAATTTTATATAATTTTTGTAGAATTATTTAGTTTAGTTTTTATGTAGAGTAAATTAGCTTTTTTTAGTGTATTGTAGTGTAAATTTAGTGTATTGTAGTGTAAATTAGTTTATTGTAATGTAATTTAGTGTATTGTATTGTAAATAAATTGTATAAATATATCATGTAAATAAATTGTATGTTATAAAATAAAGACAAAAAATAATAAACAAGATAGAGAACACATAAGAGATGGCAATCTCTTTATTCATATATTTCTCATGTGTACAATACAAGATTACAATGCCTTTATTTATAAGCCACAAATTGTAAATGAAAAGCCATACAATAATAAATAAGAGATTAAATTCTAAATACTAGTGGGATATAAATTCCAATGGTAGTGGGATAGTGGGGAAGTAAATGAGGATTAATATTGAGAGTTACAACATGAATGGACCATCAATTATATTCATAATATTGTATAAATAGTTCGAGTAATTAGAGTAATTTTTTGAGTAATTTAGTGTAAATAAATTGTAAATAAATTTAGTGAAATAAATTTAGTGTAATAAATTTAGTGTAAATAAATTTAGTGTAAATTAATTGTAAATAAATTTAGTGAAATAAATTTAGTGTAATAAATTTAGTGTAAATATATTTAGCGTAAAAAAATTTAGTATAAATAAATATTTAGTGTAAATAAATTGTATATAAATTGTATAAATATTTAGTGTAAATAAATTGTGTAAATATTTAGATTAATTTAGTGTATAAATTTAGTGTATTTAGTGTAATTTTAGATTTTGTAGAAATGATTTGGTTTGCATGTAGAGTAATCTTGCTCATAATTATTTTTTTAAATAAATGTAGAATAATTTAGTTTTTTAGTGTAATTTAGACTTTTTTTAGTATAATTTAACTAATTGTAGATTTTTTAAATTTTGTATGTAGAGTAAATTAGCTAATGGAATTTTTTATGTATTAACTAATTGGAGTTTTCTTATGTTGTAATTTTATTTATATTGTAGTGCAAAATGTCTGATGAACAACCCTTGTTGCAATTACGTAATGATGAACACCAGATATGGAGGGCGAATACAACGAAGGCATTTATTTAATACCGGTTTGGATTTAAATTTCAAAATAAACTTGTAAGTCACGATTAATTTTTGTTGCTATGGAATTATCGTTGCAGCCTGATTATGCACTGCGTCCTGGTCCTTGCCAAATTGGTGTTAATCACCAACCTCGGATGAAACAAGATTTGGTGAATTTAGGCTTGTACCAGATGACGGAGGTGAATGATTGTCAGATTGATAAAGCGTTGATCACTGCGCTCGTCGAGAGGTGGAGGCCCGAGACGAATACTTTTTATCTTCCGGTGAGGGAGTGCACAGTGACATTGGAAGATGTCAGCTGTCTGTGGGGCCTACCTGTTATCGGTAAAATATTTTTTGTTACTAATTTATACTTTTGTTATTAATTTATATTTAATGTAAGTAATTTAGTGTAAGTAAATTTAATAAATGTTTAGAGTAATTTATAGTAATTAGTGTAAATAAATTGTAAATGAATTTAGTGCAAAAAAAATTTCGTGCAAACAAATTTAGTGCAAACAAATTTAGTGCAAAACAAATTTAGTACAAATAAATTTAGTGTAAATAAATATAGTGTAAATAAAATTAGTGTAAATTAATTGTATAATAAACAAATTTAGTTATAAATATCAAGTATATGTTTATCTCTAAAATCTATGTTTACAGGGAATGCAATTTCTGGACATTCAGATGATAATTGGTCACAATTGATTGAAGATTGCCTAGGTCATGAGGTGTACGACGGTAATGAAGACAGTGGTGATGAATTTTTTCATTCACAGGTACACAACAGAGGCAAGGAAAATGAGTATATTAGGAGATCAAAATACTACATGCGTCTTAGATGGTTGAAGGACCACTTTAACGGAGACTTGACACAGTACACTCCCCAGCAGACCGTCGACCGACATACACGGTCATACTGCATGGACTTGTTTGGGTCGGTGATGTTTCCCGATGCGAACTCAAGTTCTGTCCCGATCATGTACCTACAATTCTTAGAGAATTTGGGATCACGGGATGAGGACTACAATTGGGGAGGTGCTGTGCTTGCTTGCCTGTATCGCGAGTTGTCCCGGGCTTGCAGAAAGACAACAGCTACGATTAATGGTCCATTACTACTGCTGCAGATGTGGTCTTGGACTCAATTTCCTATAGGCCGGCCCAAACCCAAAAACGATTTACCCTTCGGTGGCGAAAACCTATTAGAGAGGATGGCTTATGGTGCAAAATGGACTATTCCGAATGAATGGGATGGCAACCCTATTAGAGGTACATTTATTTAAGGGTTAATTTTCTAGATACCCTTAAAGACTTCTTCAATTTTCTATTTACCCTCATACTCTTAGTTATATCTAATATATCCCTCAACTCAGATTGTTCTTTTCTTTTTACCCCTTGAGTTAATAACTCACAATAAAATATTGTCTAATTTATTATTTTCCAATCTTACCCTTGTCCTTTCTCTTATAGAAACTGAAATCGAGTTGCATACACAAAATTTTCTACTCAAAACAGAAAAATCTCTGATTCAGTGACGCAAACAAAAAAAACTCAGCACCAGTATAAATACCCTTGTCCTTTCTCTCTAATTTTTTTTAATGCAACTAAATGGAAGATGCGTTTTATGTGCTGCATTTTTCACGACCCAGATTTGCGATTTCTTTTGTGAATATGCATAAAATATAGGAGAAACTGAGGCTTTGAGGCTTTGAGCAGTATTAGAAAGGAGAAAAAGAGATTGCATTCAATTTCTTATTATTCTTTCATTTTGATATTACACAAGTGAATACTTTGTTTGTAGTCGAGATTAGCTGTAGTTTTCCATTTACAGTACATGCATTTTATACTTTGTTTACAATCTATATTAGCTGTGTTTTCCTATTAAGAAGAATTTAGACCCAGTGCAGTACCTCACCTAGTAGAATGAGATTTGCGTCGGTTCTTTTTAATTTGGCATGAATTTAAAACGGACCCCCTATATCTAAATAGACGGCGAATTCTAATCGTACTCTGTTCAAGGGCAATATGCATGCAATATGCAATATGGACTGATATCACACTGGATCATGCCAAGCGAACTCCAATAATGCAAACTCTGTTCAGGAGCAGTGTCTCGCCTCAGGGTGAAATGGAATTGAACTGCATGGGCCCAAAACTCTCACAGGTACCGGCCATAGATGTGCTTGTAGCATTTAATTAAGGAACATCCAAATTAATTATACCTTGGTGTACTCCCGGCCATAGATGTGCTTGTAGCTGGTGAAAGCAAGCCTTAATTGAGGAATGCTTCTCTTGCTAGATATCTCCAGTGTCACGGACTCGTCAACCCCTTAATGGAGAGAAGAGGTTCGAGTTTTTTTTTGTTTGCGTCACTGAAACAGACGGACTGGATTTTGAGTAGAAAATTTTGTGTATGCAACTCGATTTCAGTTTTTAAGAGAGAAAGGACAAGGGTAAGATTGGAAAATAATAAATTAGACAATATTTTATTGTGAGTTATTAACTCAAGGGGTAAAAAGAAAAGAACAATCAGAGTTGAGGGATATATTAGATATAACTAAGAGTACGAGGGTAAATAGGAAATTGAAGAAGTCTTTAAGGGTATCTAGAAAATTAACCCTTTATTTAAATATGGATTTTTGAATATTTTTTTAAATATGTATTTGTCATGTGTTTACAACTCAGGTACATTGCAATTTCGTAACCAATTTGAGCGTCTGAAGGAAAATGTTGTCAACTGGATGCTGTATGTGAGTTACTATGACCAACAACCTTGGCGCGGGATGAGAGACCGGGGGATATTTATATGTCGCGCGTGGTTGGTTCATTTTTGGGAGTTAGAGATGCACTGTCCTGAGAGGGTTTTTCGGCAGTTCAGTTTATTTCAAACAGTTCCTCCGCCGGCTCCACCACCCTTTGAGTATATGGAAGACATCCACGAATGAACGTGTGCAAAGGGTTTGTTTGAAAACGGATTCAGTGTAGACTGGAGCACTCATTTTGAGGCTTATATCGGGGCACCACCCCTTTCATTTGGAGATCAGGGACCTTACGATATGGATAGGTATGAGTTATTTTTTTTTATGATAAGAATTCAGATCTAATGAATTTAGTAAATTTATTTTAATCGGTGATTGCAGGTATCCCGAGTATATGGAATGGTTCTTCAACCACGGCATGGCATCGCTGTATCCAATGCAAAGCAACGACCAAATTCTGAGCCAGCCAGTGCCAGAACCGGAAGGAGAAGTAGGAGATCTCGGGTATGTCTCAGATGCCGTGGTGCAAGCTTGTACCGTAAGTATTTTAATTTTAATTTCTAATATATCATTTCATTTTATTTATGAACTATCTTCCATTTTATCTAAGAACATTCTTTTTTTTTGCAGAGATTTCGCCAGTTGAAAGTGACCGCCAAAGGAATTGCGATGGTGAAGACACCTGGACAGAAGGCTTTTGGACTCCTATTGCTAGAGCATAGTCGCGATACCTTATCTGATCTTGGGCATATTGACATGTTCAGAGCCATGGTCAAGAAAGCCGGACTTCTATTTGACATAAGCTGCATCGATATCAGTGATGATATTACAGACATGAGACCGAGGGATGTAACGGTCGAAGTTCCTCCAGCGACTCATAGCGATGTTATGCAAGGAATTTACCACTCGCTTCAATCCATAGTCATAGACGGAGCCAGACTAGGAGATGATGCGTCGCCATCAGAGCCAGCTCGACCTCCACGCAGGAAAAAAAACCCTTTTAGATTTAGCCACTCGAGATTCACTAATCCTAGGGGTAGGGAAAACATGGATTGATTTAGTGTAGTTTTTGTTTAGTGTATGTGCTGTATGAGCATTCTTCAATTTAGTGAAAACATGGATTAATTTAGCGGTTTCTCTTCTTCTACGCCTAATACGTGCTTCCTTCTACGTCTATGACAACCCAAATATCCTTCGTATATGAAATTCTAAAATTCCGATAACATTAAAAATTAAATGACACAAAAAATGCAGAAATTCGGCCATATTCCATGGAATTCGAGAAGATTCAAAAACAGAAAAACAGAAATTCAGAAAATTTACAATTTAGAAATTCGACCAGATTGAAAATTCAATTATGATTAAATGGCTATATGAATTTTTTGGTGCTTTATATCAAAAGAAAGGCGTCAAAGTCTAGTTTTCAGATAATATAATTTGTATATACAAAAATATTACGGTTTGCTACAGTTTTGACGATTTGTCGACAGAGGTCAGAAATCAGAAAAACAGATACTCGGAAATTCAGAAAATTTACAATTCAGAAATTCGACCAGATTGAAAATTCAATTATGATTAAATGGCTACATGGATTTTTGGGTTCTTTATATCAAAAGAAAGGCGTCGAAATCTAGTTTTCAGATAATATAATTTGTTTATACAAAAATATTACGATTTGCTACAGTTTTGATGATTTGTCAACGGAGGTCAGAAATCAGAAAAACAGAAATTACAGTTTACAATTCAGAAATTCGACCAGATTGAAAATTCAATTATGATTAAATGGCTACATAGATTTTTGGGTTATTTATATCAAAAGAAAGGAGTCAAAGTCTAGTTTTCAGATAATATAACTTGTATATACAAAAATATTACGGTTTGCTACAGTTTTAATAATTTATCGACGGAGGTCAGAAATCAGAAAAACAGATACTCGGAAATTCATATAAAATTCGGAAATGGTCTTCTATTTAAAAAAAACATAGTCTTATATAAAACATAGTCTTCCATTTAAAAATATTCATCGCTCCTTGCGTCTAAATAATATGTTCATCAAACGACCAGCCGTCCGGGTAACAGATGGTCGGCTACCAGATGGTCCTGCTTGATTACCAGTTGCCTCTGCATTACTAGCAGATGTCTCTGGCCGGGTACCAGATACGCTTCTCCATGGCCCTTGTGGAGCAGATGCCTCTGCATACATAGCAGATGTCTCTGCTCAGGTGCCAGATACGCTTCTCCGTGCCCCTTATGGATCAGATACACCTGCATACATAGCAGAAGCCTCTGCCCGGGTGCCAGATACTCTTCTCCGTCTTCCAACAGTTGCTCCTGTATAATGCGGACATAAATATAATTAAGTGTGTAAATTATTAATTTAATTAAAAATATATACTAATTCACAATTACGATTTCTAACCTGACGGTCTTCTTCTATTGGATCCCTCTGGACGTTGTACTCCACTGCGTGGCCTACATCGAGCTTCCATATCATCCATAAAATTAGGAATTTACTTGTGCTTCCTCTTACCCTTGTTAATTTTACCTGGGTCCAGCCTGATTATAGGTGCTCCCAAATCATATAGCCAATTGGGGGCGTTGCCGAAGCCGTGAAACTCACCTCTCCATGTGTTGACATAATTTTCAACGCTATAATAGTGACTTGCATAGTTGATCGGATCTAGATGTCTCTTACAACACACCGCCAAGACGTGGTTGCAAGGAATGCCAGTTACGGTTTTTGGCAGTCACAAACAGGCATTCTCTGCTCCCCTTCTGGAAATCTAACTTCGTATTTCATGTCTCCCTTCACTCCCTACAATCAATAAATCAAGTTATTTAAATATTACAAATTGAGAAAGTTCTACAAAATTTAAGTAAATATCTGACATACTGTTTTTGAGTTCCATCATGATTGACGACCTCATAGACGGGGAATTCGCCCCCCATTGGTATCACTCGGTGCTCATTTGCTTTGGCAATCTGATGTTCTAACACTGACATGATGTTTCCTGATAATCTCATTCCATTTCGAAGCCAATTTCGAGCAACCGCACCTCTTTTGACATACCAATCCACAACTTTATAGAATGTGCGATCAACTATTGCCGTTACAGGCAGTTGGCGAGCCACTCGAAAAATATTGTTCAAGGATTCTGATCCGTTCGTAGTCATAATACTCCACCTATTTAGGCCTCCGTCATGACATTGTGCCCATTTATGGAGTTGCAGAGGCTCTTCTTCGAGATTTTGCAACCTTTTACCAGACCACATGATATACTGGTGAGTACTAATACTCCTACATTCTATCATTTCCATACCCTCATTAAACCTCCAAGGTTTCATCTTACCCACAAACACAGTGAAAATATCCTTGATTATTTTGTCCTTGCACAACTTGTACACATTCGATGCAATATGATGAGCACATAATCGATGAACTGCTTCACCCCTTTCCTCTCACCACCCTAAATCAGGTCGATCAAACACTGAATGGATTGCAGCATGCTGGTCTGATATAACACATATCCGACCGGGGCCGACAACATCTTCGCGTACAATTGCATAAACCAGCCCCAATTAGATGAAGTCTCCTCTTCCGCAATTCCGAATGCTATTGGCAGTAATTGTTGTTCTGCATCATAAGCGCATGCCATGAATAGTTTTCCTTTATACCTGCCGGATAGGTGTTCAGCATCTACACTTATAACTGGTCAGAGATATGGCTAGGATTGAATGCATGGACCGAAAGCCCATGCCACACGGATGAAAATATCAGTGCCCATTTTTGTAGATGGTTCGTGCTCAATTCTGTATTTTGTACCTGGGTTAGACCTCTGGATTGCACCGAGCATAGAAGGTAGCAGTTCGTAAGCTTTTTCCCAAGAACCAAATAAATCGGCAATAGCCAGCTCCCTCCCTCTCCAAATCTTGTTGTATGAAGGCTGAACCATTTTGTACTCCTGTCTAACTGCATTTTGACATGCTTTTATTGACATCTCCAGGTCCTCCTTGAGACTCGGTTTGATTATATTTGCAATCATCCTGGCAGTCATCTGACGACTGTTTGCTGTACAAGCAGTACTGTAATAATTGTGCGCGTATGGGTTTGTTGCAATTGTCCAATTTCCCGTCTCAGTGGTTTTTGCGTATAACCTCCAAGGACACCCCTCCGCTCTACATATAACCACATAGACCTTACGATTGCTATGAGTTTGTTGTAATTCTAAGTTATTATCCATGGCAAATCCACTCAGCTTCGGTTTAAAATCAGCTTTGGATTCAAATATCTGTCCCACCGAAAATGGACTGTTGATTCTGGGTGGATAACCAAAAAATGCTTCATCCTTGTACGGCATCAGCACATCATCATGAAATGCCGAACAAGGATGCTACAATCCCCGATTAATAAAAGGAATAGACGATAACCACTCCTTTACATCTTCCATTCTAATCTGATCCTCAATTTTGGCCATATCATCTTCCCCGACAACCGGGTCACCAGGGTCAGAGCTTGTGACTGAGCCAGTATCATTATTCAGCTGGTCAAAATAATTATGCAAATCAACTGGGGGTATTTCTTGGTTTCCATCACAATATATGGGTGAATCTTTCACGGGTATGTCTCTGCTAGTTCCAGGTACACTACCCGGGTATGGGTCATAATTGGTCTGACTAACAACTGGTACTGACTCAACCACTAATTCAAGAAGTTTAAAATTCAGTACCGGAGTGGCATTCTCAAGCACCATAAGCCAGATCATTTCGTGGTCTATGTTAAATAACTGGTATTTTTCTGCTGAGTCAGGTGGTGCCGTGTTCAAACGTGCGCTGATTGTCAGATCGAACTGGCTAGGGAGCAAACGAATGCCAACATATATCTGTCTTCTTAGCTCATCAAGACTAGTTGAGTTAGTAACAGAAAATGTGCAGGTCGGTGTGTCTGTAATTTCGCGTCTGTGGTACACATTTATTAATACTTGAGACATTTCCTAAACAAAATTTTTCACGATCAACCTTCGATAATTTTTAATTTTACAGCAAAAAATATGATCATAATTGAAAAAAAAAACTTACTACAATCTTCAGACGAATGCTAGAAGCACAATGAAGGGGCCGATCTGTAATTTGGAAAACTGGAACTGTTCACACTGGAGAAGCACGAAGGTCTCGGAAAGAAATGAAGTTTTCTCTGTCTAGGGAATAAATGATCCAGAGAGGAGATGAGAGAGGAGAAGGAATCATTTTGACATAACTTCGTCTAACCGAATAGCCAATTCGGTTTAAAATACAAAAATAACAAAAACCCACAACCGAATAGTAAATTCGGTTTACAATTTTAAAATAAAAAATTACAAAATCCCCCCAAACCGAATAGCCAATTCGGTTTAAAATAAAAAATAAAAAAAAATTCCCTAAACCGAATTGCCATCTCGGTTTAGGGGGTGTTACACGGAAGGCTACATAGTTCGGGATTTGTTTTGTGAAAATAGGGTAAACGTTTTGTGAAAATAGGGTAAACCGAATAGCCTATTCGGTGAAGCAAAAAAAAAACCCCTTAACCGAATAGCCTATTCGGTTTTTGCTGTTTTATAAAAAAACCCAACAATCGTGTTTGGTCTTTAACATTAATTATTTTAATTACTGTTTTTAAAAAAAAATCTTCGATATTGACCCGTCTCAATATATAGCGATTGGTCAAACCTCATGTTCCAGACCCTGGCTTCACGTTACAAAGTGGACCGGCGGTCAAGATATAGTATGCTGATCAAGATTTGGCTGGATAATTCCCACAATCAAATAAATAATTAAGCTCTCCAGTGCCCAATCAAGCATATATCCAGTCTTTAAAAGATTTACTTAAGACTATATATATTTTGGTGAGGTTTCTGATCATTAGAGATAGATTCTCATTTTTACTCTCTGATCGATATAGGAAGTGTTTCTCAGTGATGTGATGGTTCTGGTTTTGGCCTACGGGCATTGTAACATGCAAAAAAAAAAAAAAAAACTATATTTTATTTAGCAATTTAATTACCATCTATTCTTTTGTTTTAAAAATTGCTATGTTAATAAAAAATAATTGTGTTAATATCTTAGCCCGGCGAGAATGTTATTCACTTTCTTCCAAAACCTTAGTATAATTTATTGAGTAGAACTAGGATCTTTTTAAGCTCACGAAGTCTTTGAATCCAAACCATTCAAACATATCTATTTCACTAGCAATACGAACCGCTCAACATGATATTTGTATTAATTTCATTGTTTTGGATAGTCTACAATCATTTGAAAATAGTGACTTTGTACCATCGAAAATAATAATAAAAAGTTTTGGAAAAAATATAAAATTTTATCTTTAAGCACATTTTAATATGGAGACCATGTTAAGCGCTACAGATCGATTGTTGGACTTTCAAAATTGCAAAAAATGACTCAATATAACTTAGATTGAAATTATAACATTATGACATTCACTACACCAGCCAGATCTTTCTGCGACCGGCCAAATCGGTCGCAGAAGACTCCGACGCAGTTGCTTCGTCACTGATGACCACCCCGTTGACGTCACCGGTCGCAGAAGGGTCAGGCGCCGGTCACAGAGGACCCTTCTGCGACAGATAAAATCTGTCGCTGATGCTGTATGCCGACATGGCGGAAGACCATCTGAGACCGCTTGTCATTCTCAACGTACCAACAGATGGGCCAGAATCGGTCGCAGAAGGGTGTTTTTTTTAATATTTTTTTTGTTATCTTTTTTCCCCAATTGGTACAAAACGTACCAAGTACCAAGCAATTTAAACAGAATTCACAAGCAAATATAAAATTCACCGTTGTCATTCTCAACAAATATACAATTCACAAGCAATTCACAAATAATTCACATTTGACTATGTTTGGGTCATCTAAGAATAGTGCTATTCTAAATCTAGAGCAACCAAACAACATCAGGCACTATTCGGAACAAGCATAACAGCGTTGTTCCGCTATCCCAACAAAAAGTTGGAACAGCGATTGACCTCTCTTTGCTCGAAAAAAAAAACACTTTCGTTAATTTTTTAATCAGTTCACCTACTCTACCGTTAGAAAGAGAGAGAAGAAACAAAAATGGAGGCAGCCACAAAAACTCAGATCTCCGTCGATATAGCTAACAATTGAGAGAAAAACTACCGGTTTCGACCTCTCCACCTCACGACGAACAAATAGACACCCGAAACCCCTCTCCTCTCATCTCCTCTCTCTGACCGCTGCTCCTCACTGTTGCTCCTCACTGTGCTTATTGACAGAAAGGCTTGAGTACCTCCTCACCGTGCTCCTCACCGCACTAATTGATAGAAAGGCTTGAGTATCTCCTCACCGTGCTAATTAAGAGAAAGGCTTGAGGTGCTCCTCACCTCCTCACCGTGCTCCTCACCGCTGCTCCTCAGCATGCTCCTCGCTGGCTAATTGAGAGAAAGGCTTGGGTACCTCCTCATCGCTGCTCCTCACCGCTGCTCCTCACCGTGCTCCTCACTGATTTGGTACCGATCGACTCTCGTCAATGGCTAATTGGAGCAGTATCTGGTAATTAGATGAACTCTCTTATTATGTGTTCTAATTTGAGTTTTTCTCTTGCTGGCTAAGTACCTTTACGGCATGGTTTTCTAATTGTGTGTGTGTGCTCTCTCACATCATACGTAGTGCAGCTGTTGGGTATTTCCCTTCTCTCTGTTTTGCTGCTTCATTTAATTGATATATAGATTTAAGAAATTGAGTTTAAGGCATGCTTAGGTTAGGAGTTATTCTTACTGCTGAACTGAAATAGAAAGTGTTCAAAAGCTGAAAGTAGTGAAATTCTTTATATATATCTTTGATTGCATTAAAAACACTGATTGAATTTCAAATTTCTAGTTTAGAGCTAAAACCTTGATTGTGTCTTTTAGTACCACTCATAAACAACCTTGTGTCATTGTTTTATTTCCATTCCTTTATTGGTACCTTTTCAATGTAATTATAAGTTAGTTGAGGGCTGTTAATGCAATCTGATCACAAGTATCCTTTTGTACCAGTATAGTATAGTTAGCGGTCTACTAATTCTTATTTATAGAGATATATTTATGAAGAAAGTAATTTACTGGTATGTATGTTAATTTCCAAAAGCTAGTAATTTAAGCATGTCAGAAGGGTCATAGAGAAAATTTACATATGTAGGTAAGCTGGAACTCTAATGGATAGATTTTAATGATAATTTCTTGTCCTATTGGAAAATACAAACTTATTTTGATCTTTGACATTTGTACTTGACCTTCGGACTAATCCAGAAAATTGTAAATTTAAGAGAATACCAGTGGGCTGAAGTTGAGTTTATAAGCAATAAAATGAACTTAAATTAATTGAGTTAATGCTTTCAAATGAAAATGCTTTGGACTGAACTATTGATAAAAAACATGCTGAATGATATGGTGTTGAATGATTTTTTTTTATTTTGCATCTAATTGTTTCATATAAAAGGCATCTTTTAATAATTTCATATGATATTTGAATGATTTTCTTGATTTTTGTAGGGACATTAATTGATCACTAGAGGAGACAGAGGCAAGCAAAATCTGACCACCGCTTTAGACCCAAATAATTTGAGCAAATTTCGGGTAATTAGATGAACTCTCTTATTATTATTTCTTTGTGATGATTGACTTTGACTATTTGCATTGTTGGTAATTTAATTAAGGCCTTGTAGTTTGATCACTAGTTGATCTATTGTCTTGTAAGTTGATACATAAGTTTGGTACAAACATGTTGATTATTTTTTAATTATTTTTTTCCAATCAGTTTAATTATTTTTTAATTATTTGATGACTGTCCACAATGAAAATGTAGGATCATGGAAATGGAATATATTTCGGAAGAAGAATCTTCAAGTGACGAATCTTCGAGTGAGGATGATTCGATCGTCACAATTGTTGCACAAGCGGTCATGAATTCAACTTCATGGATTTGGGATGCCACACAAGTTTGTGCTATGGATCTTAAGGAAGTAAAAAATGATAGACCTATGAGTGGTAGAGAATACATTTGAGATATACTGGAAGGCCATCATGAGCGTCCTTACGAAAACTTTCGAATGAGCTATGAAAATTTCATGATTTTGAAACATGAGTTGGAGCAGAAAGGTCTGGTGTCATCTGGAGATGTTATGATAGAGGAGCAATTGGGGATGTTTCTGTAGATTGTTGGCCACTCACATACAATTCGCAAAGTGGGTGAGGATTTCCAACATTCAACAGAAACGGTGTGGTGATGTTTCAACAATGTGTTGCGGAAAATTCTTCGCATTTGTCGGGACTACATTAAGTTGCCAGGTGCTAACGCCCCTGTACATGCAAAAAGTATCGAAAGGAACTCCACATGAGGCATTCAAGGTAAATTTTGGAAAATTATCCAATCAGAATTAAAAAACTTACTGCAAAAATCGCATGTCATTTTTTTTAATGTTGCATTGTAGGGAGCATTAGGTGCAATTGATGGCACGCACATTCCCGCATTTGTTGACCCTGATGACAAAGAACCTGAACGATTTCGTAACATGAAGCATTTTTATTCACAAAATGTTATGGCCGCGGTGGACTTCGATGGTAATTTTGTAGCTGTTGTGAGTGGTTGGGAGGGGTCGGCCCACGATAATTTGGTATTGCGTAAGGTAGTAGAGAAGGGTTTTGTAGTACCCCCGGACATATATTATCTTGTTGATCTAGGTTACGCAAATAATAGGAACTTTATGTGTCCATACCGTGGTCGACCATACCACTTGGATGAATATCGAGGGCGTCATCGCGTGTACAAAGGTCCAGAGGATCTGTTTAATCACAGACATGCGCAACTTAGAAACATTGTGGAGAAGACATTTGGAATTTTGAAAATTAGATTTAAGATTTGTCAATGGATGCGTAGGTACAAATTTCAGATACAGGCCAGAGTTGTGGTTGCATGTTGTGTTTTGCACAATTTCATTAATCGTCAAAATATGATTCGAGATGTTTCAGACGAATCGTGGTTGGACGAACAACAAATGGGCACCAACAATTATGTTGGTGATACTGGAATTGAAGGAGATTTTTCTGCACGGGATAATGAAGTTGGAGCTGATTTGAGGGAAAGGATAAAAAATATTTTATGGGATAACAGGTGAATGGATTTATTGATGAATTAATCATTCACTTTTATTGTACTTTATATGGGATAACAGTTGGAGCTTATTAACTATTTCAGATTTATTTGAACTATTTTTGTTGTAATGGTTAGATTTTGCTTTCAAACATTGCTACAAATTTAAATGATGACTGAAATATTTTCTTTATTTGTACTTTCTTACAAGGTTAGCTACTTGTTAGATATTTTTTTTTTCATCTTTATCTCTATACGTATTGGATAAAAAGATACTTCAAATATTTTTAATTGCTCGTATGAATTTTTTATTTTATGTTGCTCTTGACTTTGAGGTATTAAATTGGATAAAAAGATGTTTCAAGCAATACTTAAAATAATATTAGATTACATTTAATATTTGAAATAATATTGTATTACATTTAATATTTAAACTATTATTGAATTACATTTAATAATTAAAATAATATTATATTACATTTCATATTTAAACTAATATTATATTACATTTAATCTAATATTTTATTTAACACTAATCTAATATTTAAAATAATATAATATTACATTAATAATTAAATTAATAGTATATTGTATTATATTTAAAATAATATTGTATTACATTTAATCTAATTTTTTTTATTTAAAACTAATATAATATTTAAAATAATATAATATTACATTTAATATTTAAACTAATATTATATTTCATTTAATATTTAAACTAATATTATATTACATTTAATCTAATATTTTATTTAATACTAATCTAATATTTAAATTTATATTATATAACATTTAACATTTAATCTAATATTATATTATATTTAATATTAAAACTAATATTATATTATATTTAATATACTATTTTATTTAATACTAATCTAATATTTAAAATAATATTATATTAAATTTAATATTTAAATTAATATTATATTACATTTAATCTAATATTTTATTTAATACTAATCTAATATTTTATTTAATACTAATTTAATATTTAAAATAATATTATATTACATTTAATTTAAAATAATATTATATTACATTTAATTTAAAATAATATTATATTACATTTAATATTTAAAATAATATTATATTCCATTTAATATTAAACTAATATTATATTACATTTAATCTAATATTTTGTTTAATACTAATCTAATATTTAAATTTATATTATATAACATTTAACATTTAACCTAATATTATATGATATTTAATATTTAAATTAATATTATATTATATTATATTTAATATAATATTTTATTTAATACTAATCTAATATTTAAAATAATATTTTATTACATTTAATATTTAAATTAATATTATATTATATTATATTTAATCTAACACTTAAATTATTACTTTATTCATTCCCTCCAAACTCTATTCCAAATATGCAATCCAAACAACTTTTTGACTATTCCGAATAGTTTGAGTTAGCACTGTTCTTAAACAGCAGCTATTCTTATTTACTATTCTAAACAGTAGCTATTCTAGCTATTCTAGAGTGCATCCAAACATATCCAAACAATTCACATGCAAGCAATTCAACAATATCATTCACAAGCAATTCACAAACAATTCTCGACAAATATACAATTCACAAGCAATTCACAAACAATTCACATGTAAGCAATTCAACAACATTATTTGTTTCGTGGCTCCTTATCTTAATGATAAATGTAGGGTATTGATAAGTCAGAGTTGGACTATTGTGCTTCACGAAGTAAATGACATATTTGAAATCACATGATTAAGAGCCCAAAATATATATATATATATATATATATATATATATATATATATATATATATATAGGACAGTGCTACGCGTATATAAGGGCCCTCCATGCTACGGCTCACTTTTTAAGTTTTCAAAATCCTAACAGTCGATCCGAACCGTTCAACATGATCTCCATATGAATATGTACTTGCAAACCAAATTTTACATTTTTTAGAATTTTTTTACTATTTATTAAGCCACTTTGAAAAAACACTAATTTGTACACAACAGTAAATTTTTCTGGATCATTGGGTCAGCGATTTTCAAAGTGGCTTAATAAATAGTAAAAATATTCTAAAAAATGTAAAATTTGGTTTGCAAGTACATATTAATATGGAGATCATGTTGAACGGTTCGGATCGACCGTTAGGATTTTAAAAACTTAAAAAGTGAGCCAGAGCAAGGAGGGACCCTTATATATGCGTAGCATATTAGCCAGATTCTTATATATATATATATAGATGAGCTATGGTGAGACGTGGAGTAAAACAAGTTTGTACTCCACGCCATATTTTCATTTTAAAAATCCAAACAACCGATCCGAACCGTTCAACATGTTCTCTATATTGAAATGTGCTTGGAAACCAAATTTTACATTTTTTGGAATTTTTTTACTATTTATTAAGTCACTTTGAAAATCGCTGATCCACTGTGAACAGTAAAATTTTCTGGACCACCAGATCAGCGATTTTCAAAGTGGCTTAATAAATAGTAAACAAATTTCAAAAAATGTAAAATTTGGTCTCCAAGCACATTTCAATATAGAGAACATGTTGAACGGTTCGGATCGGTTGTTTGGATTTTCAAAATGGAAATATAGTGCCATGGAGTACAAACTTGTTTTACTCCACGTCTCACCATAGCTCAATTATATATATATATATATATATATATATATATATATATATATATATATGTTTTTTTTTTGTATTAGGGACAGTAAAGTGACCAATTCAAAGACTTTCTTTGAATTACAGAAATACAAAAGTAACCAATTCAAAGAAAGTTTTTAATTGACTCACTTAATAAAAAAAAACAAAAACATTTCATTAAATGTTAAACATGGGAAAAGTCTAACAAAAAACAAAAACATTAATCGATGTTACAAAAGTAACCATCTGCATTAATGCCAACCTAAAGAAATAAGTTCTTGTAGATTTTTCTTTCATTAATTTCTAACACATTATAGTCAACAATTGCAACCTTCCAGATAACAAATTGAATATCAAAGTGCCTTTATGACTTATCTAATGAAGGATTAATAATTTAGTTTGGATATTTGGACAAGCAGTTGAAGTTGCAAAATTAAATCTAACTTTATTCTAATTTCATTCACACAGTAATATGTAAACGAAATTAATATTTATGCATCATAGCTGACTTTATAATAAAGAAATTCAATTGGGTTTGTTATTCTGATGTAATATTTGATAAAAAAAATTATGTGCAAGTAGTAGGAATTAGATGACCATTATATATATAATAAAAAATATTTCTCAACTTTTAAGACCCAAAAATGAGAACTCAAAAAGTAACAGTTGTTTTGGGACTCATAATACAGATTAAAAAAAATAATAAATGTACAAGGCACAAAAGATAACATTTCACATTATTGCAAAAGAATTGATACAGCTAACATTGCTCAATTAGAAATAATCTCACAAACAAAAACAAATTACATTAGACAACCTCAATTACAGTTGAACAATTCAATCAACAGCACAGATTTGATTAATCAAGTCTGAAATTGGCAGCATGAAATTTAATTCCCTGGCTTGGGGCTCCCATTAAGCTTATTGAGCAAAAATATATGAACAATTGAACCTTGAACTGAAATCTCTGAAATCTCTAAAATTATATTGTATCCCCAAACGCCACTGTTTTTTTTTTTTTTCTATTATTGAACAAAAACCAAAGTCAAGTAGATGTGGCAAATACTTACGAGAACAAATCGATGCCTGCGGAGTTCGAGGTCAGAGTCGGCGTCTTCCAGTGGCGGGGTCGGAGTCAGCGAGGATTGGCGCTTCCTGTGGTGTCGGGATCAGTCGGGGTCGGGGGGTCGGGGTCTGGGTTGGGAGTCACAGAGGCAGCAGAGTTCGGGCGCGAGTTCGGGGGACGGAGTTCGGTCGGTGTTCGCGGAGTTTGGGCGCGGGTTTTTTTTTATTTTGGCTAACCTAAACGCGGGAGTCACGAGACAGAGAGAAGGATTGGCGCGGCTTTTTTACGGAGACCCTTCAACGACCAGGCCAAATCGGTCGCTGAAAGGGGTGGACGCCGGTCGCTGAAGGAGTTGTCGCCGAAACCAATTTGTTTTATTTTTTAATGGAGAGAGAGGGGGTCTTCAGCGACCGGCGACCAAACCGGTCGCTGAAGACCTGTTTTGTTGTAGTAATTAGTTGGACTCTTATTATTCAAGTAATGTAAAATTTTGTTATTTTAATTAAAAATTACTTTATGTTTTTTCGTAGGCTATCTTATATTTTCTATTTGTATTTTTTTAATTATAACTTACCGTTACCTATTTTTTTTTAATGAAGGTTGCCATACCCACAAAATTTGTTTGTTTGGGAAAAAAAATTAGATTTGATTAATTTCATCTTATGATTTGATAGTCAAAGTTGAAATTTTGTAACTCCACTACTATAGCGAATTAGATTGACTATTTTGACAAAATCTATTTTTTTAGGCTGTGCTCTAGACGGGGGAGAAGGAGGAAGGGAACGACAAATTCACTGTGCGGAGGTGAGAGTTTGCGTAATCAGGGTTGACCAGACGAGCTCACCCGCTCCATAAGGAGAATCAGAGAGGGAGCGAAGGGGAACGAAAGAGAGCGGGTACTGTTCGGAGGAGATCAAGCGTCACGTAAATTTTGGCAAAATCTGTCACTCCAAATCAGAGTGTAGGTTTTACTGTTGGGAGAGTTCATCTCCACCGTTGTCCCTTTCCTTCCTTTTAATGAGGGTTTCCCCTCCGATTCTGGAGCACACTCTTAGTCTATAATTGTTTGTAATATCAAAAACAAAAAAAAAACATTTGAACATAAATTTACCTACATTTGAAAAAAAACGTAGGCCGAGATGAAATCTTGTTAATTAAATTGGAAATTAGCAAAAACTACAAAAAATCATTGTTGAAGAACCTTTTCCTTGCTATTTCACAAATGTGTGAATTTTACATCTAAATCCAACTCTTACGAGCTAGGCAATGACATCACCTCCAATAGTTCATACATTGTCATATTTTGTGGAATTCATTCAAGACAAGACGAACGTATATCATGAGCACAAGTTTATTTCCCCGGCTATTTCCCCATCTAATTTTTTTACACATCAAAATCGTCAATCAAATATATTTCTGGGGCGAGCAAAACTGCGGGCTTCTTTTAAGGGCTTTAATAGGGGGAGATCAAGTTCCTCTTTCTTTTTTTCTTTCTTTTTTAAAGGAAAAATAGGAGTCTAGAATCTAGCCCCAAGTTTCTCTTTCTTATTATTTATTATTTTACTGAGGATAATCCAATATATGAAGCCCAAATACAATGTCTGGTCCCCTTGCTTTGTAGATCAAGGTCACTGTCGTGTGTCAAGTCGTAGTCGAGTGTGGAAGAAGACAAACTACATGTTGCAAAATTTGTAACGTAAAAGATGGTTGCATTCAAAATAATCTATTTTCGGTAACATCCCTTTTATCATCGGACCACTAACGATACTGATTTCCGTGTTCGCTACTCTCGTAGACTTGAAAAGTGAAATATGACACATGGTTGCATTCAAATAACCCAATTTCCAGGTAATATCCCTTTCACACCCTCCCACTAAATAATTCTAATTTCCTTGTTCTCTAGAAACTCTCGTTGACGGATTGACTTAACTACTGGTCTCGCAAATCGCAATAGTACGTTGTGCATTTAAAGCGAAGTACCTCTTCTCTCCACTCATAATAAGAGCTCCATCTAACTACTAATGGCATATATGTTCTTCTCTGTTATCCTAATGCAACTGCTCTTTTCCTTGCACAACACAATAGCACAAGCACAATTCAGTTTAAACAAAGGATCTTCTCTGGAAGTCGAGCGCCATGATCAACCCTTCCTTGTCTCAGAAGATCAAACATTTTCTTGCGGGTTCTACCCGATCGGTAAAAATGCTTTCACCTTTTCTATTTGGATTTCCATCGATTCAATCAATAAAACTGTAGTTTGGACCGCAAACCGTGACTCACCCGTTAATGGATATGGGTCTCAAGTATCGTTTCGACGTGACGGTAATTTGGTTATAAGAGATGTTAATGGATCAGTGGTGTGGTCCACCTCCACAAACTCCTTAGACGCATCAACCATCTCTCTCCTCAACACCGGCAATCTTGTAATAAATAATACAAAAGGTAACAGTGTGTGGAAAAGTTTTGGCTCGCCCACAGATACACTGTTACCGTACCAGCCTCTTACAAAAGGAAAGAAGATCATTTCGGCAATGGCGAAAGGTGAAGTCAGTTCGGGCTATTATAGCCTCTATTTTGATAGTGATAATGTGTTGAAGCTTATATATGATGGGCCAGTGATCTCTAGCATATATTGGCCGAATCCTGGTATTAATGCCTTTCAAAATGGCCGAACAACCTATAATAGCAGTAGGCTAGCGGTACTAGATGAAACAGGACTATTTATTTCTAGTGATGGTTTTACTGTATCGGCTAGTGACTTGGGAGGATCTAGTATTAGGCGATTAACACTAGATTCTGATGGCAATCTAAGAATGTATAGTTTGAACAAATCTCATGGGAGTTGGGAGGTATCATGGGAGGCTATTTCCGAGCTATGTAATGTCCATGGTTTATGCGGTCAAAATGGGATATGTCAGTACTCGCGGTCGCGGGGTATAACATGCTCATGTCTGCCTGGTTATGAGATGAACAACCTTAATAATTGGAACGAAGGGTGTAAACCTACGTTTACTTATAGTTGCAATGCAACAAAGTCTCATTTTGTAGAGTTCTCACAAGTTGACTTCTATGGATTTGATCTATCATATAGCTCAAAAATTTCATATCATGATTGCGTAAAGAACTGTTTACAAAATTGTACTTGCACTGGTTTTGGTTATCGAATAACAGGTGAAGGTGTTTGTTATCCGAAAAGTACACTTTTTAATGGAATCAACTCGACCAGTTTCCCGGGACGCTTCTACCTCAGAGTTCCAATTGATTCCAATGTTACGATTTTAAACTCTCATGATCATCTAGATTGTACTAATGTTACACCTGACCTTGTGGTAGGGTCACCAAGCATGTTTGGAACAAGTCAAAATAATACAAAATGGTCATACATATTCATATTTGTTGGGGTTTTTGGTGCATTGGAGACTATTCTTTTGGTGATTGGATGGTGGTACCTTTTGAGAGATCGAGAAGTGCCGAAATCGATCGAAGAAGGTTATAAGAGGTTATTAAGCCAATTTAGGCGATTTACGTATGGAGAACTGAAGGAGGCGACAAGCAACTTCAAAGAAGAGATTGGAAGAGGTTCTTCTGGGGTTGTCTATCGGGGAGTTTTGGATGATAAGAGAGTCGTGGCGGTCAAAAAGTTAAATGATGTAACACAAGAGGAAGAAGAGTTTTGGGCTGAGGTTAATGTGATTGGTCGAATCAACCACATGAATTTGGTTAGAATGTTCGGCCTCTGCTCTGAACGCAAACATCGGCTTCTCGTTTATGAGCACATGGAAAATCGGTCGCTTGACAAGTTCCTTTTTGAAAATGACGTGACACTTCAATGGAGACAGAGGTTCAAAATTGGATTGGGTGTGGCCAAAGGGCTTGCGTATCTCCACCATGAGTGTTTAGAATGGGTCATACATTGTGATGTGAAACCAGAGAATATCCTCTTGGCAAGAGATTTTGAGCCGAAGATTGCAGATTTTGGACTTGCTAAGCTATCTAAGAGAGACGGATCAGGTTTCAATACCTCATATATGAGAGGTACGACGGGTTACATGGCTCCTGAATGGGCACTGCATCTGCCCATAACGGGAAAAGTCGATGTTTATAGCTACGGAGTTGTGCTACTAGAGTTAGTTATGGGTAGACGGGTCTCTGATTGGGTGTCGAGAGATGGAGAGGGTCGAATGAGGAGTATTACTGGGGATGTGAGACGGGTTTTGGAAGGCGGGGATGAATTGGCGATAACAAGTCTAGTAGATGTTAAATTGCAGGGCCAGTTCAACAACGAACAACTGGTTATCATGCTACGTGTAGCTGCATCTTGTCTTGAAGAAGAGAGAAACAGGAGACCGACTATGGATGAAGTGGTCAAGGATCTGATGGCATTTGATGAGAGGGATGATTATTCACTCAGCTCGAGCTAAAATTGTGAATTGTAAAAGAAGTGACAACTTCCGTAATTTACGATTTTTATGGTAATTGCTTTTGTAAAGTCGAGTTAGATAACGAAATAAATATGAAATGTGTGTGCTTTAATTAAAGTACTTATATTTTTTTTTTTGTTGGTGGTTGTCAATGTAATAATATTCAGACAAATTTTTGTAAGTGGAAGTTTGTTTTCATGGTTTTTATTGCAAATTTTTTGTAGCATTAATCTAGTCCGTCATGCATGATTGATGCATGCTGATAAGTTTTGAGTTTTGACATGTGCGTTGCAGCAACTAAGAATCTCTTTTGGTTATTGGTCAAATAAAAAATGCAGAGCAAATTAACGAATATCTTTTTCTTATTTCATTTCCTACAAACTATGAGTCTATGAAAATGATATTGTTTGAGTTCACTGATATGAAGATAGTTTTTTTTTTTTCTTTCTAAATAGTTGGCGTATCGCGAGACTTGCATTGTAAGAGTAATTTGTGATGCTCAGACTCCTACTGAGGGTGCAAGGTATTGTTGTGTAACAATAGAGGGAGAGAAAAAGAGTTCAATAGAAGAAGAAGTGAAGCACAATTTCATAATTAGAGGTTGGTGAAGCTTGATGGTATAGTTTTTAAGTCCCTAATGTGCTGTGTGTTTCTGTAATAAGATATATGAAAAACTGGTACACTGTTCATATTGGTTAAAATATTTTTGATAGGGTTTTCTTTTATCTAGTTAGCAGGAGTACAGAAGATTGCCATTGAAGATATTGTTTTGGATTTGTTTCAGTGGCGAGGTTGTACGTAGTTGTTTAGAAATTCTCATCAGCGTATGTAAATAACAATTTAGAAAAGAAAATAATTTAGGTTAATTATAGGAAGGAAGACGGTATGTATATATATATGTGAATATCTTTAGATCTCAAGATATCTCAATCAAATATTGTAAAAAAGTATATATAAAGGGTTCGTATATTTAGAGAAAACATCTCATTTTACTAATTAAATATCGAACGATATGCAGATGAAACAACAAGCTTTGATGTTATGCTTGTTTATGAAAAGTTTATTTTTGATTTTGCAGTCCCGGTGAAGATTTAAAAAAAAAAGAAAAGAAATTGTTTTGAGAAAACTCTTGCTCATTTTTTTAAGAGAAAACTTATTTTCAGTTGGGTGTCATTTTTATTTATTTTATCTTTTGGTGATTAAGTAATATTTTTCTTGTGTATATACTCATATTTATCTCCAATTAAAAAAACAATAAAAAAAACACGAAAACTCACGTGAGCACGTGTTGGCAGGTTTAAATTACCTGATGTGTCCTCACATACTGTGTTTATAAACATATTATATCTGTTGTTTACACTGTGCGACACAACATGACACGATTAACTAGACATGCTAGTACAGTACGACACGTCTGTCTAACACAACTAAGGATGATACTAACAAGAATGATACTAACAAGAGGAGAGATCAACTTACAACAAATTTGAGTTACAACAAAGTTACAATAATTATTTTTTTCATTTTCAAAGTTCAAATCATCGATCCAAACCGTTCAACATGATTATTTAAATAAAATGTGCTTGCAGATCAAATTTTACATTTTTTCGAATTTGTTTACTATTTATTAAGTATTTTACAAAAGATAGTCATATTCAGACCATTGAATTTTGTACCCATCTTAATAAATAGTAAAAAAATTCAAAAAAATGTAAAATTTGATCTGCAAGCACATTTTATTTAGATAATCATGTTGAACGGTTTGGATCGACAATTTGGACTTTGAAAATGAAAAAAATAGTTGTTGTAACTCAAATTTGTTGTAACTTGATCCCTCCTCTACTAACAAATAAACATGACACAACACGTTTATAATTCATTATTCACAGTATTATTGTTAGCGAATCTACGTGCATACAGATGTACGGTTGCAGAAGATCGCAGAACCGCTAGTCAAATTCGCTATTTCTTCATTTGATAAAATGTTGACAAGCAAATTCACAAGAGGGGATGAAGATATATATATATATATATATATATATATATATATATATATATATATATATATATATATATATATATATACTATATATATATATACACAGAGGTTGGCTATTCTACTATATAATCATATGAAGACATATATTTATAAGTTATTTTTTCATTTTTAAAGTTTAAATAGTTAATCTGAAGCACTCAACATGTTCTCCATCTTAGAATGTGCTATATTACTATTTTTTTAGAATTTTTCAAAACTGTGATTTAATATGGTAAAAAAAATCTAAAAAATACTGTTTTGAAAAATTCTATTAGAATAGTAAAAAAATTTCAAAAAATATAAAATTTGGCTTCCAAGCACATACTAATATGGAGAACATGTTGGCACTTCAGATCGACTATTTGGACAATAAAAACGCAAAAATGACTTATATAAGTAGAGTAGCCAACCTCTATATATATATATATATATTGAAAATGGGTGACTTGAGTTTGCTAAATTGTTAGGATTGCATGCAGACCAGGTAACTAGAGATGAAGACGAACAAGTTATTTTCAACATGGTAAGTTGTAAATTTATTCGTTCTTTTAGATAGATGATTGATCTGTGGAATACACCTCTAACGTGGTCTTTCTTGATGTCGTTGTCTTTTCTTGTAAGCTTGCTAGTAGTCATTATCATGCATTATGTCAATGCTTTTTTCCTGTTAGTACGTAAACACATGACATTAGTTCTCTTCTATATATCAGACACCAATTAGTTTTTTTTTTTTTTAAATGAATTTGACAATACTATGATCCAATCCCATTTTTCTTGATCCTTTATGCCCGAAATTTTTATGAATAACATTTTCAAAAAAATAATAAACCAAATAACCACCGTTTCTGGTCAATTTCAAATCTAACACGGCCGCAGAACACCGGAGCGGACCCATTTGAGGGATGCCGCAGAATGCCGGAGCGGACCCTGTTCTTTATAGCCCGAAAATGACAGCGAAATTTCATTCCACACTCTCACACCTTCTCTCTCCTGAGTTAGCTCTCTGATCTGTAAGTTTTTTCTCTCTTCTTTTAAATTTTTTATTTTTATTTCAGTAGATTAATAATTTAATTAGAATAATTAAATTAGAATAGTTAAATTAGAATAATTTAATTAGAATAATTAATTTAGAATAATTAATTTAGTTAATTTTTAATTGTAGGTTTCTTCTGTATTGGATTGAAAAAATGGCTCTTATGGTATCCATCTACACTGGTGGGGATGTTTTAACAGGTCCTAATGGGGTTTACTATAGTATTGGACCTGTTACTGTGATCCCGGTATTGCCGGGTACTGATTATTTGGGACTTAAATCAAGTATATGTCAAAATTTGGAGTTGGATCAGGGTCAGTATGACCTTAAAATTGATGCCAAAATTAGCATGCCGACTAGTTCATCACAAACCTGGTTCCAACTATTTCCAATTCAAAATGAGGGAGTCTGGCAGGTATTGTACAACCAAACCATGAGTTTTTCTGGAGGTGCATACAAGATGACCTATATGTGGAGGTTACCAGAGCCCGACATTCGAACCCAGTTATGAGGTTAATCCAGGGTCGTAGTCGGGGTAACTCATCCTGCTCTAGTCCGTCCCCTATCTAAATTGACCAACTGTCCAGTAGTTGGGCCCCAGTTCAGAGGGACCGACCCTCCCGTCGGGCCCCATCCTAGACTGACCAGCCTTCATCTAGTCGGACCGCTCATTGGGGTCAAACTTGTGATCCGGAAGAAAACGATGAAGAAGTGGATCCGGAAATACTAAAGGTAGAGGAAAATTGGGTTGATAGTGATCTGGGGGGTGTGAGCGATCAGTCTGACCAGGAAGATACCGGGACTGTGCTCGGACTAGCGAGGACTTTCAAGATGGATCGCGGGTTTCAGCACCCAATTCATGCTTTTAATGACACATCAGGGTTTATGGAAGCCAATTCGGGTTTGTTTGGAAGGAGGGCAGAGTATGAGAATGAATTGTCTGAGGGACAAACATATGACTCAAAAGAGGCAATGAAGAGCGCAATTGCTAGGTTTTACACCCTTTGCAACAAAGAGATAAGGAATACGCACAGTGACCGCACAAGAATTAGGTTCAAGTGCAAGGACAGTTACTGTGGGTGGTACATACTCGCAAAGGCCACCAGTTATGGAACACAATGGCGTGTCTCCAAGTGCCCAACACAACATTCATGCCAAGCGGATGCGACAAGAACAGATCACGCAGTTGTCAGCTACTATGGTTGCCGAGTGTATATCCGCTCACATGAGGAACGATGTCGACTTGAGTATTCAAGCTGTCCGAATTGCTGTTGCTGAAAGGTACAACGGTCAGATACCGACGTACAACAAACTGTGGCGTGGCCGTGAGTTGGCAATACCCCGTCAATTTGGTAGTTGGGAGGGGTCATACTCTCTTGTAGTTCCATTGTTGGAGGCAATCAAAAGAAGCAACCCAGGTACTACATCGTTCCTTCATTTTTTACGTCATTTCATTATCAATCAAAAATTGAACTTATTTTTTTAAATTTATTGACAGAAACATTGTTTGAGGCAACCTCATATCCCACTGGTAAATCTGGACCATGGAAGTATTTTCATAGGGCGGCTTGAGCATTTGGACCGTGCATAGCTGCTTTTCAACATATCAGACCGGTCATCACCATTGATGCATGTTTCCTGTCAGGCCGGTATAAAGGTAACTAATTTGATTGTTTTTACTTTATTTATTTTAGTTGATTTCGGCTCTTACGAAATTAATTTGATTGTTTTACCACAGGCAAGCTGTTGATTGCAACCGGGTACGATGCTGAAAACCAGCTCCTCCCGTTGGCTTTTTCACTGGTAGAATCAGAAAGTTATGACGATTGTGCGTGGTTCATGAAATGGTTGCGCCGTAATGTAATTCGCTCCAGATTTATGTGTGTCATCACTGATAGGGGAAAGGGTATCAAAAAGGTGTTCAGACAAGATGATATGGGGTGGAACGAGGAGGATGAGGATCAATGTGTTCACCGTCTTTGTGCTACTCACATAGCCGAGAACATGAAGAAGAACGGTTGCAGTGATAAGGCAATCTGTTTTTTTAGAATATGTGTGGCTAAGAGAAAGATGAGGAGATACGAGCAAGGAATGCAAGCAATGGGGCAAACATGTGACGTTGCCCTCAATTGGCTGGATGGTGTGAGTAAATATTTGGATCAAGATGAGAACGAGTGCCCCAAACCATGAAAGATATTCCAAGCACTGGACGGTGGTTACCGTTGGGGCATCATGACTACAAACGGGTCTGAGTCGCTTAATAATGTCTTCAAGTCCTCTCGTAATTTACCGGTTGCAGCAATAATTGAAGACACATTTTACAAATGCATGACATGGTTTGCGCAAAGGAGGGCTAAAGCGGAATGGGAAGCTAGTCAAGGTCAACAATTCTCGTGTCGTGTGCATCAGGTACTTTTATTTGTAGTTCTTTCTTCATAATTTTTAATGAACTTTGTTAAAAAAATCTGACTTCTTCATTATTTTTTAATTTTTCGTAGCTGATTAACAAACGGTTCGAGAGGTCTGATAAAATGAAGACGCTGGGGGGCTTTGGAAACAACAACGAGTTCGAGGTAACCTACACACAGGAGAGAGTTCACGCTTTCATACCTGACGATTCTGACCGGTTTACCAAGACCAATTACAAATACACGGTGATAATCGTGGATGATCACACGGGAACTTGCACATGCCAGAAGCCTCAATTAGAGAGAATACCGTGCTCTCATGTTCTGTCCGTGTGTCGTCTCCGAGGCATCGACCCTGGCGTCTTTGTATGTCACTACTATCACATCCATACACTGATCAACACATGGAGCGCTCAATGGCATGTGTATGAAAATCAGTCGGAATAGCCTCAACACGATGGCCCGGTCCTTGTTCCAGAGGATAAAAATATTTCTGTGGGCAGAAGACATCACAACCGAATTCCAATGTGGATGGACGTTCTAAATAATAGGAGAAGAGGACACCAATTTGGCCGAGATACACAAGAAAGACAAAACAGAGCTGCTCGAGCTGCACGAGATTGAGAGTTAATGTTGCTTTTTTAATTGTACTCGTAAAAATGTTGTTTATTTTCGGTTAATTAGACGTATTTGTAATTTCCGATAACATTAGCATTGTTCTATTGTATGCTTCTTTATATGACTCATTGTTCTATTGTAATGTTTCTTTTGATCAAACAAACGACAAACAACAATTTTAGATTAAACGACATTTCAAACAGAAGTAATTACACACAACTTCCAGTACAAACTTTACATTTTTGATAAAAATTTCCAAAACAAAATCATAATCAACTTCACATTCAGATTAAAAAAAAAATAACAGGGGCCGCTCCGGCATAGTGCGGCCCAGGGTCCGCTCCGGCATTCTGCGGCGGCCCTCAAATGGGTCGGCTCCAGTGTTCTGCGGCCGTGTTAGATTTGAAATTGATCAGAAACGGTGGTTATTTGGTTTATTATTTTTTTGAAAATGTTATTAATAAAAATTTCGGCCTTTATGCGCCTTCTCTAAATGGGCTTTTCTTTTCCTCGGGCTTCATATCTTTGCTTAAACTTTTTGCCAAGGCTATCTTGATCAACTTTTACGTTCATAAATTAATTGTATAGTTTTTAAGGAGGGAGGAGAATGGTTTGGCCCATAAATTGTCTAATCTGGCCCAAAATCTTAGTGTTAATTATGTTGGTTTTTTCTTTCCTTTATTTCCTGGAATGTAAGAATGCTTTGTAAACTTTATGCTTGTAATTAATGTATGTCAACTACAGCTAGCCTACGGGCATTATGCCAAAAAAAAAAAATCTTTGTTTAGACGGATATGGCTCAGATTTATTTGGTGCTTAGTCTTGACTAAATATTGGACTATAGCGTATGGAAATTAATTTGAGTGAGCCTATGCTATTATGCATAAGCATGGATTAGTTCGTACTACGGAGTTATATTTCATTTTGAAAATTCTAATGGTCAATCCGAACTGTTCAACGTGATTCCCACATGAATATGTACTTGTAGACTACATTTTATATTTTTTCAAATTTTTTTACTATATTTTAAAATAGGTAGAAAATTACTTGATCTGAAAATTCTAGACCATCCAAAAACAGTGATTTTCTACCTATCTAAAAAAATAGTAAAAAAATTCTAAAAAATAAAAAATTTAGCCAACAAGTATATTCTCATATGGAAATCATGTTGAACGGTTCGGATCGGCCGTTAGAATTTTAGAAACGAAAATATTAATCCGTAGTACGGACCAATCCGTACTGTGCATTGTACCATAGACTCGCTCAATTAATTTTGATAGTCCAAGAACTCTTCCAGAAATCAGCGGGCCAGCAGGGTAAAGAGAAGAATATTTTAAAAAATAAATAAAACTTAATGTATTGCTCACCAATTCCCCTTTCTTCCTGTCATATTGTTACCTCTGAAAATCTCCCGGCCACACCTTCAGGAGAAGATTACCGTACCAAGAACCTGCAATGTCTAAATTTCTTAAAAATCAGTGCAAGCCTTGAGAAAGTGAAGAGGTATCTAAATTTTTATCTATAAGATTTCGCCCATTTTTGTAAGATCTTTCAAGTTCTCTTCTATTTAGTATGAAATTAATTAGTTTTAAATAGCCGAAATTTTGGATCGAGTGACTGTAAATTTGCAAATAGTACTACCGTTTTGTACAAATTTTTTTTTATGCCAGTTAATTAAAAATAAATGTCAATTAAGTTCTAGGGGTGTCAATGACACCCTTTTATCCATTTATCCGACCCGTACCGTATCTGATAAGACGGGTACGGGTAAGATTTTTTTTCATAAACTTATCGGGTACGGGTAAAGATTTTTTTCGTTATCTAAACGGGTAAGGGTACGGGTAAAGCCTATTTCGTACCCGTTACCCGATCGGGTAATTATAAAATATATATATATATTATATATATTAATAAGCATTGAAAGAGTACTTTAATTGATTTACTTGCACTTAGCATGATTATAATTTTTTTTTCAATAAAGTACTATACATGTGTGAAATGAATATATATGTTTTAATGTATTATTAAATAAATAATAAAAATAATTATTGTATTAGTATTATCCGTTATTTACCCGCTACCGTTTCGTTATCCGACAACCATAACGGATAAGGGTAGGATACGAGTAAGATAATTTATAGCGGGTAAGAGTAGGATACAGGTAAAATACAGGTATGAAAATGCTTTCACCCTTACTGTAACCGTTGACACCCCTGTTAAGTTCCCACAGTAATAGAAGCTCTAAATTAGTTTTTGAAGATAATGCATGAAATTGATACACTTTCCTAACTTCTGGGAGTTGAAAGTACTCTTAAAATATTTGGTTCTTGAGAATCAGTCATTTTTTCTAGTGGCCAGAGGCAATATTTTTAGTTTAGGCCGAATGTTCATATTGAATGTCTTTTATGAATATTTAAAGGTAAATATTTGTCTTTATCTTTATCTTATAAAAAAAATTACATGACTATACATAAATCTTTGTCAAAAAAATGACTTCACCCCAATTTCTCCTCAAAAAATATTTGGCTCTTACTTTACTATGCTTATTGCTTATAACTAACTGTACTGTACTTTACCACTTACCAACATCTTTAATTTCAGATTGTACAATTAACTGCAGTTACAGAAAAGTAATTACTACGTACTTCAACAAATAATTAAGTTACAATTTATATTTTTATAGAGAGCATTGGGTCCATGCTTGTTCACCATCATGGATCCGCCACTGCTTTCAGTATACTCTTCTCATTACATAAAAAAAAAAAAAAAAGATAATAAGAACTCTTGAGAAGAAAAGATAAAAAGTTATCACCACTTTAAAGATGATAAATCAAAGCTCTAATGAAAGGGCGGAGGCAGATGTTACGATAATTTACTTGAATTGATATGGAAATTGAAGTTGGGGGCATAATATATGGCGATATGAATTTACTTGAATTAATATGGAAATTGAAGTTGGGGGCATATTATATGGCGATATGAAAATACAGATGTGCGGAGCAATCTCCTTTGAAACAAAGGTAATAAATATACCCTGACACAGGGACATCAAGTAAAAATATTACTGTTAGAACAAAGTTTGATCAAACTAGAGTCCGGCTACCATGACAAATTTTAAAACATATCGAGTCAACTTCAAATTATAAATTCAAATTGATTTATTTTATAAGTGGTACGTTTACATACAAAATTTATAATTTCTCAAATTTATTTAGTATCAAGTCAAGCTGTCAGACGTGAAAGTTTTTTTAAGTTAATTTTAATGCATATATTTTTTATTATTTTTTTTACTAGTTGACTTGATACTAATATAATTCTAAAAATTATAAATTTTGAATGCATGTAAACGCATCACTCATAAAGTAGATTGGTTTGAACAGTTTGAATCCGTCGTTTGAAACCTATACGATAAGTTTTGGAGTTTGTGACAAACACCACTGATGTCACTGTAGCCGGACTATAGACTATAGTTGAGTACAATAGAGATGATTAAGTATATGAAAATATTTCGTTTCCAGTACTATGTTTACCTAGTTTTTTAATAAGACAGATTTATTTGACAACCAGTGCAGTGTTTATCAAGATGAAAAAATGATAAAAAGATAATAAATTTGTTCGCTATATTTAAATGATCTATGTTTGAAATTTGACGGATTTTTTTTTAAAAACATAATTAAAAAAATATTTTTACCAAACCAATATGATTATTTTTTTTTACAAAAACTATAAGAACCGAATTGCTTGTTTTTTTTTTGAGACCGAATTGCCAATTCGGTCCCTGTTGATTTCACAAATTTTCAAAAAGGTGGCCACAGGAAATCCGGAAAAGACTCCGGACCGAATTGGCAATTCGGTCCCAACTTTTTTTTTAGGGTTTGCTTAATAAATAGCATTATTGTAAATTTAGTTAAAAAAACATTTACATTAACAAAGATGTGTAATTCTTGCTCGCTAGGTTGTGCCAAAAAAATTGAAAATATAATAGAGTAAATCAAATTTCATCTAATATCCTCTATGGGAGATAAAAAAAAAGTGATCCATCTAAAAAGACATATTTAATTGTCTTTCGGTTTCAAATTCAATCTACATCCGATATGATATATGCCGACATTTTTAATTAGAAACTATATTTTTTTTTATCTTCATAGTGATTTATAATTAGAAACTATATATATATATTTTTAAAAGACACTATGAAGAGCAAGATAATGAAATCTAACACTGAAAATTCGAAATTTTTATTTAAATTAGTTAGATTACTTCTTTTGATGTATAATTAGCATATTTATACTAAAATACGCTAAATTACTTGAAATTATGTTAAATTACACTATATTACATTAAATTACGTTAAATTACGCTAAATTACGTTGAAATTATGTTAAATTACACTATATTACATTATAATTAGCATATTTTTGGAATTTTTTTACTATTTTTTATGATTTATGAAAGATGACACAAAATCGGCCTAATTTTGAGTAATTTTGCATAGTTTAGCGTAATTTACCGTATTTCAATATAATTAGCAAAATTAGTATAATTTAGCGTAATTCAACATCATTTAACATAATTTAGCGTAATTTAATGTAATATAGTGTAATTCAACATAATTTCAAGTAATATAGTGTATTTTAGGATAAATATGCTAACTATATATCAAAAGAAGTAATCTAACAAATAATTTAAACAAAAAATTCGAATTTTCAGTGTTAGATTTCATTATCTTGTTCTTCATAGTGTCTAACAAAAAAAAAAAAAAAAAGGCCAGAAAATGACCGGGTTAGATATTTTTGGAAAAACTGAGGCATTCTGGGTATATTTATTAATTTGTAATTAACTTTGGATATTAATAAGCGTTTGTGCACATGGTGCCATGTGCAAAAATTTAAATCTAGTAACTTCGGAACATGTGCACACATTTGTTGAGATAAATTTGAACAAAAGAAGTTGGTTTTTTAGACCAAGTCAAACATAACTTGATAAGAAAAATGTTATGGACCGAATTGGCAATTCGGTCTGGGCTAAAAAATTCTCTGGACTGAATTGCCAATTCGGTCTCTATGAATTACACAAACGGCTACACCAAATGTAGTGCAGGAACTGTGAAAAACCTCTGGACCGAACTATGAAAAACCTCTGGACCGAATTTGCACATGAACCTCATTGATTTTCTTTATAAGTTCATCTAAGTTGGTGTAAACCTGCTGCAGAGCAAGCTCTAAATTATATACGACACGCGGCCCAAAAAATGTTATGTTTACCTCTTCAAAAGCAGTAGTATCGTTGAATGTGAGTCATGGATGCCTATCTGTCCGACCTCTAATCGGAAATATGTCTTCCCTAGGTAAATAATCTCCATCACCATCTGACATGTGATTAGAATCCCAATCCCTGTCCCATTCGTCACCCGTGTCCAAATCATTTTCTGGTATGGCATCGATCTCACCATCAATGTCAAGATCTCTCCGGGTAACAACGGGTGCCACTATAGGTATTGATGGTGGTACAGATGGAAATCTGGGTTGGAATTGGGATTTCAGGAGGAGGTGGTGGTGGTGGTGGTGGTAGCTCGGTGGTATAATCGTCCATATTACAATCAGTGGTATAATCAAGTACATAATTCTCATAAACGGGTGGTACGTGTGGTTCATAACTTGAGTGGCGGGGGTTGTCATATCTCGAGGGGCGGGGGTTGTCATAACTAGAGTGACGGGGTTGTCATAACTAGAGTGGTGGGGGTTGTCATACCCCGAGTGCTCATGACCCGAGTTGTCATAACCCGAGTTGTCATAACTCGAGTGACGCGGGTTGTCATAACCCGAGTTGTCATCACCTCTATTTTCCCTAGAAGTTCCAACCCCGGGTTCACGCGGAACTCTCCTGGAATATAAGTCCATTACCAGGGTACCCTATGACTCAAAAGTATTGTAAACAGACTCATCTGTTATTGGATACCTGGTATAGTAAGGTCAACCCCCACTTACTGTGTTAATCCGAGTAGCTAAATCTAAATCATACCGGTTGGGGTTTACACCAATCTTTTCATACACCATTCCCTTCAGTGCAACAAATGAGGTATTTTCATTTACTTCTAAGCCATAGGTTGCCTCCTTAGTGTACTGTGCTCCCTCCACACCTCGGGTAAACTTTCCGCCCACATACAGTGCAACCAACAACTTTCTGTTTGATAGCTACTGTTCAAAATTAATTAAAAAATTAAATTAAATTAATTAAATATACCTCTACTGTTGCCAGAAATCACCTCAAAATCGCTTCTCTTTCTTTTCTCGAGTTGTTAGAATGAAACTGTACTGGTCAGGAGAGAGAAAACCTCTTTTATAGGGGTTTTATAGCGGACCGCCCAGTAGGGGCGGTCTGGTATGAGAAGTGGACCGCCCCAGTGGGGGGCGGTCTGGTATCCACAGTGGACCTCCCCACTGCTGGGCGGTTAGGGCATTTTTAATAAAAATTCTGAGGTGAGAAAAGATTTGATAATTTCTTTTTTTTTGGGTATTAATAAAAGTGCCGGCATTCATTTGGCGACGAAAGAATTAATTTACAAATTACACCAAATCTTAGTATATGCTATATTTAATTGATGATAAAGAATATATTACGGAAATAATTTAAAAAAAATTCATCTTGTTGTTGTTGATTTGTACGATCGCCAGAATAAAAAAGGTTGTCAGTGTCTATCTTTTAATTCGTACTAAATAACGATCATATAAAAGGAAAAGTCCAATTATGTCCCTTGTCGTTCTTCTGTCTACATCCACACAATAATTTATCGCTGCACACTCATTTCATGTGAAATATAATATATGCAACTATACTTATATTCATTTTTCCATTCCTGTAGCACAATTTGTAGGCGGAGAGAAAGAAAGTGGAAATTTTTAGGCGGAGAAGGAAAGGTTTGAAGCAAGGCGGAGGGTTCAAGGAAGGCGGAGGTGGAAGGTTTGAAGCAAGACGGAGGGTTTGAAGGAAGGCGGAGAAGGAAATTATTTGTTCAATATAAGGAGTTTTGACACGCGTCACAGTAAAGAAATGAAATCTATTTAAATCTGTTGGATAACAATCTAACAGCTGAAAATAGAACAACACTGAATGAACAAACAGTGCAAATTCCTTCCAGCATTATATATATGAAAATAGATATAGCAAATATTCAAACTTTGTGAATCGTTCAACTTCAGAAATATATTGATGTAGGATCAGTAATGGCTCCAATGGCCATGTCAATTAAAAATGAGACAAATTTAAATATGACCCAGAATTAAAGATGGGAACATCACGGGCTTGCTTATTGGCAAATATATAGTCAAACTTAATTAGACTCGCAATATAATATGAATTTTCCCCTTACCGGGAAAATATGGTGTAGATTAATCGGCTAATATCCTGAAAAAAAATTATAAAGTTGCCCTCATTTTTTTTTATGGCGGTTCTGATTCTTTGAGAACCGTCAGAATTTTTAGCGGTTTTATTTTTTAAAATTGAGAAGTAATTGAGTAGTAAAATTGTTCATCGATTTCTTTTTTGAATGATTAATATCAAATTCACAATAAAAAAATCCTAACTAGATGACATAATAAAACTGAAACACTATATTAGTTCAATTAAAAAAAAATGAGGAGTATCCTTCTTTCAGGCGGACGTATATGAATGCTTCAACAATTATACACGGTTTTATTGTATGATCCGTTTGATAAAAGAAATACAACATTTTTCACATTATCGATCTGTGCCTCCCTGTTACAATGCATCTCTATCTATTTTTTTCTAGGTCATTACTCTCATTTCTAGTACCTGTAGGTTGTACATGTATTTCTTCGAGACATCTCTCGTAAACAGACGAGGCTAGGGCGAGAGATAAGGCAAGAGAGGCTATATCTTCACCGAGAAGGTGATTTCTAACGAAGAAACTTCAAACAGGCGTATCTCGAAACTCGAGTGTCTGATTTAAGCATATGACTACTTTTCGGAAAAACTGTGAGAAGAAAATATTGATTTTGAACGACTATCATTCATTGCACAAACAACGCAGTCAGTATTGCAAAACAAGCAAAGGAAAGAGCCTCAATTTCTGATGATGTTTTTTTGATCTAATATTTGATTTTTTTGTCTTTAACAAATTTTTTCTTAGACATTGTTCATGTAAATGTATGAAATCTCAGATTTAGAGTTTTTGTTTTTATATTTTTATTTTTTAGTTCAAATGTTTTCATTTTGAAATTTAATTTAGCGCTTTGGTATTCAGATCTAGAGTATATTATAAAAAAAATATTATTTTGAGATTTAGTTTAGTGTTTTATAAAAAATAATAAATTTAGTTCAGTGTTTCATTTTGATATTTAAAAAAAACAGAATTTCTAGCGGTTCTGGAAAAATAGGACCGCTAAGAATTCTGACGGTTGGATATTTTTAAAAATAAAAAAACGAGGTCTAACTTTGTAATTTTTTTTGGAGGATATTAAAAGAAAATCGGTAGATTAAGCTCTCAATAATTGATTTTTTTTATCCTTATTATAGAGCGGCTTTGCAGCTTGTGATAGAATATTTGACTTTATCATTTCATGAAAGAGAGTCTATGATGCTAACATAGCATCATAGTCTTCATAAAAATTATTTTTTCGAATAACGAGATCAATAAATTATTATCAAATATTGCAATAGTTTTCTTAAAGAAAAGTGAAGGTGTAGCCTTCAAGTTTCATTGACCTGACTAGTGTTTTGACAACGGTTCGGAACGGGTCCACGGTCCCGGTCCGGCGGGTTGGACGGGTCCACGGTCCCGGTCCGGACGGGTCCGGTTTTCAGAGGCCAATTCTGATCCTTGGTTGAACCACGGGTCCGGCGGTCCCACGGTCCGGTCCACGGGTCCCGGGGGTAACGGTCCGGTCCGGCGGTTTTTTTTTTCTGTTTTTTTTTTTGCTGTTTTTTTTCTGTTTTTTTTTTCTGTTTTTTTTTTCTGTTTTTTTTCTGTTTTTTTTCTGTTTTTTTTTTGCTGTTTTTTTTTGCTGTTTTTTTGTTCCAATTCAATAGTTTGTTTTGAACCGAACAATTTATATTACAAAAATTCGGTTTTGATATTACAGAAATTCATTAAATCAATTGCTTTAGGAAAAAAAACGAATTACTTGATCTTAAAAACCGAATTATTCTAAAACAATAGATTTAAAAACAAAAGTTACCCTTGATACCTCGCATATTTAGTCTATTTTAGGCCTGTTTTAGTACCAGATTCGTGCCCTAATTCACCAGAATCATGTGCATTTCATCGATATATCTTTAGAATTTGGTACTGCTGAGTGTTTGTTTGTTTTCTGCAGGTTTGGAGCAAAACACACGAAGAAACGGCGATTCAGATGATGAGGTACGACCCTTACCAGGCTTGGTACGGGTCTCACCAGACTTAGCCGTTTTCAGTTCTTCACGCCTGGTACGGCCAGGCCGTACCACTTTGGTACGGGCCGTACATAAAGGCGGCCTGACAGATTCAAATTTTGGCAGAGGCTATTTAAAGCGGGGAACTCTCCAATTTCGACATACATTCCATTCCAGATCCATTTGAGAGCACAGTAAGAGAGAGAAAGAGAGCTAAGGAGCTGAGAGCAAAAAGGAAGGAAGAGGAAGAGGCGAAACTCGACGGATCTAGCTTCCTCCTCTCGATCCCTTCGATCCATGGCTATCTCTATCCCTCTTATTGCATTTTTAGATCTGATTATGTGCTGTGAGTAGTTCTTTTAGTTTCTAGGGTTAGAGATTGATTCTTGATTTGTTTTGACTTTCTTTGACTTGTATCTTGTATGAACTCTTTAGTTTGATTGATTGTGATTTACTTTGATATCTTTTGCTTTGCTTGCTGTGATTGTTGTATGATGTGCCTCTAGGTTTAGATCGAACCTATCAAGGTCGTGTGATCATCTCAATCTCTCATCCAAATCAAATGCTTAGGGTAGAATAGTTCGAATTGAAGCCGAGATGTTGAATTCTCCTCTAATCGACAGATTAGAGGGTGCCTTAGACCTCCAATCAACCAGCTAGGGTAGATCTGTACCAACACACGAGAGTTGAGGTGTAGAAATCCCTAAAAGGCAATCAATTGCATTCCAACCTAGATCTTGATCCAACAAACGATGGTTGAGGGTTAGGAACCTTAGGTATGGTCAATTGAACCTTTCTAAAGAGTTTAGCACAAGGTACCAGCAAGGAAATGCATTCACTCGGACTGGTAGGTTCTGTTCTGGGAAGCCAGTACGGGTCTTACCAGGGTGGTACGGCCTTGCCTTACCAAGTGAAGTACGGCTTAGCCGTACCAACTTGGTACGGGCCGTACCACTAGAGGCAGATCAGAGATGAAGTCTGAAACCCTGGAAACGCCTTTTATCCATAATCAAAACACAATTTACATTTCTTCTAGCATTTTATTACATCTTCTTGAATTGTTTGATCTGACCCTTTAGGAAATTAAACACCAAACCAAACCTTTTTCACTTCTAGTTTTTGATTGAGTTAGGTAGATTCTAACCTAGTAATTGTCCGTCCCTGTGGATCGATACCCGATTATACTACTCGATAGGGGTTGTGCACTTGCAACCCTTACTCGTGAAGTGTAAACGCGGTTTTAAAAGGTACGCCCTCAAGCGTACCGAAACTTGCGTTGCGCTTCTGCGCGAACAAGTTTTTGGCGCCGTTGCCGGGGACGGTAACCAATTGCCTAGTTAGATTTTACCTTACTTAGTTAATCTAGACTTTATCTTGTATCCTTTATTTTCTTTTATTTTGTTTCTTTTATTTATTTATTTTCTCTTTTTCAGGAACACTATGGCGATCACTATCTGAGGAGCTCGAGACACCATGGATCTCATGTACAACATGACGACAGACCAACATTGGTTTGGCTGCGACAATTTTCAAGCTGGAGGAGGCGGCCGATCCAAAGCTGATCAGATCACAGCTCTATATGCTAGAGCTGCCGAGCTAGAGGAGGTCATGATCGCAGCTCTATATGCTAGAGCTGCCGAGCTAGAGGAGGCCATGGAGAGTTATTCAATCAGAATGAGCATGAGGGCAGCCAGAAACCAGAAACCACAGCCATGTGCCATGTGTGGGGACAGGAGACACTCTTATGAGTATTGCCCACTGGCTGATTGGAGTGAGGAACCGGAGCAGGATGGCTATATCAGCAACAACAATTGCAATTTCTACGACCCTGCACCATTCGATGACTCGAACAATTGTGTATTCCAACCCGACCCACCCGAGCCGTACGTTGATCCCGCTGAGATCGAATTCATACACGAGCAAGGCAAGATGAATCAGATGATGTGGGAACATATGCAGAGCATGTCCACTCAGATGGCTGCTCAACAAAATCAAATGGCCGCTCAAAACAAGCTGTTGGAGCAGTTGAGTCACATCATCACCTCACGCCAATCTCAACCTGAAAAGCTGCCAGCTCAGCCAGAATGCGAAGGACCAGCCCAGCCAACAGACCAGACCGCACTTGACGCGACCCGCATCATTGAGACACGACCCGCATCTCCACCTGAAGAGCATATGGACGCGACCCGCACACCACCCGATGCGACCCGCATGCCGTGTTCTGATGACCTGGAGACCAAAGGAAGCGAGTCGGATTGGTCAACATGCGATGCCATTCCACCTGATGCGACCCGCGTCAAGACCCAGACAGAGCGGCTGACTCCTGAGCTCAAGCCTCTTCACCTCAGGTATGAATTTCTAAACCCAAATAGATGTTGTCCTGTGATCATAAGTGCAGATCTTGAACCCGATCGGACTGCTTCACTCTTGGAGAAATTGGAAGCGCACAAAAGCGCGATCGGGCGCTCGATCAAGAACTTGATGGGAATCTTGCGGATTTTTCTGATGCAAGAGTATGATCGCACGGTTCGTGTTCCTCAGAAGTGGGTGCTCCCACCAGTGCCACCTGATCCACCTCCCACCGATGACTGAGCGGGTATGTTTTCTCTTTCCCTTTTGCTTCTATATCTCTTTATCTTTCAGTCTTGAAGCATTGAGGACAATGCTCAGGCTAAGCTTGGGGGGGAAGACGACTTTTGTATCTTAGGATTTACTTTTGTGTTTTAGGATTTATTTTGATTGCACTTAGGTCATTTTTACTTTTCTCTTGCATTGTTAGGTGAAAAATTTGCTTGATTGTTTCGATTTGGGACCTGTTTGAAAATTTTCATGTGATTGGGATGACTTTGGGAAGTTAGAACTAACCTCATAATTGACCAAATAGAACTGATTAGGAATAAATGGTTTGAGACTTGTGAGAATGGAGACTTGAATGTTGAAATAGAATTTAGAAACTGAATTGTGCCTTTAAATTTTGGAAATAGGGATTTCAATTAAAGAAAAGTTGGGATATCCGTTGGTGTGAATGAACGCTAGTGGATGTGTGTATTCATGGTATGTGCAAATAAAAAAAATAAAATATATAATAAAAAAAAAAAAGAAAAAGAAAAAAGAGAGAGATGAAAAGATGGAGAAAATAAGAGTACTGGCAATAAGCCTTGAATGGGCGCCTTTGAGCTCGTCTCCCAATTAGAAATGAAAAAAATAAATTTTTTTTGCACATATCAACACACGAAGTCCGCAACTTTCTGACCTAAGCTTGATTCAAGCTTGGGGGTGCCAAAAAGGGAAAATCTCTACAAGCGAAGGCATAGTTTAGTGAAAGAATGATAAATCGATAAATTCGAGTAATCAACTTTGCAAGACTTGAAACATTTAGAGTTTGAGGTTTTATTAATCAATTTGTGAGGTGAATCACAATTGACCAAGGGAAGTCCGAATCATAGCAAAAAGATTCTTGCGTTCTTTTATTGTAGCAATCATGTAAGTTTTCACATTTAGACTTGTATCCGCATTTAGATTTAGTTGTCCAGCACTTTTACCCGAGTTTGAAACTTTTTGCTTGAGGACAAGCAAAGGTTCAGCTTGGGGGAACCCTCCTCCTTTATTCCGGGCTTGGGACCGGCTATGTAAAATAACATAGGCGGAGTTCTAATTTTTTTTTTGTTAGTAATTTTTTTAATAATGAATAATTTAAAAAAGTAATTGAAATGTTTAAAATTTTAATTTTAGAGAAATAATAATAAAGATTGAAAAGAGTTTAGAAAATTATACCGACACTACCTATCTATAAGTTGTGGTGTATATACCATAGATCGCTCTCCTGCTCACCGTCTGAATCCTCGTTCAGCTCGTCGGTTGGAGGAGTTTCGACACCGGATGATTCTTCTGCTCCAGCATGTTGATTGTGTTCTTCCGCATCAATCAAATCTTTCAAGCACACATGTCGCTCGAAAACATGTGCACCCAACTTACTTCGTTTGTCGGTGAGGATTCGGTTCGCCGAACTAAAACATGATTCGGAAGGGACGGTTGACACGGGCACGGCAAATACGTCGCAGGCCATCATCGCCAGTGTCGGATAGGCACTTGCATTATTCTTCCACCACTGTAGGACGTCAACGGAATCATGTTCGGTCCTCGCCAAACAATAGCTTATTAATTCGTTGGTGCTACTGTGGGACAATTGCGGGTCTTCATCATCCTGCAAATCTATTAGCAATCCACTACTGCTGCTGGGTCTATCATTATTAAAAAATAGTGGTCAAATAACATTTAATTTATAAATAATAGAGATTAAAAGCATATGTATATTTATATTCATACCTAGAACCGCGACGGGTCGTAGACGGTCGATCGACATTTCTTCTTGCAATGTATATGTTGAACATCTTATCCAATGCCTTGGTCACGCGTGTGTCCTCTTGTGATGTGTTTAGTTTAAGATTGTGCTTGTACCTTTCAAGCATTTTTACCGTTAACCTCTTTTTGAACGCCGGATGGAGGCAATTTGCGATAATGGTCATGAGGGGTACTTCTTCCCAATATTTCAAGAACTTGTCTTTCATGGCAAGTACGATCGGTTCGAGGGCTTCATCCATGTTTGGTACTTGTTGTTCAAACTGACTATATACCTTAGAAATATAGTAGAGATGATGAAGCAACTCATGTGCCGTAGGTGTGTACGAGCATGATAGTTTTACGGTTGCAGTGAAAAATACTCCAAGAAATGTTTTTAGGTTTGATATTTGTTGCCAGTCGGTCTCGGTAAGTATCAATGCATCGTTATCGGTTGAGTTCCTCAAGGACTCGTTTATAGCTTCCTTGTACGGAAGGTATCGGGCGAGCATCCTATAGGTAGAGTTCCAACGGGTATCTACATCCCAAGGTACTCTCAAGTGACTCAGTCCCAACCTTTGACACAATTCGGCAAAACGTTGTTTTCGTACCCCGTTTGAGAAAATAAAGGCAACGGCTTGCTTAAATTTAATAATTAATTCTTGTACCGCATCTGTTTTTAAGCCCGCCTTTACAGTAAGGTTTAGTACATGACAAGCACATTTTTGGTGAAACATCTCACCATTCATGATCGGGGTTAGTGACCGGGTGAAATAATCAATGGATTTGATGTTGCTGCTGGCATTATCGAAAGAAATAGAAAAAATCTTGTTCTCCAAATCCCTTTTTAAGTTGTACTCGTGCAAAACATCAATAATTGATTGGTAAATGATTTGTGCGGTATCCGGAGACTCTAACACCCGAAAGCTTAAGACCCTTTTTTGTAATGCCCAAGTTTCATCAATATAATACGCGGTAATACATGAGTACCCAAGACCATGTTTACCGGCCGTCCAAATATCGCTTGTAATTGAGATCTTATAGTTTGCAATCGCAAATATGGCTAGTAGGTCATTTTTATACTCGAAATATTGGCGTTTCAACTCTTTTACCATTTTTCTATGGTGGAACCTCTTGTATAATGGTTCACCACACCCCTGAATAATTAATCGGGAAAAACTCAAACAATTACCCATACTAATTGGTTGTTCTTTATGGGCAATGTACCGGGCAAATTCCTTAAGCATCCGTTTTTCATCATATTTTTGGTGTTTCTAGTACCGTCCGGGTTCATAAGAGTTTGGACCAACCCCGGTGTAGGATTTTCTTGCGGTGCCTTACCGCTTTTCATGTGGCCTTCGGCGTGTTTTTTAAATGCGGACATGCCATTGGACTTAACATAAATGAAGGTTTTTCTGCATATTCTAACCTTACATCTTGCGGAGACGAGGACACCATTGGCATCTTTGGTCATCTCATAAAATCTCCACCAACTAGCCGAGTAATTGGGTGCTTGCTTCCTCTTCCTCTTTTCTATGATCGGTTCTGCATCAGTTGGTGGTGACGGCGGGACGCTTGTGGAAGGAGACGCTGTGGAAGGAGTTTGTGACGGCGGGACGCTTGTGATCTCAGGATGCGGTGCTAGCGGTGGTAGAGAAGGAGTATAATGAGAGGGTGCCCCGGTCCACTGACTCGATGCGTTGGAAGAAGTTTCCGGTCCACTATAGCAGAGGTTAGGATTTTACGGAGGATAAAACTGTGGAGGAGGATTTTGCGGATAATAATTTTGAGGATTAGGATAATACGGTTGAGGATTTTGCGGATACGGTGGTTGATTTTGTTGATACGGTGGAGGAGGATTTTGCAGATAATAATTAAGGTCTTGAGTTTGATACGGTGGTATCGGTTGATTTGGATTAGGAGGTGGCGGTCCAAATATATCTTCGCCAAAAGACTCAATTACTTGCTCAACCGATTGACGGGGAGGAGAAGAGGTCATTTTCTACATAAAATAAAACAAAAATTAGAACCGAATTCAAACTAAATAAAAATGTAAAACTGAATTCAAATATTCAAAACCAAATTCAATAAATTCAAAACAGAATTTCTTGGTTTCAAATATTCAAAACCGAAATCAAATATTCAAAACCGATGTCGTCATTATGTGCCATTTCTCTACATATTAAATTAGCAATATTAAAAATAAATCCGAAATTATCTAACCTATTTAAATATAAATATAAATTCAATCAAAATTAAATATAAATCTAAATCTAAATTAAATCTACATTAAATCTACATCTAAGTTAAATCTAAATTAAAGGAAAAAAAATATCACAGAGGCCATTCGGCCGAATTCAAAACCTAACATATTTAAATCTAAGTTAAATATACATTCCTATTGGTTGTTCTAAATTAAAGTAAATAAAAAAACAAGAAAATGAGGCAGCAAGCGGCAAGCCTCTGTCTCTGTGACAGAGGGAACCGAACCAAAAAAATAAAAATAATAATCTAACTCTAATTTGAACATTCATATATAAGCTATTTAATATAACCTATTCATATATAATAACTTATTTAAAATTTAAAACCAAAATTAAATAATAAATCAAACTTATTGAAAACCAATTTATAATTAAAAACCTATTTATTCAAAACCTATTAGAAACCTATTTTAGAGTTCAAAACCGAAAATAATTAAAAACCTATTAAATCTAAATTAAATATACATTAAATTAAATCTAAATCTAAATTAAAGAAAAAAAAGAAAAAAAAGAAAAAAAAAAGATAAAGAGGCACCGAGGCAGCAAGCTGCAAGCCTCTGTGGCTCTATCTCTGACTCTCTGTGACAGAGGGATCCGAAATTCCGAACCCAAAAAAACAAAAAAAATCTAACTCTAATTTGAACAAAAAAAATATAACTCTAATTTTAAAAAATCTATTTTAAGAAAATATAACTCTAATTCAAATTTAAATCTAAATTACATATAAATCTAAATTAAATCTAAATTATCTAACATATTCAAAGTTTCAAACCCAATATAACCTACTCAAAACCGAATTAATATAACCTATTCATATATAATAACCTATTTAAAAGTTAAAACCGAAATTAAATAATAAATCAAACCTATTGAAAACCAATTTATAATTAAAAACCAATTTATTCAAAACCTATTACAAACCTATTTAGAATTCAAAACCGAAAATAATTAAAAACCTATTAAATCTAAATTAAATCTAAATCTAAATTAAAATAAATAAACAAATAAAAAAAACAAGACAAGGAGGCAGCAAGCCTCTGTCTCTGTGACAGAGGGATCCGAACCAAAAAAAAAAAATCTAACTCTAATTTGAACAAAAAAATATAACTCTAATTTTAAAAAATCTATTTCAAAAATCTATTTTAAGAAAAATATATCTCTAATTCAAATTTAGCTTATTCAAAAAAATAACTCTAACAAATTTAACTTATTCAAAAATCTATTTTAAAAAAATAAATACAACTTGTTCTAACTTATTTTAAAAATCTATTTTAAAAAAATATCTCTAACAAATTTAACTTATTCAAAAAAATAACTCTACCAAATCCAACATATTCAAAAATAAAATATAAATCTAACTTATTTATCTAACAAATCTAACTTATTTATCTAACAAATCTAACTTATTTATCTAGCAAAATATAAATCCAACATATTCACATATACCTCTAACATATTCAAAAAATATAAATCTAACTTATTTATCTGACATATTTAAAATTAATCCGAAATTAAAAAATAAAATCTAACCTATTTTAAAATAAATCTAACATATTCAAATGATCAAATAACATATTCAAAATTTAAAAAATAAAATATAACATATTCAAAAAATAAAATCTAACCTATTTAAAAATAAAATATAACATATTAAAAAAAAATCTAACATATTCAAAAAATTACATCTAACCTATTAAATTTAGATCCGAATTTAAAAAATCAAATATAACATATTTGAAAAATCTAACATACTAAAAAAATCCAACCTATTTATAAATAAACCTAACATATTTCAAAAATTAATCTAACCTATTCAAAAATAAATCTAACCTATTCTAAAATAAATCTAACCTATTCTAAAAATAAATAGAACTTATTTAAATCTAACTTACTTACAAATAAAATCTCACATATTTCAAAACTATATCTCACATATTTTAAAAATAAATCTAACCAATTTTACAATAAATCTAACCAATTTTAAAATAAATAACCTATTCAAAAATCAATTTCAAAATAAATATAACCAATTTTAAAATAAATATAACCTATTTAGCACAAATAAAACCTATTTAATATAAAATTTAACTTACTTAAAAATAAAAACCGAATTAAAAATTAAATCTAACCTATTTAAGCTATTTTGAAAATAAATCTAACCTATTTCAAAAATAAATCTAACCTATTCAAAAGTAAATCTAATATATTTTGAAATAAATCAAACCAATTCTACAAAATTAACAATAAATCTAACATATTTAAGCTACTTTAAAAATTAGTCTAACCTATTTATAATAAAACTAACAATAAATCTAACATATTTAAGCTACTTTAAAAATTAATCTAACCTATTTATAATAAAACTAACAAAAAATCTAACATATTTAAGCTATTTAAAAATTAATCTAACTTATTTATCATAAAATTAACAATAAATAACTTATTTAATCTATTTTAAAAATTAATCTAACCTTTGCGAGATGAAAACTTGCGCCTTTGCGAGATTAAATAATCTTGCTCAACCGTATCTCGCGCCTTTGCGGAATAAAATAAATTTCCAACTATATTTTTTTGTAATAATTAAATTAATTTCGGAAAAATAAAAAATAATGAGAGAGAGTATGAGTGAGAGAGAGTATGAGAAATTTAGAGTATGAGAAAATGAGTGAGTGAGAAAATTTAGAGTATGGGTGTAAATTTATGGGGAAGTTGTGGGGGGAAATTCGGATTGCTACAGTGCTACAGTAATTGGAGCCGTTGGATTCAAAAAATTTCGAACTGCTACAGTGATCTGTCAAATCGGACGGTCCGGGCGGGTCCAGCGGGTCCATGCACGGGTCCGACGAGTCCGGATCCGGGTTCGGCGGGTAAAGGAGAGGGTTGGACGGGTCCGGGTCCGGGTCCGGGTAAGGGGGGTTAGGCGGGTCCGGGTCCGGGTAGGGCGGGTTAGGCGGGTATAGGTCCGGGTCCAGCGGGTCTAGGTCCGGGTTAGGCGTGTCGGGGTCCGGTCCAGTCCGGGTTTAGTCCGGTCCAGGACGGGTCGGTCCAGCGGGTCAAAGATAGGGGGTCCGGTCCGGTCCAGTGGATAGAAAATCAAACCGACCAGTCCCAGGACCGGACCGTCTCTAACCCCGGTCCGGAACGGGTCCTGTGCACGGGACGGGCCGGTCCAGGTCCGGTCCTGGACCGGCCGGGTTTTTTCAAAACACTAGACCTGACACAAGTTGTGTCAATTTTACAGAATTAAAATTTAAAAATTAGAAAGAAGTGCAGAATAATAAAAAAAGTAAAGAAATATATTTGTGGCTATCTCATAAAGGCATATGCAGATTTTAGAATAGTTTGATAAGTAAAAATTTAGTATACAGATTTTAGAATAGTTAATTTTGATCCAGAGTCCATATTAACAATATTTTTTTTCATTTTGAATTAAAAAAAACAATAGTTTTTCCATTTCATAAATACAGCATATGCGGCCGGGCAGCTTCCTAATGAATAGAACTAGGGTGTTCCTAGGGGTGTTCATCGGTTCGGTTCGGTTCGAACTGAAATAAAATAGACAAATTAAAATTTTATTTAGTTTTCAAAAGTTGAACCGAACCGACCGAATTAAAGTTATGAACCAGTTAAAACCGAACTGAAATAAATTTGAATTTGTTCGGTTTAACCGAACAAACCGAAGTATAATCATTAATACTTTTAACAACGGACGGCTTTCTCTTAGAAAACTTTTTAACCTTATAATTACAAGAAGAACCAAACAAAAATCAATGTTTACTTTATAAGAAAATCAATTTATTTAATTTACTTCCTAGCTCTCAAACAATCCAGTCGAGATGTATTAACAAGACATAAGTTTTGTATTTTTTTTTTTTTTGGATAAAAGGCCGAAGCCCGTTTCATTACAAAAACATAGTTAACTTACAAGGAATGTTTTAATCAGCGATATCTCATAGCAAAATGTTACCCTGATAACCCTGCTTCTATGTGCCACTGAAAGGCATAAGCAAAAGCATAAAAACAGTTCAGAACACCACTAAAACCTTGCCACCAACAAGGGCTGAGGTTATGAGTATCTAAACTAAACAAAAGAGAGATGAGTGACTGGCTAAACATTAGCAAGAGTGGTTATCCCTTCATAAACGACCATTTGGTAGTCGTCAACCGGTATCTTGTCATCCGGATGCCAACTGCTGATCGGTATCTCGTCAGTGTTCACTGGCAGCCACAATGCAGTCTCCACTATAATCTGCGGCCTCACGTGTCCTGTCCAGTAGTGAACCAAAGAAAGAATTAGAAAAATTATTTGTCTAGGAGATTTGGTTGTACCTGCATGGAAACAAAGATCATTACGGTGTTTCCAAATTGTCCAACACACGGCACTAACTACTAACAGAAAACCAGTTTTTGTTGTGGATGGTAATTGGTTTGAGAAAAGTATTATATCCTTGAATCTGTGCCAATATGGGATAAGCATCTGACAAGGACCCATCCAAAACCAAATGTGTTTTGCAAATGAGTAATGTATGAATAAATGGTCAACAGTTTCGGTAAGTCCACATAAATGACAATTGGTATTTCCTGTCCAACCTCATTGAGCAAGTTTGGCTTTTTTAAGAATTTTCTTTTTATGTGTAAGCCACATAAAAATGCGTATTTTCAAAGGTATAGGAATATTCCACCACAATAGAGGTTGAGAGGGAAATATTCCTCTAAAATTAAGAATTTTGTATAGGGACTTGACTGTAAATTTCCTGATTGATTCCCATCTCCAACTCATTTGATCTAGGTCATGAGTGTAAGATATATGACTAACTATAGTTAAAGCTGTCAACCATTCTTGGAGTTCTATGTCACTAAAGTGTCTTCTAAAGCTAACAGCCCCCCTTGTGAATTAATAACTTCTTGCAAATGTATATCAGGTTTGGTACATATAGAAAATAGTTGGGAAAATCTGGAAGCCATTGAACAAGGTGGATGCCAAATATCTTTCCATAACATAATGGAAGTAGTAAGCCCTGGGGTATAAGATGTACTAATCTTGCCTAAATTTTCTAAGTCCAATATAGCTGTCCAAAAAGGTGATGGTGAAAATCTACGTGGTCCTACAGAATATTTATTGAGAATGATATGTTTCCAATTACTATGATAGTTAGGATCTCTAAACTTCCACCACCACTTCATTAATAATGCAATGTTCATTTGTTTCAAATCTAAAATCCCTAAACTCCCAAATTCTTTAGCAAAACATGAGATTTGCCAGTTGATCAAAGTGTATTTCTTTTTATTAGGGCTGGACCCTTGCCATAAGAACCTCCTACGTATTTGGTCAATTCTCTTAATGACATGTACAAGAATTTTGAATATGGAAAGTGCATATAATGAAACAGCAGATAAAACTGAATTTAATAAAGTAAGTCTACCCCCTATAGAAAGTAAGTTGCCTTGCCAATTTTGTAATTTCTTTTCTACTTTATCAATGAGAAATTGCCAATCTACCTTAGTCATCTTTTGTGTATGCAAAGGCAATCCTAAGTATTGTAATGAAAAAATGCTTGGCATCGAAAATGAATAGCTAAATCATCTACATGTGTTGTATTGATAGGATACATGGAAGTTTTAGAGTAATTCATTTTTATACCAGAAAGAGCTTCAAATGCTAGAAGAATCCACCATGCATTTTCTATATTAAGACCCTCTGCTTTCAAAAAAATAATGGTGTCATCTGCATAATGACAATTAGAGGCAGGTTTATTGTCTGATAAAGGGGGCCCTAAACCGTGTATCACTCCAGCTGTCCTCCCTCTTTGGAATATTTTACTAAGAGTATCGGCTGCGAGGATGTATAGATAAGGGAAAAGTGAATCCCCTTGTCTAACACCTCTTTTACAGAAAAAAAAAAATATGGTGTAAGTTCCCCATTGATGTTTATATATGATTGTGAACTGTTGAGCCATTCTTGTATCCAAAGAATCCAATGAGAGCCAAATTCTCTACTTTGTAAAATATTTATAAGATAGGTCCAATTAATATTATCATAGGCCTTTTCAAAGTCAACCTTAATCACTACCCCTTTTTCATGAGTGACTTGATAGTGATGAATGATTTCCTGACTAAGTATAACATTGTCTAAACTATACCTATTTTTAATGAATGCAGTTTGACTAGAATCTATAATCCTATTCATAATTGCTTCTAACCTGAAAGTCAACATTTTAGAAATAATTTTAAAGCTACAGTTTACTAGGCTAATAGGTCTATATTTAGAAATGAGTTGTGCATCTTTCTCCTTAGGAATAAGGCAGATTATGGACTTATTCAGTTTATTGAGAGAGGTATCATGAGAATAAAACTTGGAGCATAAGAGAAACAAGTCATCTTTAACTAATTCCCAAAAGGATTGATAGAATATGAAGGTGAATCATAAGTTTTGTATTTAAATTGTTCCATTCGAAACAGGTAAAAAACAGAACCTATTTGAAATCGTTCCAAGTGCAGCAAGGGTTAGGGCGGCTAATGAGCCAAGCTCGGCTCAAAACTCAGCTCAGCTCGTCATATAACTAAACAGGCTCAACTTGGGCTCGGCTCGATCGTGAAGAAAAAAGTTCGGCTCAATTTAATGAGTTTGAGCCTTTAGCTCGGTTCAAACTCGGCTCATAACTCGCGAGCTCAACTCATACCAAGCATTAAAAAAAACAAACATTTACTGTTTAGGATTTGTAAAATCTTTTATTGTTTTGGACCATGAGCTCAACTCGTTTACGTACAGTTACCTAATTCATGGGCTGTGTGCCCAGGGACGTATCAGGAATGCACTCGAGTTGTTCGCTAAAATGAAGGAGAAGAAATTGGTATTGAATAGCGGAGCTAGTAATTCTTTTGTGAGTGCTTGGGCAATTGGAGGGGAGGTTGAGGATGCGACAAGGGTCATGTGGGAATTAGGGAGCATGGGGCGGGTCATGGATGATCTTACATGTTGGGCCTTGATTGGTGAGATGGTTCGGCTCATGAGTTGAAAAGAGACTAAGGATTTGGTGCAAACGATGGCAAAAAAGGGAGTTATGAATTGAAAACTGAGACGGAACTGTTGATTTGGATTGAAGATACTCCTTGGCTCATGAGCTGGCTCGGGCTCGGGCTCGGGCTCAGCCCTGTTTGAGTGATAAAATATGAGTCGAGTCGAGTTCGGACTTTATTTCATTTAAGGCCTGACTCGATACAATTTATTGAGCTGTTCAACTCATTGGCTCATGAGCCGGCTCAGCTCGTTAGCAGCCCTAGCAAAGGTTCACCAAAGTACAATCCCAAATGTACAACACATTATGTAGATCTGAGAGGCTGCTTCAAAGCGTGTAAAGAGCACCTCCTTCAGAGTTAGAAGAGACTAAGCCTGTCCAATAGATCGCGAGTAGAGTAACAGGAGAAGCAACAGAGGGGAGAACTGATGTCACCATCTAGCGTTAGGGCTTTTGATTTGAGGGAGGAGTCTTCAAGAACGGAAGCTAATTTGGGGTTAGCTCGAGAGTGTGACAGAGTCGGGACTGAGGAGGTGGTGGACTTATTAGGGGATCCGTATCCTCTCAGGTACCTGACTCAACACAATTGAAACGGACGGTCAAGATTTATTCTCAGTCGGTGCCTACTCGGGATGGCGCAGAGGGCCAGTATTATTTATGCTTTGAGATTCGTGCTAAGTTAAAAAGAACAATTTGACCGTCCAATTCAATTGTACTCGGTCAGGTAACCTGAGGGGATGTGAATTCCTTATTAGGTGGGGTTGGAAAAGTTTGGTAATTTGACTTGGGAAAAGTAGAGTAACATGTGGGGAGTGAATACGCTGGGGAATGAATCAAATTAATCGAGGTGTTCAGGTGGGGTTGAGGTCTTGAGGAAAAGTTCGGTCAGTCGATTAATGTTTTTCAGAAATTATAAACCGAACCGAATTACTGAAATTGAATAACACTAAAAATTAAACCCAAAAACCAAACCACTTGAACCGAACTTTTTCGGTTCGGTTAAAAACCAAATAAACTGAACCATTTGAACACCTTGTTCCTAAGTTTAGGTTGTTTGTGAACTCAATTTTAAAACTAATCGGATAGAATTCAAATGATGAATCCGACCGTGAAACCCATCTATCTTACGAGTGATGCGTCTACATACAAAAATGAGTGAGGCTACGGTACTATGCATAGCACGGTTTGGTCCGTGCTATGGCTCAATATTTGAGTTTTCAAAATTCTAACGGTCGATTCGAACTGTTCAACATGATTATAAAATGAATATGTACTTGCAAACCAAATTTTACATTTTTTCGAATTTTTTTACTATATTTTTAGATAGGTAGAAAATCACTTGATCTGAAAATTCTGGACCATCCAAAAACAGTGATTTTCTACCTATCTAAAAAAATAGTAAAAAAATTTGAAAAAATGTAAAATTTGGTTTGCAAGTATATATTCATTTTATAATCATGTTGAGCGGTTCGGATCGACCGTTAGAATTTTGAAAATTCAAATATTGAGCCGTAGCACGGCTCAATCCGTGCTATGCATAGCACCGTAGCCTCACTCTACAAAAATTTAAACTTTCAAATTAATTTAGTATAAATTCAAGCAGTCAAAATTAGAAGATTTATAAATTAATTTTAATGCATTCATTTTAGAACGTGTTTTTACCACTTGACTCTACACAAAATTAATTCAAAAATTTAAAATTTTTACATGTAGATGCATCACTTGTAAGATAGACGAGTTTCAACAGTTCAGATTTATCATTTGAAGTCAATCCGATTATTTTTAATAATTGTAATTGTAATTTCAATTACATAAATATAAAATAATTGTTGTTTAAAGATATCACATCATATTGTAATTACAATTATAAGAATATAAAACTAAAATTGCAGTTACTAAACAATATGCTTCATGCAGAGTAGTTTTGGCTTCATGCAGCGCACAAACAATATGCTATTTTGATTCTATAGTCCATGCGCTGCGCTGCGTGAAGTGAAAATTAGTCTGTTAAAAATATATACCCAAAAATCACCCGGACTGGAATTTCTGTTCTGAAACTGACACAAATTTCGTCGTGTACTGACTTCTGAGCGGCTGATACCAGAGTATGGAGCTGATTGGAGCCTCCGTCTCAATAGTCAAGTCAAATTAATTACGTCTAGAGTGGGAAAAATGGCACGGCGGAGCCGGTTTCGTCACGGAACGACACGGTTACGGCACGGAACGGCACCGCACGCGTGTCAGTTACGTGCCGTGACTCGCGTGTCCCGTGCCGTGACCATTCGCGTGCTGTTCTCATCTTTTGAAACTTTGACACGGCACGGCACGGCACGTAAAAGATTTAGTCACGGCACGACACATAGTCACGTGTAATTAGGACCATTAGATATTGATTTAATGGTGAATCTGAAATAAACTAACCTAAATTATGATTAAATGGTCACGCGAGTCACGTTTGGTCACGACACGTTTAGGCACGACGTGACTCACGTGGCATGACCATTCGCGTGCCATGACCACCCCTTGACATTTTGATCACGGCACGTCACGACACATGGCATATTAACTTAGTCAGGACACGGCATGGCACGAGACCAAAGTCACAGTGTGTTAGTCACGGCACGGCACATTTTTTCCACTCTAAAATTTACGTCCCTTCTGGGAAAGATGTTGAATTTCTTATCGTAAGAATTAAAAAATGAAAAAAAAAATTGTTGCATTCTAAAATGTCCATTTCGGCTGGTATGTTCCTTTCACAACGGTTTGGTTTCTCTCCAGTAATATGGATTTCATTAGACCTCTTTAAAAAATCGTTTATTTTGAATCGGAGGATGTCGATGTAAAGTTGACATAGGTATGCTTCAAGGGTTGATCTCAATCATCCAATCTGAAATAAACGGTTCAGATATGTCTAAAAAGTTTCGATGATATTAATACCATTGGAGAGACCAAGAGCCCGATTTCAGTCCGTTATCATGGGAAATATAATATTCATATTCATTCTATTGGACTTCTGCACTAAACTGTCAGATTTGTCCTGTATATGATCTTTGAAACATATATTTATACAATCTACTGATAAACTGGTCCTACCGACTTTGATTAGTAACAGTCACAGAATCTTCTTTGAAAATTTGGTGGGGACCATTTGTCAATATGACATGACAGATTTTCGCACAAATCTGTGACAGATCAGGATTTGGATGGGAACACCTGGAAATGGGTATGATCCTAACTAAAGCACGTAGTCACCTCCTCTTACCTGTATTATAAAGCACATTATATCTTCAATTATTAGACATTTATATTTATCTCTCTCTTTCTCTCACACACGCGCACATACTTTTTAGCTATCAATGTCAAATTCATTTTTATTTTTACTCCTCGTTCATTTCTTTTCTCTCTTACACAACTCCTACGCAAAACCACAATCCAGTCTCAGCAAACATTTTTCTCAGCGAGTAGAACACCATGACCAAGCCTTTCTTGTCTCACAAGATCAAACCTTTTCTTGTGGTTTCTACTCCGCTGGTACAAACGCCTTCGTCTTCTCCATTTGGTTCACCAATTCAATCAACAAAACCATAGTGTGGACTGCAAACCGAGACTCGCCAGTTAATGGGCACGGGTCTGAAATGTCATTTCGACATGGTAATTTGGTTTTAAAGGATGTTAACAGATCGACTGTGTGGTCGACCTCGCTGACCTCTGCGGGTGAATCAACCATCTCCCTCCTTAACACCGGCAATCTTGTAATAAATAGCCGTGGTATAACCATATGGCAAACTTTTGATTCACCTACAGATACACTCCTACCAAACCAAGCTTTGTCAAAAGGAACTAAGGTCATCTCGGCTCTGGAGAGAGGTGGAATCAGTTCAGGTTATTATTGGTTCTTATTTGATAATGATAATGTGCTGAAACTTATATATGATGGGCCAGAGATCTCTAGCATATATTGGCCGAATCCTGCCACTAACGTGTTTGCCAGTGGACGTACCTACTATAACAGCACAAGATTAGCAGTACTAAACGGAACAGGTAGCTTAATTTCTAGTGATGGCTTATCTATATTGGCTAGTGATTTCGGCCCCGGTATTAGACGGAGATTAACTGTTGATTATGATGGCAACCTAAGAATTTATAGTTTGAACACATCAGATGGAACATGGGAGGTTACTTGGGAGGCTATGCAGGAGCCATGTAATGTACACGGGTTATGTGGTCAAAATGCAATATGTGAGTATTCATCGGGCCTGATGTGTTCTTGCCTACCCGGTCACGAGATGAATGACCCAAGCAACTGGAATAGAGGTTGTCGACCTACATATAATTTTAGTTGCAACCAAACAGAATCTCGGTTTGTAGAGGTCCCAAAAGTCGACTTCTATGGGTTTGATCTATGGTATACCACTGGCATTTCATTTCATGATTGCAAGCTTCTCTGCTTGCGAAATTGCACTTGCACGGGTTTTAGCTACCGGTTAGATGGTGAGGGAGTTTGTTACCCAAAAGGTACACTTTTTAATGGAAACAAGGTATCGAGTTTCCCTGGAAATTTCTATCTTAGACTCCCAACTGATTCCAATAACTCAATTTTAGACACTCATTCTGGTCTAAATTGTACCAACAGTAGTTCTGAGATCGTCATAGGGTCATCAAGCATGTTTGATACAAGTCAAAACGGCCCACAATGGACATATGTATTTGTTTTTGCTGCAGTTTTGGGTGCACTAGAGATAATTTTAATCGTGATCGGATGGTGGTACCTCTTCAAGGATACCGACGTACCAAAATCAGTTGAAGAAGGGTATAAGATGATATCAAGCCAATTTAGACGGTTTACATATAGCGAATTGAAGGAGGTGACAGGCAAATTCAAGGAAGAAATCGGAAGAGGTTTTTCTGGGGTTGTCTATAGGGGGGTTTTGGATGACAAGAGAGTAGTGGCTGTGAAAAAGCTAATTGATGTCACACAAGGCGAAGAGGAATTTTGGGCAGAGGTGAGTGTGATTGGTAAAATTAACCACATGAATTTGGTTCGAATGTTTGGCTTCTGCTCTGAAAGCCGACAGTATCTCCTGGTATATGAATACATCAAAAACCGATCGCTTGACAAGCATCTTTTCGAGAGCAATATGACCCTCCAGTGGAGAGAGAGGTTCAAAATTGCATTAGGCACTGCCAAGGGGCTTGCATATCTCCACCACGAGTGCTTAGAATGGATCATACATTGTGATGTGAAGCCCGAGAACATTCTCGTAACCAGTGTATTAATATTCGGTCTATTCGGCCGAATATTCGGCCGTATATTCGTATTCGGTTGTAATCCGAATAGAAAACTAATATTCGGTTTTGAATATTCGGTTCTGAATATTCGGTCTAAAATTTGTATTCGGTCCTGAATATTCGGTCTAAAATTTGTATTCGGTCTAATATTCGGTTCTGAATATATACGGTTCTGAATTTATGTGACTATGCTGCTTGTTTTCTACTATGCTGTTGTTTATTAATATGAATTTTTATTTTAAAATCCGCATATATACATCCGAATAAAAATCCGTATATTCGACCGCATACCGTATATTCGGTATTCGGTGGCCTTCCGAATACCGAATATAAACCAAATTTTAAAACACTGCTCGTAACAAGCGATTTTGAGCCGAAGATTGCGGATTTCGGGCTAGCTAAGCTGTCGAAGCGAGACGGGCCAGGTTTCAACTTCTCTAACATGAGAGGTACAATCGGTTATATGGCCCCTGAATGGGCACTGAGTCTACCGATAACATCGAAAGTTGATGTGTATAGTTATGGGGTTGTGCTATTGGAAATAGTAACTGGTAGTCGAGTATCAGGTGGGATTTTAAATGATGGACAGGAGATAGGTTTAAGGAATTTTGCTGATGCTGTGAAGCAAGTTTTGGCATGTGGGGATGAATCAGTGATAATGGGTCTAGTGGATGTCAGATTGCAGGGACAGTTCGACCTCGAACAAGCGGCCACAATGCTACGTGTTGCCATGACTTGTCTCGAGGAAGAACGAAATCAGAGACCAACTATGGATGAAGTAGTCAAGCATCTCTCTGTTTTTGCGGAGAGAGATGAACTTTCACTTGGCTCATGGTAAAAAATTGCAGAGTTCGTAAAGGTGTCAACTTTTGTTTACAACTTGGTTGTTATTATGATTATATTCTCATGTAAAATTTTAAGAGTTGGATAATAAGAAAAGATGTACTTTATTGTGCTCTATTATGGTTTTGCTTTCTTGTCATATGATTAATGTTTTTTCTTAAGAAGTTTTAAACTCCTCTATCTTCCTCTATCTTCTTATTTCAAATATCTTCCGCAACTTCAAACAAAAAAAAACTTCTTCAAAAGATCTTCCGGCACCAGTGCAGTTCCTCAGCATGCTAAGAACATTCAGAGCGACTAAGAACCACAATAATTTATATTTTATATAAGGCAATTAATTAGAGACCACAATAATTTATATATGGAATTAATAGGAACCCAAAATAAATAAGTTCCAGCAACTTTTTTATTATTTTTGTATTTTGACAATCGAACTTCTAACAGCAGCCTACTGTCCCTGTCTCTTAATGGTCATAATCAATTAGTGACGTGCTAGCTGCCGTTACTTTGAGGGCAGCTAATTGTTTCTACTTATATGCATGATGCATTGTATAATCAGAATAACTAATTAAGAATGCATTTTTGTTAACCACAAATAATTAAATATTTGTAATTTAAAATATTATATAAATACGAATATTGATTTGTCAGTTATAAATATATACTTGTTAACTATAAATACTAAATTATATGTTTGTAGACACATAAGATTCTTTATCAGAGCGCTACTCCAAAAAAAGAGATGGATTATTTAACAACTTATTAATTGGTCAAGACATTTAACTACTTATTATTAACAATTAATTAGATATTATAACAACTGAAGATGTCTAAGACTTCCAAGAGTTAAAAGGGTTGGAGAAGTTAGATGATCAGACGGGTGAACACTAAACTTTTTTCTTTTTTAATCGTAGTAGTAACCGTGGATTTTAAAATGACAGTTGTTCCTTTACAATTTAGCTATTATTATTTAGTAATGATGCGATCTAGTATTCAAGTTAATCAAATGAAGATGAATATGCTTTAGAATTAGTATTGTTAAACTTCCTGGCCTGATAATATGAAATGTAATATTCAAGTTGAAAATATAATACGCAATATACAATGTGTTGTTCAAGTTAATAGTCAACTTCGACAGCAGAAGTTCTCATTATTTTGTAATTTTATTGTAATTTTTTCTGAGATAATTTTAATTAGGTTTGATATTTGCAATCTCTTGTTACAATTTGCTCCCTAGCTTTGTAACCTTCTAATTGATTTAATGAAATCACCCTAGGATTTGAATAAAAAAAAATAGTATCATTTTTGTCATTAATGCACTGATAACAATCTAGGCCGCATTCATGATTCATAAATAGGCCCGCATTGAAGAATAGCAAGCAATGATTGCGGCAATAAACTAAATTGACGATTATTTTGTCAGTCACTTTTGACACGGAGCATTTTCAAAATAGAGGCATTGCCCCCTGCTTAATCAAACATGAAGTATAATACTATAGGGTGTCCTGTAACATCTTCGAGCATTAATACAAGGATGTCAGCACAAATCAATAATGAAAAAAAAAAGTTCTAATAAAAGTATAAAACCTATGAAAAATCAGATCAAAGAAAACTTACTGCATCTAATACAGGACACACGCAAAGCCTCTTCAAACTGCAGTGAAGTGCCTCTGTGCCATCCACATCTGAGCAGAGATGAATTGGTATCAAAACACCATCTCTGAACAAAAACCTTAAGGTAATTTCTTCACCTCCTTCGTCATTTGGCATATGGCATTCGCAATCTCTTGGTGCGAACTCAGCTGTTCTAGAGAATTTTTCACCACAAGGGCACGAGTGCGAGTGAGCTGCCTCCTGCTGACTTGTGCTTTGAGATGCATGCCGTTTAGACATTGCCGAAACAAGACTTAAACCATATGAGGTGAGTATGCCGTGCATGTCTTCTATTGTTGAGCAACTGACATGCGATATCCAGAAATTTGAGACTGCCTCGTGAACTGCAGCATGGACCCCATGGTAGCACTTGTAGCAGCACATGTAGATGCAGGAATCCTTCTTTCCCGAGACAAATACAGGCTGAACGAACTCTGTACTGGTAGATTGGTCCTGGTTTTCAATTGGTGTGGGTTCCGTACTTGGACTTTCATCGGTTAGATTTGGTGAGTCCTTGGATACGGCCTCTGGAACCATATCTGGTTCTTGGGTTTTGGTCAGCATTGTGAGTTCTGCTACTACATTTTCATGACCTAAGTTTTGTGACTCCTCCAAGATGGCGTCTGCAAGGGTGTGTAGCTCTTGACTTTTGCTAGATACCGGATCATTTATAGGAGGGTCCAATAATTGTTCCTCAATAGGAGGATCCATTGCCAGTTCATCAACAGGGCCTGATACCAGCTTGTCAATTGGAGGATCCACTTCCATCCCATTTTCAGTAGCAGCTGGAGTTTCTGATTGGTCAGCTGCCTCCTCAGTGAGTATGGTAACTGCATCTCCTTGCAAAGGTTTGTCTTGTGCCTCAACTCGGACCTGGTTGGGAGCACTTTGTTGAAAGAGAGAGGGGTTACATTGAGATGCACAATTATCATTGCATGGCTTTTCATCAATTGTTTTGGTGTTTGATGAAGGGATCTTGATGTCACCATATGATCTGAAAAGATATTAGTCGCAAAAGGGTAATAAATTACTGCTTGATTTCACCAGGAGCATACATGATATATTCATTTTTTACAAGGCTATAGGAAATGATTTTTCTAATAACCAATATTTATTTATTTTATACTTTCAAGAATGCGGGCATGGCCACTGGAGATTTACCATATTGCTATTAGCCAAAGTTGAGTAGCAGTCAGGGGTTCATTGGGATTAAAATATGAAAAGCTGGCCCAATAATACAACAGCTAATATTGGGGGCTAATTTACTAGGCACAGGACAGATTTAAACGAGAATATATATTTTATATTACAAGATCAAAATAAAAGTACCTTCGAAAGGCATAAGCCCAGTTCAAGACCATGTCATCCAAATAAGCAGCCTGGGTGAGAATATGAAAATACCGATATGGATCCCTCTTCTCTGAAATCCTTGCCCGGATCTTCTGTACCAACAACTCCAATACCTTTCTCATATCACAACAGACCTCATAAACTGAGCTGTATTCACCCCTATATGCCATCAGACCCACCGCAACCAAACCCCATGCAATACCGCCATGATCCCTTTTACTCTCTTTAGCCATAATAGTAGCACTACTGGTACGGACCACACAAGAGTTAAAAGGCCAGCCCTTCCATGGCCCTTTGGTATCGGCTGAAGGTCCCTCTCTGAGTTTTGAGGTGACCCAACACAGCTCCGAGAACTGGGGATACCTTAAAATTTGGTAACCAAATGACCAAATTGCACCTGTCCTGATATTATTCTTCACAGGCTTTTTAGGCATGCTGCTTGGATTATTTTCTGCTGGCGCTGAACTTTCCTTCCCAATTTTGGATTCCATTTCATTCTTGTTTGGAATTTGAAACTGTAATGGAGATTTAAGCTCAGCACCATGGGCTGATTGGTGTACTAGTTGGATGTAGCGCAGTGTTAAGTCATGAGATAGTTTGGAGGCACATGAATTTATTACTTCGCTGTGGTTAAAAGTACCGTCTAGATTAACTGAAAATCGCGGAACAGTGTGGGCATCAATCTGGCCTGATGTACTAGTATTGAAGAATCGCAGTATTCCAATAGGAAGTTCATCAAGCTGGATCTCAGTAGTAGCCTATTGTCAAGAGATAAATAAATCCAGTTACAAAAGAACAAAGAAAGAAATTAGGTCTAAGGGTGTAAAATTTAACACTTTTACCAGGATAATTGTGGACATGGAAGTACATGCAGAATCAACTTGTTCAATGAAGGTGTTCCAAATTTCTGAGACTCGAGCCAATTCACCTTCTTCAGAGCTGCTGTCGCCATCCCTGGAAACCACTTTTTGTGCTCTATCAATAGCCCACAGATCTATTCTCGGTATGTAAATAATGCATCTCCCCATGTTCAGGCATCTCACTGGTCACAAGGCAAAACAGATATGAATATATATATAATGAGAAATAAGTAAGCTCTTGTTGCAAACAAAAAACTGAAAAATAATTAGATGGAGAGGACAGAGAGCTCACTTAAGATCTGTGTTAACCCAGAAATGACATCTCCATTTCCCTCCTGAGACATTGTAGCAAGATTGACCTTATGGATATCAATCTGCCCCAAAAATGCATGCAGAAGGCAAGACACAAGCCTCTGTTGCCCAGATAGATGAGGCCCGCCAATGAGAACTCGAAAACCAGTCAAGTTACTATACATGAAACCACTTTTCAAGTCATTAGCGGATCTCTGTGATCTGGACGTATCAAATTTGTTAGAATTTACATCACCATATGGGGTCCCCAACCCCAAGTCAAGCCCCATTTGACAGGTTATAATCCCATATTTTGTCAGGACCTTTACTAATTCACCTGCAACATCTTGCTTCTCAATGAAAGAATTAATACGAGTCAGCCACAGGGGAGTAGGAATCTTATTCTTCTCCATATCAGAAAAAATGACCCCTTTAACCATGGTTGATACCTTCAAAAGAGAACTCGGCAACCACACCCTTTCATCCAATGATAACCAGACCAGAAGCCGGCAAAGCGGTTTTAACAAACATGGCACAAGATGTGAATCAAGAGGCGATGCAACAACCTCACTAGCCGCCATACCAGCCTCTCTCTGTGAGCAGGGAGGTGGCGCAGATGCCAGTGCCACCAGCCAGTCATTCTCATCCACAGAAATTTGCGGCAGGGGAGGGGGCCCACTGCTCCGACTAAAATGTCCCTTTTCGGCCAAAGAAAGGATTTCACTCAACGGGCACTGCCTTTTAAGCGCATTTATGACTGCCTGGGTGCACACTGACCTCAGGTCTGCACCAGCATATCCGACTGTTTGATTTGCAACAAATGATAGAAAAGATCCTGCCACGGGACTAGGCCAATTTTTTGTATGAAGTGACAAAATGGCAGATCTATCCTCACAAGTGGGCAAGGGGAAGTATATCTCACGGTCAAATCGACCAGGACGTCTGAGTGCTGGGTCAACTGCATCGGGCCGGTTAGTGGCCCCAATAACCACAACCGACCCACGTGACTTTAATCCATCCATTAGCGAAAGGAGAGTCGCTACAACAGAATTATGTGTCTGGTCCTGCCGCCTTGACCTGCAAGGTGCAAGACCATCAATCTCATCAAAGAAAATTATGGATGGCTGGGATTTCTCTGCCACCTGGAAGAGCAGCCTGAGCTGCCGCTCGGCATCACCCACATACTTTCCAAGACAGTCAGCCCCTTTTCGTGCAAAGTAAGCAATTTTTCGATCACCCCGAGAACATGCACCAATAAGTGCACGCACGACCAGGGTTTTTCCTGTGCCAGGATGGCCATGCAAAAGAACTCCTCTAGGAGGCGTGAGCGACAAGGAATTGAACACCTCAGGATACAAGAGAGGCAGTATCACAACCTCCTTCATGCACCGAATCACATCTTGCAGACCAGCAACTGACTCCCAGCCATCGGAAAATTGTGTACTTTCACAAGAGCCTCCAATAAATGTAGGGGCAATGCGTAAGAGATCACGATGGAGGCGCTTGCTTTCTCTCTTGAGAAATTCTTCGTCCTCCCCGCAGTTCTCGATCCATTTCTCCTCAGCCTCAAGGTCCTTTATGCGGGCCTCATCTGAGTGCTTTTTCAACTCAGCCTGGATTTTTTTCAGTTTTAGTTTCCTAAGGAGGAGAGCAAGTTTGTTGCCTTGCGGCTGGAAGAGGTGGCGGTGGTCATTGCATGCTATCAGAAACTTCCGGTGGTCAAATATGCACCCATCAGCACGACTACAAGGCTGCACACCATATAGTTCAAATGAAAAAGGAGATTTAATAAATAAAAAAAATAAAAAAAAGATATGATGCAAAAACACACAGTATGTGGCTGCTCATCATGAGCCACCAGTCAAGGGATCAAGAAGAAAGCCATAGGAGATCATGCAGTTTACAGCCAAAAAGTTAGGACGGTATAAAGAACACCAGTGTGATAATAGATGGTTCCAATTGAACAGCAGACATGGAAAATGAAGAGAGGCATTTTATTAATTTTGTGATAAACTGAACAGCTAGTAAACTGGACATGGCGATAGAGAAGGGAGACAAATGAATGGAGATGCAGACAGCTTGAGGCTAAACCCACGGAAAATTACACAGCTTAGTTAATAGAAGGCGTAGTAGCACCATGGCTGCTATTGATTATTGTTGTAAAGTTTGAGGACCAATTTGGTACTTTCAATAAAATTCAAGACCAAACCTGAGTTTCTCTTTTCTTAACTTTTGTGTAGACTTTGATTCAGGGCTTGTAGGATATGTGGCATGTAATGAAAATGTGATCCTTGACAGAAATTCTCGAAATTACATGTTTTGGGCACCGATTATCAGGGCCTGTCAATATTTATTTGATAAAGCTATAATGGTCAAGTATGTTATGCGTGTTTGGCTGAAAATGAGGAATTGGTAGAAATGTGTACCAAATGATAGGTTTTTAGACAGCGATCAACGCGGCAACCAATAGTAGCACCAGGTCTACCACAACGGTTACATTTCAAAGCTCTTCCTCTGTACAGTGCAGCTCTGACACTCTTTAAGTAACCCGGTCCAGCAAAGTATACCTGAATATATCCCCACAAATTCCCTTATTAGGTTAAGAGGTGTTAAAAACTAGATAAGATGAAAGCTAGGGTATACCACTATATACATAGTATTTTACATATAACTTGCTGATGCATCTATAATTTATAATAGAAATTGCACAAAAAACGGCCAAGTTACTGGAGGGATTTTAAAAGTTCCAACCATGAGTTTATGAAAGGGATTAATAATATAGTAACAAATTTAAAATTACACGCTTTTTGGATAACCACTTACAAAAATTACATGTAATTTATCATTTATCCTCACTTCAAAATATAACAGAATAAACCCTGAAATTTCTGCACTTTAATAACACCCACACACACACACACTACTTTTACCTTAGCTTTAACTTTTGGGACAGGTTATATTTACAACAAACTTATTTGACGACCATGACAATGTCTTAGCAAAATTAAGAAATAAAAAATGTACATATGTAGCTACAATTTAGATATACCGTGTTTCAAATTTGGTGTAATTGAACACCAATAGGTTGTCTATCACTTCGAAATTTTAACAGTTTAATTGTGTCGGCATCTAATTGCTGACAAAACAATTCTTAAATTGCACCAAATTTGATGTATAGTTCATCTAAGTGATAATAAACACATCTATAATTAAGCAAATTTTAATGTCAGTTGTTGCGGTTGTCCAATAAAATTGGTTGTCAGTACATCGCATCCCTTTCATCTTTTAGCTATTCATGCTATTTCAATAGAGCCCATAAAATTATGCCCAGTCTATGTCATTTGTCTCTCAGAAAACAAACATATACAATAGTCAAAAAATGCAACGAGTTTCTCAAACCTCTGGGCTCCATACGGCGCAATTCTGATGGACCCAGATCCAAGTGATGCCAAACTGGTCGCGGATCGGACCCAATAACCTGCCCAGCCAGCCCGGTTTATCCCCAAAACCATCCCACGCATCATAATTTGTCTCCTCTGAACCAGACAAACCTTCATATGCCTCTTTATCACTCTCATGTGGTGCATTTAGATCCCGTACCAATATTTTTGGCGGCCTACCATCAGTACCACCTCCACATAACCCACATCTCCTCCCCTCATTAATCTCTGATTGACGCATTACATCTTTGTTTACCTTGGGGACATTCTCATTTATTATTTTTTCATCTGATTTTTCACCAGAAACAGTTGCTTCCATCTGTTGTGCGGGAATTGGATCCTGTTCTTCTACCAGGTCATCAATTTGGTCATTTGAATCCGGATTCTCGCTTTGGGTCGTATCTTTTACCTCTAAAGCATCCTCTTGGGAATTATCTTCATTCACCTCCTTTTGTATAAAATTTAGCTCCGATAAAGACTTCTCATTCTTGCTAGAATCCTCTTCTTCACCTGATAAAGAAATCTCAACCCGATCCGCAGCTGGAGATATCTGTCTTGAACCATTAACTGTACTTCTCCTATTTAAACGAAACTTGGACTTCCTCTTCTTCCTACCCATTAAGTTCGTCTTTCCCTTAGGCCCTCCTCTCGGTCTCAGAATCAACCCTTCACTATCACGACAAGTTGAATCAAAAGAAATTGCTTTTCGAACTTTGACCTCCTTATTTCTTCCATTATTACTTCCGATGGAATTGGGAGTGATTGGAGAAGAATCGTCGATCCTGGGCCTCTTTTTGCGGGAAGAAGGAACTGGAGAGGAATCGAGCACGACTGGAGCGCGGCGCGCACGAGAGCTGCGCCGGACAGCTTCGGAAGAAGGAGAAGGAGGGAAAGAGGGGCTATCTATAATGGCGTCGAGCCGCTTTTGCTTTTTCTTTGCACGCACCATTAGAGAGAGAGAGAGAGAGGTGCAGCCGTGCAGACAAGGTGCTCGATGGAATGCCCGAGAGAGCGTTTGAAAAGGTTTTATCGTCTGTTGATACTCGGATCCGAGAGGAAGGGGAAGAATGGTAAAGGCGCAATGGTCTAATTTAGATTGGCGCCGTGACATATCAGGATTTTTCACTGACAGGTGGGGTTCTGACCACATGGGACCAAGGAAACAGTGATACTGACTTGATAATTTACGGGCGGTGGGTTGGTTACTAAAAATTTGAAGGCGTGAGAACTTGTATTTTGGAGGCCAGAAAGAAAATACTACAAGAAGAAAATTAAGAGAACGTTGCCATATGGAAAAGTAGCACGGTGTTGAAGTTGAACATGGGGTTTAGTACCTCATTTTAAAGGGGTTTTATTTATCTTCATTTTGGAGATCAGGCGCGAATATAAACATTTAGAAAATGAGTTATACAGTCCCTTGCATCAGATATAGGTATAATCTAATTACTAGTATCGTGTCCGTACATTGCAACACAAACATAATATAAGATACAAAAAAATATTCTCATACAAAAAAAAAAATATTTTTATAAAAAAAATTATCAGTGAAAAAATAATTATTCAACAATAAAAATAATATACCAACATATTCTCATACAAATATAAAACTCATTCTTTAATAACATATCCATGACTCATTCTTTAATAACATACCTATGAACTTTTTTTTGTTGATAAATAACATATCCATGACTCATTTTTTATTGATACTTAACAGAGAAACAAGAGAAAAAAAAAATCATCAATATAAGTTGTATTATTTATTTATGACATTTGTTATTATTATAAGGGTTATCCTCCTCTCATTAAGATTTATATGTATTAGTGTATTTAATAAAGAATAAAATTATGTTTACTTAAATGAGATTATTAATAATTATGTGTAACGATAATATTAAAAAAAAATTTAAGAAATGATCAATCAATAATCAATCAATTCAAAAATTCCTTAAATGACATTTAAAGATGAGAAGAAATCAAGACCAAAAGAAAGACGATTAGGTTTTCTAGGGTTTGAGAAGAGGAAGAGAGCAAAAGACAAAGAGACAACTCAAATTGATTTCTATTAAACTTAATTCTCTCTTTTACAAAGAGTCATGACATAAGCTACATATTAAAAATATAAAGTCCAACAGGCCCGAATAACAATTTGGGTCATAACATAACAATCTCCACCTTGAACCAAATTGCATCTAAAACAAACTAAAACATAAAGTAAATGCATAAAGCAAACATAACCTAAACAAAGGTAAACATAAAGATACACTAGCAACATGCTAGGAACAAAACTATCTAAAAACAAACCGACACCAAACTTGAACAAAGCTTGAACTTTGCAATTGGAAGAGGCTTTGTGAGCATATCGGTCGGATTCGACTCGATACCAATCTTCTTCACGGCAACCTTGTCTTCCAAGATCACATCTCGAATAAAATGGTATCGAATATCAATGTGTTTCGTCTTCTCATGGTACATGCGGTCCTTGGTCAAATGTATCGCGTTTTGGTTGTCACAAAACACCATAATAGGACCCTCGAAAGAAGACATCTCACCAACAAACGCCTTGAGCCAAATAACCTCCTTAATAGCCTCGATAATTGCCATGTATTATGCCTCGGTACTTGAGAGTGCAACGGTGGCTTGAAGTGTAGGCTTCCAACTAATTGCACAATCTCCAAGGTTAAAAACATAACCCGTCAAAGAACGCCTCTTGTCTAAATCACTCGCAAAATCCACATCCACAAAACCCGTTAGTGCCTTGCCATTACCAAACTCCAAACGAGCATCAATAGTACCTCTCAAATAATGGAAGATCCACTTCACCGCTTCCCAATGCCATTTTTCTCGGACAAGAGAGTCTACTTACCACACTAACTTGAGCAATGTCGGGTCGAGTACACACTATCAAGTGCATGAGACTCCTGACCGCACTAAAATATGGAACCTTTTCCATATATTTCTTCTTATAATCGGATTTTGGGCTTAAAGCGACTGAAAGCTTGAAATGCACTGCAAGAAGTGTTGAAACAACTTTCGCTTTCTCCATGCCAAAACTACGTAGCACTTTCTCGACAAAACTCTTTTGTGAAAGAAACAACTTTCTTTCAGACCTATCCCTTGTGATCTCCATTCTGAGAATCCGTTTGGCGGCCCTCAAATCTTTCATCTCAAATACCGAACTTAGCTGCTCTTTCAACCTCCTAACTTCTTTCAAATTTGAAGATGCAATCAACATGTCATCCACATAGAGCAACAAGTAAATAAAATCTCCACCATCCAACTTCTTGAAATAGACACAACTATCATAATTGGAACGATGGAAATCAGTACTCACCATGAATGAGTCAAACTTCTTGTACCATTGCCGCGGTGATTGCTTAAGGCCATAAAGAGACTTCTTCAAAAGACACACACGGTCCTTCTTTCCCGTAACCTCAAAACCCTCCGGTTGACTTATGTAAATTTGTTTTTCCAAATCACCATGCAAGAAGGCGGTTTTCACATCCATTTGCTCCAACTCCAAATTTTTCATTGCCACCAAAGAGAGCAAAACTCAAATGGAGGTGTGCTTAACCACGGGATAGAATACATTATTGAAGTTCACACCTTGGACTTGACTATACCATTTAGCCACAAGCCTTGTCTTGAATTGAAAATTCACGAGAATTGAGCCATCAATCTTTCTCTTAAATACCCACTTGCAACCCATAATCCTCTTACCACTAGGAGGTTTCACAAGAGACCAAGTCTCATTTTGTTGCAAGAATTGTAACTCTTTAGCGGCAACCCAATTGGCCGCATCCTTAGAAGAAATGACTTCCTTATAGGAAAATGGCTCACAATACTCCACATTCTCTGCAATTGCCAAACAATAAGCAAAGTCGGAGTATCCATACCTTGTAGGTGGTCGAATTTCTCTTCTAGCTCGGTCCCTTGCCAATGCATATGGTTGTGCCTCTTCTTGGCCTTCCTCCAAATTAACATTATCATGTGATATCAAATCATCACTTTCTTGGACCGGCACCTCAAACTTCACCTTATTCTCAACCGTCTCATTCTCTTTAATAGTCGGCTCGGATGCAACATTATTTGCCTTCAACATTACCGACTCATTGAAAATGACATCTCTCAAGATAAGAAACTTTGATAATTCGGGACACCACAACTTATACCACTTCACATTTGCGGGATACCCAACAAAAACACACTTCTTCGATTTAGGTTCAAACTTTTCTTCATTCACATGTGCATAAGCGAGACAACCAAACACCCTCAAATTTGAATAATTGGCCGGCTTACCCGATCACACTTTTTCGGGTGTCTTCCACTCAATTAAAGTGGAAGGAGATCGATTCACCAAATGCAAGCTGTGTTAATGGTTTTCGCCCAAAACTCCTTACCCAAACCAGCATTTGAAAGTATGCTCTTAGACCTCTCAAGTAGTGCCTTATTCATCATTTCCGCAACACTATTTTGTTGAGGAGTGTTGACCACTGTTTTGTGCCGAACAATCTCTTCGGCCTTACAAAAGTTATCAAACTCATAGTTGCAAAACTCCAAACCATTATCGGTTCTCAACCTCTTAACTTTTCTTTTAGTTTGATTCTCCAAAAGTGACTTTCATTCTTTGAAAGTGCGAAACACATCGTTTTTCTCTTTCAAGAAATAAACCCAAACCTCTTTTGAGAAATCATCAATGAAAGTAAACAAGTAATGAGAACCATTAAAGGCTCACGAGAAGGTCCCCAAAGATCCGAATGAATGTAGTAATGTAGTCCAATGTTCCCTTGGTCGAATGAATGGCCGTGGAGAAGCTTAACCTCTTATGTTTACCAAATACACAATGCTCACAAAACTCCAAGTTGCCCGTGCATTGGCCACACAACAAGCCTTTCTTGCTCAAAATGGTCATTCCTCGCTCTCTCATATGCCACAACTTTGTAGCATCCGCATCCGAGATAGTACCCGAACGCATAATGGCGGCTGAGCTCATGACCGTGGAAACTTGTAGAAAATAAAGAGTTCCAATTCTCTTCGTCTTCATGATTGTGAGAGCCTCTTTAGAAATCCTAAGAACTTCACCTTCACTTTGGAACTTGCACCATTTTTCCTCAAGAGACTCCAAAAAGATCAGATTTTTTTGACAAATCAGGTATATGCCTCACACCTGTCAATCTTCGGACCTTTCCATCACAGAATTTAATTGTCACCGAACTAATTCGGCAACCTTACACATGTTATTGTTCCCCGTAAGAACCTTACCATCCGTAGGCTCATAAGTCTCAAACCAATCTCTATTTGGAGTCATGTGTTGCGAAGCACTCGTATCCATCACCCAACAATGCTTGTCATCAACATTGGTATCTACCACACAAAGAGTATCAACCGTGTCACATTCCGCCACATTGGCCTCCTTCGAAGAAGAACCTTTATTATCCTCCTTTTATTTATTTTTAAGCTTAAAACAATCGGCCTTAATGTGTCTCTTCTTCTTACAATAGTTACACGCCAAATTCTTGTGCCTAGATTTAGAATAGGTCATTGTATCTTTCGAGTTTCGGTCACATGACCTACCCCGATCAACAACCAAACCAACACCTTGACTCTATTTTTTACTATTGGTCATTTCACTATCAATGTGCAACTTGACTTGCAAATTGCTCTTAACATCCTCAAGAGAAATCTTGTCTCTACTATAAATCAACATGTCTCTAAAGGCCTTGTATGATGCGGGTAATGAGCACAATAACAAAAGAGCTTGGTCATTATCCTCCACCTAATCTTACATAAATCATTCAAAATAGATGCAAACTCTGAAATATGATCGGAAATTGATGTACTTTCAACCATGCGAAGGGTGTAGAGGCGCAACTTTAATCGCAATCGATTAGTGAGAGACTTCTTCATGTAAATGTTCTTTAATTTCTCCTACAATTTCTTAGCGGTTTTCTTCGATAGGACCTCTTGCAATGTCAAATTACTCAAACACAATTGGATAATTGAGAGTGCCTTATCATTTTTATTTCTCCACTTGCTATCCGTCAACGCATCAATCAAATTTTCTCGACCAAAAATAACACCCTTAACGCCTTGGCTCGACAAAATTACAGCCATACGCACTTACCATAATGCAAAACTCGTCTTCCCATCATACTTCTCAATATCATACTTCGCCGACATATCCATTCAAATTTCTCAAACACCCAATTAATCAATTCTCCAATTTATCAAAATTACTCCAACCACCGAATACCACAAAATTGAAAATTCAATTCACCAAAGAAGAAATGGCCGAATTTCACAAATTCTCAAAGTCTTCAAAATGTGATCGAAAATGAGTAAATAAATTTTGGCTGACACGTGGCTCACCAAGAAATTCAAATGGAGGAAGGGTTGAGGTGTTGTCACGGTGTACAAATTCCTTCAGGAGACCACAACGCTTGGTCTTATCGCGGTACGCTGAGTCATTGGTCGGTCTACCCGCGCGGTGCACAGAAGAAAGAAGCGGCGCTCAGCAAAGGAATCGTGCGATGAATGGAGAAGCGAAACTGAGAAACCCTGCAAGGCAGCGGATTGATCTGAACCTTGGAATCACCGATCGAATTGTCGGCGGCAAGGTGGCTCTGATATCAATTTGTTAGGTTTTCTAGAGTTTGAGAAGAGAAAGAGAGTAAGAGACAAAGAGACAACTCAAATTAATTTCTATTAAACTTAATTTTTTCTTACAAAGAGTCATAACATAAGCTACATATTAAAGATACAAAGTCCAATGGACTTGAATAACAATTTGGGTCATAACATAACAAAGACAAACTAAATAAATTTGTGGCGAGTATGTATCTAAATAAATTTAGACTTTTACATGTAAAAATAATATCAAAATGATGTATGAAACCAAAGGAAGGTAGACTATTTAGTCGGATGGCTGATATTCAATCTGAAAGTTTTATCTTTTAATCACAGCCATTAGCGGATCAGGACATCTACGTGCTTGATATAAGAATAGAGATGTGACTCGTACCGAAATTTTTGTAGTACAAATTTTTTTTTTTTCAATTATAACCTTACCATTACTTTTTTGGAAATTCAAAATTTACCGTCACGCATATCAGATATGTGCAAAAAATTCACACAGATTGAATCTGCGTAGTACTCTTGGGTTCAATGCAAATTCAATATGCGTAGAACCAATTTTTTTAAACAAATAGGGACAATATTAATAATAATATTTTAAAACAAGTTACATACAATCCTTTTTTTTTTATGAAAAGTTACATACGAGTTTAAATGTCTCCTTGTAACACGTGAATACAAATTTCAGACGTGAACACGTGAACATATTATTGTCTTCTTGTTTTTTGAAATATTATTACATATCGTTCTTATAATCTGAGCTTTTTAAATGTCTTCTTGTTTTAAAAATAATTTTAAATGTCTCCACGCAGAACATGAACACAAATTTCAAGTTTAAATAAGTTTTAATGTTTCCTCTCACGTAAACTATAAATATATAATTCCAACGATCATGATTTAAAAAAAAAATGGGTTGGAACTAGAGTGGGAAAAATGGCACGCCGGAGCCGGCTCCGTCACGGAACGGCACGGTAACGGCACGGAACGGCACGGAACGGCACGGAACGGCACGGCACGTGTGTCATTCGCGTGCCGTGACTCGCGTGTCCCGTGTCGTGACCATTCGCGTGCCGTGACCATCTTTTGAAACTTTGGCACGGCACGGCACGTGAAAAATTTAGTCACGGTACGGCACGACACGTAATTACGCGAGTCACGTGTAATTAGGACCATTAGATATTGATTTAATGGTGAATCTTGAATAAATTAATTTAAAGTATGAATAAATGGCCACGCGAGTCACGCGGGTCACGGCACGTTTAGGCACGGCGTGACTCACGTGGCGTGACCATTCGCGTGCCGTGACCACCCCTTGACATTTTAGTCACGGCACGTGAAAAATTAACTTGGTCACGGCACGGCACGGCACGAGACCAAAGTCACGGCGTGTTAGTCACGGCACAGCACGGCACGGCACGTTTTTCCCTCTCTAGTTGGAACTCCTGGGTTTTCTGTAGTTTTAATCTGCGTGGTCGGTAGATTTTGAATTTCCAAGAAAACAAAGGTAAGATCAGAATTTTAAAAAATTAAGATGGTAACTAAAAAAAATTCGGTGACTCCTATTATATGTGACAAGATAATATCACAAGATGCATATAGATAAAAAAAATCATTAATTTATTAGATGAGAAAACGAATAATTACTATTTCATATCCCAATATAATTGATAAATACAAAATCATTAATTATTTTTTATAATTTATTTAATCATACAATGTTTTTAGTTGTGATTAAATTTTTTTATATAATATTTTGAATACTAATGTCTAATACGTAATTTATATAATATAAAATCAGACAGGTTTCACCAAAATCCTTCCACTCCCTTATATTTTACGATTGTGAAAATTATCAAAATATAGCATTATCGAGTCATCTCCTCTTAATAAAACATTTTTCTATTCCGGCCTATGAATATCCGTAATACACACGTGATTTATTTTGCACTTCGCTGAACTTCGGACAAGATGGACAGCTCCAACAAAAGCTCAAGCAATCCAGACCATTAATTACATTTGGCGGTGGAGATACAAGAAAAGTAGGGAGGGGACCAACTTTCCGTTTGGAATAATAGCTGATACGAACGCCGTACTAAACTTTATTTTATGTAAGATTTCTTGGCTTCTTGTTTTCTATTTTGTTCTAACTTTTGAGATTTTTTTTTAAAACCATTATCAAACAATAAAAAATTCAGAAACCAATTTAATTATAATTTTTTTTTTTTAAAAACCATCACCACCGAACATCATATTCAGTATGCGAGGTTGGTAGGTAACTTGCTTTCTATCGGGAGTCGACTCACATTGGTAAACTCTGTCTTAACTGCTGTTCCTTTATATATGCTCTCTCTCTATAAAATGCATGTGAATGTTAGAAAACAGATTGACAGAGTTCGTCGTCGTATGGCAAGGTAATGTCGGGACTCGTAATAAATATTCATTGATTTGGGACTTTGTTATCCAAAAGAATATGAGGGTTTAGGGGTTAAGGATCTTCACCTAATGAATGTTACTCTTCTTGTTAAGTGGTGGTGGAATATAACCAATCCTACTTTTTCAGGCCTTTGAAAACAGTTGATCCAAATCAAATATAATGACAATATACCACATGCTCAAATGTCACATTTTTTTTTATGATGATACAAATGTAAATTAATATAATGAATTGTCTTGTTAAGAGAAACAAGTCGACTAAATATTTGCATCAATATCCAAAGGTCAGGGAATACCAAGCAATAATTAAAGTTTTGCCCTTCTCTTTGAGAAGACTTAAAACTCAGATTAAATGGCTACATAGGTCTCAAGTAGCCTCTCTTTGAGCAGTTATCTGATCTTAATAACTAAATGGAAATAATTTTAGAAAGGGATGAGACAACAAATTTTGATTAGAAAGATTTGGTACCTCAGGGTCAGACTCTTGCGAGTCAGAGTAGTATACGATCTTTTACCGGCAGCTGTAGAGAAACCTGCCAGAAAATCTGGATTAAATGAAGTTCCTACTGAAGAAGACCATGTGTAACATGAAACAATAAGGAATAAGAGAAACATATTTAATTATACATTGACAGGGAAGTAGGCATTATAGAAAAGAGAAGCTATTATCAGCATACTCCTACCATAGATAAAATATGTCTCTAATGACTTAGGCCACTTGTGTTGAGACAAGACCTGCATAACAAAATCATAGGATAATGAAATAAATTGCAAGTTGCTGGTCAAATCATGTTGATTCATTTTCAGTAAAATAATCTCTAATGATCAATTAGCTTTAGGAATATAAAGGACCTTAGTACAGATAAGTCTATCATTTTTTCCAGCTTCCTCAATCTCATCTCATCTTGTGTCAGCACATTTGCTGGTATGAAATTGTGAATCAACTGCAACCAGCTTGTGTCAGCATTACTCCAGCTCCCTCCATCTCATCTTTTTCCACATTTGCTGGTATGAAATTGTGAATCCACTACAACCAAGAGTAACCTAACCCATCCAGCCAATATTTCACAAATGAGATTAGCAGTTCACATAAAGATTGAATATTTTTAGGGAGGTGGAAAGTAAGTGATATGAAAGATGTAATAACAGAAACAAACAAATTTGATAAAACTGAGGAGGTTACATAATACATCATATAAAAACCCTACAAAAGACCCAACCCTCTATTCTAAGCACTTGTCATAACCTTCACAGTCCAAAAACTTCAACACACTAAAGCACTAACCAAAACAAGCCAACCATAACAACAAAGTCCAAAAACTTCAAAAAAAAACATCATCAGTCCAATTCAAAACACACTAAAGCACTAACCAAAACATTCAGCCGTTGTGCTGTCCCACCGCCTTCCGTCTCATACTCGAAGCTCTCTTAAGCATAATGGTCCTAAAGTGTAATATGGAGGCTTCTATTCGGACGGAAGGATCTTTTTCAAATGCTCGCTTCCTTTTTTCCAATTCTTCCACAGTAAAATCAAGACCGTTCACTTGGCATTTATAACCGATTCCATGCAACTACAACACAAAGTAAAGACTTGTTACTAAATGTAAATTCAAGTAATTAACAAATAAAAGCAATACAATACAACCAAAAAAACTGCTAGACTTCAAATTAGTTGTCAATATACATTATCTTCACAATAGTTATGATTTTCTCCAAGCTCCTAATCATGCGATAGGGCCATCGTGGAATATGATGAACCCTGGACCAAATCATTAGACTTGACCTGCTAATGCCAAGCTCTTTGGCAGCTACTCCCAATGGTTGTTTAAATAATGGAGTTACCATCTCAAAGGTTAACTCATTGACTATGCCTACAAGTTATGAAAAATTTATATAATATTTCAAGTGATGTAATAAAACTAAATCTCATGTTCAGTTCATGAAAAACAACAAGTTAGTTTCACATAAACATAAAACGATTTCTGAAGCAGAACAAATTTCTGTTAATCATCTTTTTTGCCGAGTACAAACTGGTTAGTCTTTAACAACACTTTATAGAAAAAAGGGGCAAACAAAATTCTCTAATTGGTATGTACAATAGAAATTAGGTTGAAATGAGCTTAATTTTGAATTTTTTAATGCTGATCAGGGTAAATTAGGTTGAACTAATGCTTGCCGATTGAATTAAAAAAATGTAATGATGTTGGGCCAAATGTTTCAAATCGGCCCAGGAAAGGAAAGGCCTAATCCTAATACGGGCTTTTATCGTTGCTCCGGAGATGTCCTAGAGAGTCGAGCTGCTTGGCTCCCTTGTACGAGCCTCACACAAATGCAGAGAGAGAGAGGAGAGAGAGAAGGGGGTCGGTCGGTCGGATGTTCAGTGTTTTGGTGGAGCACTGCTTAATACTCAGTACATGGCATGATAAATTCTCAGTGTCAGTGAGGTCCTGCCATATTTATTGTAACCCACCAATGCAGTGATACTGTTGCAATTGTGGTAGGCGGAGAAGGATGCACAAATGGATATTCTCTGCATTGTGTGGAGAGAGTGATGCAGTTCCACCAACCACATTTTGAGCCTCTATGGTGGATGGAAATAATTTGGTGAGACCTCTATGACTTGTAGAAATGACAAGCTACAATGCTTTGAGGTTCTTATCCCCATTAATTTAATTGCACTTTAAGAAGGTGTTTATTAAAATGTTGGTCTGAGCATTTTTGGAAATATATCTGCTTGTTACAAATCCTCAAAAACAACCCCACCCACAGAAAATACGCAGACTCAAATTCAATTATTAAAATTTTGTCGACAATCTGAATCTAATCCAACTAAATTTGTCAATTCAATATGTAAAAGAGAACATAATGAGAAAAAGAAAGAACAAATGGAAGTCCTTGTCTGGCATAGCACACAATTAAGATGACACCCGCCAGATCAAGCACCAGTCTGCCCAAACAGCAGAGAACTTGAGAAATTATCATTCGGCAACAACACCTTACCAATGGAGTAAACTGCTAGTGGAAAACATGAACTTCAAAAATTCTGCATTTTTTGGAAAAAATAAACTTCTAATATATTAATAACATAAAATTTTATACTTTATTTACCTGTGTTGTGGTGCTAATTATATTAACCATATAAGCACCTTTTCTCGCAGAAGCCATTGTGAAAACTGGATCACTTGTGGTATGAAACATTTCTATAGAGTAGTACCACGGCAATGCATGGAACAACACAAGAGTTGTCCCATTCTACTGTATAAATGAGTTGAGCCGGCCTTCAGGTGCTTGAATGCATTATCAGTGGGTGTAATCACAGTCATACCGTATAACCCATGGCTCCACTTGTAGTTGATCGGTTTTTCGAGTTGAGTTTCTTTTAAGAGGCGAATGAACACTGTGTATTGATCGTCTCTCTCAAGTATTGCTGTGAGGTTTGGCCTGGGGTTATGAACCGGTGCAGGAACGGTGGGTTATTGACCCGAAAAGTCGTAAATATCTCCAGACCATAGTAGATATCCTTCTTCAATCTGTCTTTTCAAAAACCATGCAAATTTATCTAGCTGAAAGTAGACATGGTCATCTGTCTTCACAACATGTCTAATTGACTCATGAGTTCATTAAGCATGGGTGGTTGACTGGAGTAGGTATATATAGCTCTTGTCATAATCATTCATGCTCTCAATGCAATCGAGGATAGTGATTTGATCATATAAGATGATTTCTAATACAAAGACCATCTTCTGTTCTTCATCTATCGAGTTGCAGGAAAGGACACACATATCCACTTTGGAAGTTGTGTGGCTGTCTGTTTTAATGCCATAAACCGAGTGAAGTAGCTGGTGATGCTCATCGATTCGCTACATTTTGAGGACGCTGCAGAATATGTTGCGCTTAGCAACATCAACTGGTATAGTTATCTCGTTCGTACCAGCAGTTGCGGAGAGAGCGCAGGACAATCAAGAGGTGGAGAGTGGTGGTTGAAGGAGAGAGATGTATGTGAGTTAAAGTCATGATGTGTCTATTGTTTCCTTGTCTGGCTTGTCAATTTTAATTAGTCTGCTAATTAACAATGAATGATAAACTTGATGATTGTACTTTTGACTTTTGAGTTGTTACATATTTATAAGCATATGCCCTCTAGAGATGCCATCAATGCCAAAATAAAATTCTAATGAAGTAAACAAGGTATTATCTTATAGTATGTGATTTATGATATTAAATTTTCCCTAAAAGCACAAATTACGGACTGACCTTTGCTGGTGATTATATTAAGTCAATTTGGAAACGAATATAATGTACTGTTTAAATCTTTATTAGAGAGCTATCCTATTGACCGACTTCATACCTTATTCGCTGTTTGTTTATTCATCATGGTTGAAATTCACAGGCATCGATATTGCCATTTCTGGGACAGCATAATATTTTTCATCACAGTAACATAGAATAATCGTTAGTCTATAACATCACATCTGAGCGAATAACATCAAATTGAATTCAGATTTATCGTCATATCATTGTTAGGAAAATGCCTATACATTGCAAAGATTATCATAGACCTAATCCGATACTAAATAATCTTAATATTTGTTTAAAACCCAATAGCTCAACATTAAATTAAGGCCCAAGATCCAGTCCAAGAAAAAACTACATTAGATTATATGTAGATATACCACAATGATCCTATTGCCCCAACATTAAAAAAAAATGTCTGATCTATAGCGCTACCCAAAGGTACCAGCCAATGCTGCATCTAAACAATTAGCTGGTATAATGTTACTTCTCAAGGTTCAGATGACTGTCAGGTTTTGTAATTCAAAATTTAGTCTCCCTCCGTACAAGTATAGCCAGTTCATTTTAGATCTAAGTTGCAACAACATCAATTTCGACAAAACAATATGTTGGAAAATAACCTAAAACTTTGCAATTCTTGGGCCATTTGAACACATTTTCTCATTTTTACAAGTTCGCACTAAATTTAAAGAGAGTTTCAATTTTCTTGCGTTGAAAATATGATTGATAGATCCAGAGATTATTGGTATGAGTAGAGTTAAAATGAACCCTTTGTTTTGCGCTCCAATCATGCTCCACATTCTTATCTTCATTTTCAAAATCCGAACAGTCAATCCGAACCGTTCATCATGATCTTTGTATTAAAATGTTTGAAGACCAAATTTTATATTTTTTGAAATTTTTTTTACTATTTTTTTTGGATAGGTACAAAATCACTTTTTCAAAAGATTCAGGACCATTCAAAACAGTGATTTTATACTTATCTAAAAAAATTTCAAAAAATATAAAATTGTCTCGAAACACATTTTAATATGAAGATCATGTTAAGCAGTTCGGATCGACTGTTCAAACTTTGAAAACAGAGAAAAAGACGTGGAGCATAATTAAAGCACAAAACCAATAGTGCATTTAACCCTACTCTATTGGTATACATAAAATCAAACTGAATGAGAGTTGCATCCCTCAGATTTTCTTTCTTTTCATTTTTATAAGAACACAGTACTTTGTTGTTTTCACAAATGGAAGTCACAGGTTAGATGTCATCTTTCATCCTTTGTTTATGAGGGTGATAAGGCATCATAGTGACATGCGAACATTAATTTGCCATCTGTGTGGCTTCTTCCAGCAAAATAAACCTGAAAGATGTTATCTACAACTGGATATACTTGTTCTCGTGGAACAAAATACAACTTATTGTTGTATAATACGGTAACAATTAACAACATATTAATGGGACTGCCAAAAGGTAACATATAGACGTGATTAATTAACATATAGTTCAACTGGATATACATGTCTGCACGAATCTCAACACAGATTGTTGGATATAACCAGACCTTGGATAAGGCTAGCAAAGCCCTTTGGACAAAACCCAAACCCTTTTTCAATTGAAATAAACAAGACGTGATTAAAGTGGATTCACAAAGAAACATGAATCAGTCATCATAGAGTTCTGTAAAATCTTCAACAACATGATGCCGATTAGCAGCAGTCTCAGCCAAACACAGCTCTTCTAAATCACCACGCAGAAGTGGGTCACAGACAACCTTTCCCACTTGCAATATTTTCGGACAACCTAAGAATCAAGAAAAGAGTTTATAACCAAGAATATTATTGCACATTTATAATTTAGGAAACACATCTTCAAAAGGTAAATAAATTAAAGATAGAGAGGGGTAATGGGAAATATATCCCATGTTTTAGATGTGGTATGCTGAAATTTTACAGATATGGCCAACTGAGAAAATTAACAAGAAGACAACAATAATGAAATTAAAAAAGTATATATATTAGAAAGGAAATTTACCGGCCACAGGGCACCGAGGTTGCGGTTTCTGCATTCGTATGTAGTGCATGATTGGGTCCCTCTCGTATATGTGCTTACAGTCCACGCTGAAACACAAAATAAATGGTCCAATTAGCCTAGAATATGTCTGTCGTTGAAAAATTTACAAATTAATTTACCAGTTTTGTAAATTTGCAGAACCAGCCCTCAATCAAAGCTTTAGCCTAAACTATGTCTGTTGTTGAAAAATTAAGAAAACACTAATTTTCCCAATTTTGCAAATTAGCACAAAACAACCCTAAATCAATCACTAAAAATCTTCAGCAAAGCACATGTTTTCTTATATTTAATTAAAGCTCATCCATGCAATTCAGCCCCAATTAAGACCAGGCTTATGGCTTAGCATCACGACAATTAAATACCAAAGAAGAGATATTAGAGCACTTTTTATTTAATAATCTAAAATAAGAAGTGATGAAAGAAGAACTCAAATTTTAAAATTTTGAAATCCAAAGAGCTTGCACATATTGACTGCAAAGTGTGAACAATTCCCTGCAGCAAAAATCTGCCAACCTTAGAGTTCTTTGGTTCGTGATCAAAATATGCCAATGGTGGATTAATCTTCATTTTCCAGGAACAACAAAGCTGTTAGCCATTTGTTCAGCAGAGTTTGAACTAGAAGCAAAGTCGTTGATAGAGGAACAAGTGTCTGGCACCATGTGAGCTTGCTTCCAAAGAAACAATCGAACCAACTAACTCAACAAAAGATGTGATGGTCTTCTTGATGCAACAACTCATGTTGCTCCAAATATCAAATCCATTGCGCTTTCTCAGTGAAGTACTGAATAGTAATCGCAGATTTTGGCCACGAACCAAAGTGGTTTGCAATCAAAATATGTGAACTTAGTTTTAACATTTTAATATTTAAGATTCCCATCTTCTACTTTGATATTATTAAAAAAAAAGTGGATAGTAGAGGGGTGATAGAGAAACATACCAACGAACAGGATTGACCAAGTCAACCACGGGCTTGCCGGTCAAAGGGCAATTAATATTTAATACATTGACCTGAGTGCTAGTCATGACTACATCTTCTTGTTCATCTCCAGGCATTGGCTCTCCCGCATGATGCACATTCTGCATCAGTACATAATTACAATCATTTATACCATTTACACCTAATTATCATAACAATGAACTCTTCCCTAGCAAGTGTTTGCAGTTTTAAATGGATAACATCATAACAGTAATATTCTTTGTAAACTTCTATTGAACTGAAAGTTTTTATTATATTACTAAGTTGCTTATTTTTTATTGAGAGATATTACTAATTATACCAGTTCTTACTTTTTCCCTATGGATTCACAGTTTTATCCAACAAACTGGTTTTATGCAAGCAAAGCTGGAAGGTAAAATTGATGCCTAGTGCGGGACCACTTGGAGCTGAAACATTGCTCAATATAAATTAAGCTACATTGTGCCAAATTATGGCTTCATTAAGTACTTTTACACAGCTAGGTTTTAATCACTACAGAGTTGCACTCACTTGAGGACTTAATTGGAGAACTGAGGTTTTACCGATGATAAATCAGATTACTGAGAAATTACTGCATGTTTAGTGAATGTGCCTAAAATTGACAGAACATTTGAATGTGCAAAGAAATTGCAGTTTTCACTTTGCATTATAGAAGCAAGGATTTTCTATAAAGGTACAACAATAATACAAGTATGCACCTGAAAATGCATGGCAATGTGCCAAGAATTATGGGCAAATTGTTCAAAAGAAAAAAAAATGCAGCAGTCCAGATAAAAATTATACCAACCTTCGATTTATGTGTTTTTCCAAATCTTTACCTTGAAATGGGGAAACAGTAAAAGTTAAAGACCTTACCCAGATAGCTTCCTTGAATTGGCGGTATAAACGATCACTTTCAGGACCTGATTGTGATGATGCTTTCAGTTTAGCCATGCCATCTTCTAAAACCTTCCTAAAATCAGTAGGCTGTAGAAAGTAAAAGGGTCAATCTGTCATTCATAGTTTTCAACAAGCAGATTTTGTAACAAGCATTTACTAAAGTTTGCACTTGGCAAAAATATTAGTTATGAGTGAGACATTCTTGGAAGATATCATTGCAAGAAGCAGAATCCTTTTTAACCCCAACTGTTACCAATTTAATCATGCAAATAAAAAGCATTAACCTACATCAAACCACATTTGGAAGTATCACAAAAATAACAGTTGCATGATAGAATTTCCAAGTTAAATACAATATTAACCTAATAATCGAATAACATAAAATGAATAACATAAAATGAATAACAAAAAACCTGATCAGATGGCTGATAGTTATTGCTGATAGATTGAAGAGCCCCGGAGAAAAGTGCACACTCATCAAATTTACCAAGGAGCTCCAATACTACCTCATCTAACTTCTTTACCTACAAATGGTATCATCAAAGCATTCATAATTGATAATATGAACCGGTACTAACAAATCCTTGGAATGCATAGCTTCTGTTTGGTGAAATGCTTAATTCAGATAAAAATTACTCTATTAGTCTAACCCAAAAACTTAATTCAGAAGCTATTTGTCTGTTTGGCTTTAGGAAGGACTTGGGAGTTTAGGGTTTTAGGGCTTCAAGAAGAGTTTAAATAAAAATAACAGAAAATGAAGTTATACCTAGTCTGTGTTTAACTGGCTCAAACATCCTACTAGTCTGGTCAAGTCAAGGACAGGTACTTTACCAAAAGAAAATAAATTTTTTATCAAGATAACAGCCATAAGCAAAACATAAGAAAAACGTATAGTTCGCATTCTCTGAAAATTTCTAATTAAAAAGGATAGTCGATAGATACTCCATCCTAGTACAGGGAAAACTCAGGTCTGGTACAGGTACCCTACCAGTAAGATCTGATGAGAAATATTACCTTATCAGTTTCCCCTTGTTTCTCCAGATCAATACCAATTGATTTGAATATATTCAGAGATTTTCTAATATCCTACAAAGCATAAGAAAAAAGGAAAATCCAATCATTGAATTATGTAATTAATTAAGAGGGAAATGTCTTTCAAGTTTACCCTTGCAAAACCTACAACCTTCATGAACCAGAATAGAAAATACAACCGAACTATCGAACAACGCTCTTTCCATCGGCGATTGAATAGAAGGGGCGAGAGACACTTGAGGTTTTGGAGTAAACAAGAAGTAACGCAAACTAAAAAAATAAATAACAAACGAGGGTTTTAAAGTTTTCAATCTGAAAGGACACAGACATACAGCCATGAGAGTTTCGTTGTCCGATGAGATAGTGGAGGCGGCCGTCGCGATTCTAGCGCCGGCGCTATTACTCGGCCGAGAGGTCGCGGCTGACGCCATTTCTTGCACTTCTTTCCCCTTTTTTCCTTATTTCTGTTGTCAATTTTTCCAATGGAGGGAAAATGAGTGGGAGCACTGGGAGGACTGAAGAGTGAAGAGGGAAATTTAGGAAGGGAAATATTGGTAGGTACAAAATAGCACGGGCCCCTTAACTTTTTTTTATTTATTTTCGCTAATCCCCTTAACTAAATTTTACAAACCAACATGAGAGGTTTTAGAACCCTCCTTGAGGATTTTGAATTATGGGCCATTTCAAACTATGTTAAACTAAGTTGATATGTGTATTGGCCCAAATTTAAGGCGGCCTATAAAACCAATTTTCCATTCTCAGCTCTATTCAAATAGGAAAATAATTTTGAATGATTTCAATTTGTATATAGGAAATTTGACGTTCATTTTCTACTTATGGTCCATACTCAAAAGATCGTGATGGTTGTTTTTTACTTTTTTATGAAGTAGGTTGTGACCTATTCAAATTTTATTAAACTACGGGGAAAAAAGAAGAAGTAACGATCAAGATGATTGTTGACAAAATATTTACCACCACCGACCTTAAAAGAAAACTCAAATGAAATATAGCAATAAAGCGACACTATCTAGAAGAACACTTAAAAATGTAATAAAGTGCTATTTTGTATTAATGACAAATTGATCTAATAGGGTAGAAGAACACTATTGAATCCATAGCAGATATTGTAAGGGATTAAAAAAAAAGGATAATTTAGATGCTACCTTCTATATATAAAAAAAAAAACAATGAGAAAATGTGAAAATTGTGTTGCTTTTATCATCCAAAATAATAATTTGGTCCCCTTCGAAATAGATTGTATAGAGAAGATATTAATTTTTATCACTCCTCTGAAATTTCTTTATTTTTTTTGAGAAAGGAATGAGGGTCCAGCCTCTGAAATTTCTTTATGGAACATGGTTTAAGCAAAATCCAAACTTGGTATATTTATATATTAGCTATTTCTCAAAATAAATCATGTATGTCACAAATTAAATTTTGTTTATTCGATGAAAATTCTAAGGGACTTGTCACACGCCGTTCTAACTTCCATAAAAAAATTAAGTAAAATAATACGCGAGTCGTTGTACCTATTTGATCATATTAAATTACCGACTTAACTAACTTCTATTTATTTATTTTGTCACCTCTATTTATTTAGCGATAAGCATAAAATGGATACAAACATTATACAATAGTGATAACCGACATATGGTACGTACTTGAAACATCGATTTCTAAAAATCAACCCTCTTGGAATAATAAAAAATCTAGAGGGGATCTCAAATTAATAGAATTTAGCACATATTATGGCTAAAATGAAACGAAGAAGGGAATAGCTCACTTTAATCCTCACTAAATTTCGGCCCTAGCTTCGTGTGTACATGTGTGTGTGTGTGTGTGTGTGTGGACATAATTAGATAGTAGGTCGTAACATTGAAAATGTATACAGGCTCATTTGCAACTAAAATGTACTTTCATTTTTCCTCAATTATCTAAAGTCTAATTAATAAACACAAGGCAATAAAATTAATGTCATTCTAATTATTTAAGGCCGATCTAACCTGAAAAAAAAAAAAATTTAAGGCCGATCTGATTTTAGTTCAAAAAATAGACTAAATTATTTAAGGTCAATTTGCTTCTAGTTCAAAAAATAGAATAAGTTTAGATAATATGTTTATCTAATTAAATAGCTAAAATATATATGACAGCAAGAAAACCACTTTAGATGAAAATATTACTAACGAAAATAGCTATGCAGTATTTTTAAGATATTAATTGCATACAATTAATAGTCTCTTCTCAAATTCCTTGCATTGCACAAGTATTCTTTCATTTACACAGGGAACTTTTGCATATCTTTAAAAGTTGAGAACAAAACTGGCGATGGTAGGCAAAGAAGTTGAGAAAAAATCAATATCTTTATTTTTTAAGGTGAGTAGGTAATACCTACCGATAATATATTATATATACTTGGAAGATAAATTTGAACCAATAATGCAGACTGACAGTTGTATACCAACACTAAATATATCATGTGTATTTATTTCCTTGACCGAGATTGATCTGGCAAGATAGAAATAATGTCAACGGTGCATGTTGTTGAGATAGACTGATCTGCCATATATATCGGTTCTTACTAAATAAATGAAATTTCAAATCCAGTTCATCATTAATTGTCTATCTCAGTTTTAAATAAATTTGGCATGTTTCACGGAAGGTCATTAAAGCTTATTCAATATTGATATTTTGTCAATTAATTTTGATTTATTCTATATTGACTACTAAACTTTTACTTTTTTATCTAATTAAGGCAGTGTGTAATTTTGAGTCTAATTTACATACAAATTATATACTAGTTTTTCAAACATTAAATCTATTGAACTCGTATATATGTCAAACAAATTGTTTGTATTTCTAAAAAAAATCAATATTTTTTCACAACACAAAACCGGACTAATTTAGACCCAAAAAAATACAGATCAAAATTGTGTGGCGCCCCCTATTAGAATTTATCCTAAGTTCTTTTTGTGAAAATAAATAGTTAATATAATAGAAGAAGTATGCCAGAAAAGCATGATTGTTTAAGGACAGTAAAGTACTTTTTTGTGCTTGATATCTCTCTAATCAAGAAGTGTACAATATATTTAATTATCCTGTATTATATGTAGAAGTATGGAGTAGAACTAGGGTGTTCTTAAGTTCACCAAGTTTTGCTAAAATAGGACTTGGATTGGCTTCAAATGACGAATTCAAACAGTTGTAATTCATCTACCTTATAAGTGATGCGTCTACATGCAAAAAATTTAAACTTTCGAATTAATTTAGTATAATGTCAAGTGGTCAAAAAATTAGAGATTTATAAATTAATTTTAATGCATTTATTTTTTGAACATTTATTACTACTTATCAAAATCAAAATCCTAGATCTATACCAACCGCCTCCATCCCACCCGTCCTCTCTCTCGCCTCTATCTCCTCAAACGGAGAGGAGAATAAGGGAGAGAGGAGGGAGCCGAGCCGATCGGAGCTCGGAGGCGGTTGAGGCACCGAAACTCTAGCATCAAAGCTCAGAGGTGGCTGAGTGAAACTCTATGAGCAAAAGGGGGTAGGCGGCTGAGGCGGAACTCTAGCAGCGAGGGTTGCTTGCGTAAGGGGCGGAGTCGTGTTGAGACCCTAGCAGCGAGGGGCGGAGGCAAGGTGGAGGGTTGCTTGCGAGAGGGGAGGAGGCACCGAAACCCTACCAGCGAGGCGAAACCCTCCGACCGAAGCTGGGAGCGAGGATTGCTTGCGAGAGGGGCAGAGGCGTGGAAGGCAGCGAGGGTTGCTTGCGAGAGGGGCGACGTGGGCTCCTCTGTTCCCCTCGACAAAGATCAAGGGTTGTGCGCGCAACGAGGGTTAGAGCGAATAAACCCTAGATTGAACACATGGCTGAGACGAGACGAGTAGAGTAGATAGGCATGGATGAAATGCTGCTGATTGAGATTTAGACTAGATTCGATTGTAATTAAACTTATGTGTCAATCTATATGAGGAGCTAGAAAGTAATGTAAATAATTTTGTAAATATTTTCTCAGAGCATCTCCATTCCAGCAAACGTTTAGCAATTAATTTAGACCACGTCACTGAGTTTAGCAATTAAAAGAATTTTTAATTTCTAAATCACTTTATCTCAGAAATTTAATTAGTGTTGCTTATTTAATTAGAGTTGTTTTTAAAGCAAACTTGCTAATTTAAAAATTGTGGTACATCCCAACAATTATATTAGCAATTAACACATCATATTAGTTTAAAAGAAATCACCATTGTAGATGCTCTAAAGAGTTGCTTTTAAAACAAACTTGCTAATTTAAAAACTGTGGTACAATTAGAAATTAACACATCAGATTAGTAATTTAAAAGAAATCACCGTTGTAGATGCTCTTATCAATAAAAAATGTCAGATAGCAGTTGCCAACTCATCCAAAAAAACATAAAAAAAAGTTATCAATTAGGGTGAAATCTCACCAATAAGAGCGCTCAAAAGATTCAATTAATATAAAAAATGGAGAAATTAAGGAGCCCCAAACTTAAGTCATTAAAGTGCTTATATTATTCCCACCTTGATTCATTCAACGCACATATTAAATCGTTTGAAGCTTCTTATCATTATTTTTTTGAAGTGTTTCATGTGATTTGGCGTCTTCCCCAGATTTATACCCACATGCAATTAATGTAAGCATATATGTGTGTCTACGTCGTTTTGATCTAAACTTCTTAATTATTAATACTGAGAATATTTATCAGCGCAGTAGAAACCAATAGAGGCTAGCTAGATAGTGAGCATTTTAAAATTGCTATATATAAAGAACTTTGCATGTACCTCCTGCATGTAAATTTCAGATGTTAATTAGTGCTCGCTTTTGTCCTGAAAATAGCAAATATTTTTTGCATTATTGACCTTGCCTCGGTGTTGATTTTAAGTTTGTGATTTACGCCTCTTAATTAAATTATTAGTCATATAATTAATTACTAATTATTAATTCAAATTATACCTCAATAATACTCAATGACAAGTGCATCTATATCATGTAATGACCCCAGAAAATTTTATATAGGAAATAAATACCAAGGATGTAAGGCAAACTAAATGAAGGGAATTGTTGTTGCACCAAATGGTTCGCCCAAAGATAGAAGAGAGAATAAATTAATTGGCAAGTAGCTACAAGCACGTCACTTATCTCGACAAAAGAAAAAAAAAAAAAAAAAAGACGGATATATCAAGAATGTAATACAGAATCGAGGATAAAGAACCGAACAATATAAACCAACAATCCAATGAAATGGAGAAATGAATAATTCAATACAACGAAAAAATTACTAGAATGACCACAATCTCTTAAAATTAAACCATCCCCCAAATAACACTCATCAATATCAACCCCACAAAGGAAGTCCATTGCATGGCCCTGGCTTTGCTATTTATCCCCGAATTTTTGTCTGATGAGGTGCTCTCTCCAGCCGATGGCGCTTCAGTCGTAGATGGTGTTCTGTCGCCTGACTTGGCCGGCTTTGGTGCCGGTGCTGCAGCAGGTGGCTTTGCACCAAATATACTGTATGGAAGTAGGACGTCTTCGATAGAGTACACGGCCAGTGGAAAGGAAGAGCTCATTGTATGGGTGATTGTCGTGTTGACGACACCAGTTGAGATATTGACCTACATTGCAATAACAAAATTTAGTTAAATAGCTCAAATATATATACTATTGAGATGTATTATTATGTGGCGTAGCACTAACATTCCAATATGATCATGTAATTCCCAAAAAAAAAAAATCAATATGAAAAAATATTATGAGAAACTATTTCTAGTTATTTATGCGAAGATCTTCAAAATAGTGAAGACATATGACATGTGCATACAAAATAAATAATAAAAAATTAATATGTAACATAAACAGTATTTATTTTTTAAAAGTAAAAATTCACAGGTGCACCGTTCTTAGGTTTGAATTTATTTGCACCAAACTACATATAATATGGCTCTTTTTCTCGGTTCTGGTCAATAACCCTCTACCATCTTTGTTACAAAGTTGCACCAGTTTTGGTTGACCAATAATTAAGCAGATCTAACATTAATCAAGGTTGAAAGTTGGAAACAAAAGAACTGAAGGAATTATCTCAAAAAAAGAACTGAATGAAAAAAAAAAACATCAGATAATTCAGAGTTAGATATCTAAGTACTAAAAACCGAGAATATATAAAAATAAAGAAATTAAGCACACTAAAGCTCCTCTAATTACGAATAACAAAATGTAAGTAATAGCATGAAAAGGTTAATTGCCTGGTTAGTGGAGCTAGTTATATTGAGGGTATCGGCACCTTCGCTGCCAGATGCTTGTGTATTGACAGGGTTGCTTGTGGTGCCGAACATGGCCAGGGTGTAAAACCGCGGAAGCACGTGGTACAACACGACTTCGATCTGCTCCTGTTCGCTCAACTTGTTGAGCGTGCCTGCCTTAAGCTTGTTGAACGCATTGTCAGTTGGAGCAAAGCATGTGAGGCCATTGAAGGAGTTGTTGAGTTGGCTATTGATCTGCACGTCGACACGGGTTGAAGTAAGGAGGCGAATGAAGGTGGTGTATTGACCGCCGGCCTCCAAAATGTAAGTTAAGTTGTTTGGTGGTGAGCTGGGGCCTGGTGCAACTGGCTGCGCCAGGGATGGCACTGTAATGAAGAAGAGGAGGGATAGGGGGATAAAAAGGGAGATGTTTAACAATGAGGCCATTGTGTGCACTGGTTTGTGATTTGTGAAGTTCTGGCAAGACTGAGAAGAGGGGAATGTGTTAATTATATGCAGTGGAGTGGTGCGGTGAGTAATGCATTAGTTTTATAAAAAAAAACAGAGAGAGTAATGCATTTCATTGTTGGTTTTCTCCGGTTGGGGGCAACAATGGAGGATGCCCTTGAAATTAATAATTTTTAATTTCAAATAATTTTCCCGTTAGATCATTTTTCATATATATATATATATATATATATATATATATATATATATATATATATATATATATATATATATATTGGCTAATGTGCTAACGTTATAACTTCGGCCGAAGTTATAACGAGTCGTTTTTGCAATTTTAAAATCCAAACAACCGATCCGAACCGTTCAACATGTTCTCTATATTGAAATGTGTTTGGAGACCAAATTTTACATTTTTTGGAATTTTTTTACTATTTATTAAGCCACTTTGAAAATGCTGATCCTGTGGTTCAGAAAATTTTGCTGTTTTTTACTATTCATAGCAGATCTGCGATTTTCAAAGTGGCTTAATAAATAGTAAAAAAATTCCAAAAAATGTAAAATTTGGTCTCTAAGCACATTTCAATATTTAGAAAAAGTTGAACGGTTCGGATCGGTTGTTTGGATTTTAAAAACTAATAAACGACTCGTTATAACTTCGGCCGAAGTTATAACGAGTCGTTTTTGCAATTTCAAAATCCAAACAACCGATCCGAACCGTTCAACATGTTCTCTATATTGAAATGTGCTTGGAGACCAAATTTTACATTTTTTGGAATTTTTTTGCTATTTATTAAGCCACATTGAAAATACTGATCCGATGGTCCAGAAAATTTTGCTGTTTTTTACTATTCACAGCAGATCTGCGATTTTCAAAGTGGCTTAATAAATAGTAAAAAAATTCCAAAAAATGTAAAATTTGGTCTCCAAGCACATTTCAATATTTAGAAAAAGTTGAACGGTTCGGATCGGTTGTTTGGATTTTGAAATTGCAAAAACGACTCGTTATAACTTTGGCCGAAGTTATAACGTTAGGCACATTAGCCAATCTCTCTATATATATATATATATATATATATATATATATATAGAGGAGGGTTCCAATGCCTCCATTTTTCATGCCTCCACCATGCCTCCATTTTTAAAACTTTAATAACTCAAAATTTAAAACTTAAAAGTCAAAATAAAACCGTTGGATATGATCTATATCATTTTATCTATGTGCTCATAAAAAAATATCACATTTTGATTTTGTTTTTATGTGAATCAATAAGTTGAAAAATCAACGTCTAGAAATTATCCACATTAGTATGTTTTTTACAAGCTCTTGATGACAACCAAAACAAAATTGAAATGTCATAATTTTTTATACGTGTATAGATATAATGATGTAGATCATATCCAACGGTTTTATTTTGACTTTTAAATTTTAAATTTTGAGTTATTAAAGTTTTAAAAATGGAGGCATGGTGGAGGCATGAAAAAATGGAGGCATTGGAACCCTCCTCATATATATATATATATATATATATATATATATATATATATATATATATATATATATCCCTAATCATTTGTGCTGTTTTTAATGAATCTTAAATACTTGCACTCATACTTCTATTTTTAATTTGAATTTGTCCAGATATTATACAGAATCAACATGATAAACTAAATTTAAGTAAGAGATTTAATACTAATTAATTCATACTCACTATAGAAGCGCAGGCCGGGATCGATATTAAAAAATTCCACAGCTCGATCGACAAGCTCATTCTTATTTGTCTAGTCTAATGCTTTGTCCACTTAAGGATATGTTTAGTTGTAAAACAAAAATAGCTAAAATAGCTCTTTTGTCATTTGTCTTATTAGAATAGTCAAATTCAACTTTTTGTAACAATAAGCTATTCTAATAAGACAAAAGATTTGAATTTCCTATTCTAACTATTCAATTCCAACCAAACATAGAACAAGCTATTCCGAATAGTCTTGTTCCAAAAATAGCATATTCTCACTCCAACCAAACATACCCGCAACCATACTACATATATATAGTTATATATGTATATGTTTTATTTGAAATATCTAGTAGTTTTCTTGGAATTTAAATGTATATTTTTAAAGAGAGTAAGAAATATAAATTAAAGATTAGACTTGTGTGTTTTTCACTAGTTATTTTTCAGTAAACTACCAATAATATTTAGTTTAAATATTCAAATGCAGCTTATCCATATATAGAATGAGTTCATATTAATATTAAATTGCAAATTGCAATTACAATTAAAATATCAAAAACTTCTAAAATTATAAAATTAATGATTCAATAAATATATTGAGGAGATTTTTGTTTATTTAAAAAAATTAAACAATTTAAGACCGAATAGAATTAGATAGAACTTGATTAAAAGTGTAATAAAGAAATGAACTTAAATTTTAGATATAATGACAAGAATTAAATAAACAATGTCTAAAATTTAGGAAGAAGGGCATAGGATCTAGAACTTAAACAAAAACTAGATTCATTGTCATCTCTGCATATAATTTTCTTTTCCTATATATATTTGTAAAGGAAGCTATTTTCATTTTGTAACTTGTATTTTCATACTGCGTGTAATAGGTAATCCACAGGCAAGTGTCTCTTTAATATATATTACTCGTAAAATTATTAAACTGATCAAGATAAAAAAAAAACTAAATGGACATAAGAGTCTCTTTTTTCTATGAAATGGAGAGAATCTGAACTATGATCCGGATGAGCTGTCAGTGAGCGTGCCTGAATTAAATGGAAAGATGAAATTGGAAGGGTGCAAGTCAAACATACATGCATGCAACTATGCAAGTTGTGACCATAGTATCAAATGAAAAGTTCGGGTTCGGTTCGGCGAGGTCAAAAATTTGTGATTCGGATATAATTCGGATATAATTCGGGAATAATTCGGTACAACAAGGAAGCAAAAAAAAAAAAACCATAAAAAAACGTAAAAAAAAAATTCAATGATTTTTTTTTGGCGTTTTTATCGCGAATAATTCGTAACTCGCGTTTTATTCGCGAATAAAACGTTTTATACGTTTTTCTGTGTATTATACGAAGTTCGGTTCGGTTATATATAAAAAACGAATTATACGCGAATTATACGCGTATAATTCGCGAGTTATGTCACTATGGTTGTGACAGCTTAATTTGTTTTTATTATCCCGGGGCAAATACGGAGAGATTGATCAGGAAAAATATACAAGGAAATTTCATGAAATTATTTAAAAAGAAAAAGAAATCCCAAGTTTTGTCGGTGGAGGTTAGCATTTTTTTAGTGGTTGAAATTAAAGGAGGCTACTCGCTGCTGTTTGACTATTACCGTGGGGTCTCAAATGTTATTATCCGATCAGAAGGTTACTAAATATAGTTGGTAAAACATCGCTTTAATCTGGAGAAATTTCTTAGGCTGTTTGAATTTTCCAATATGAACGTTTCTGGCATCAAATTTTGTTGGTTTATAGCACCCACTCGTATTTTTCCAATATTTTTAAAGCTCGCGTTTTTTGTTCTTGCATATAATAACTCAATTTTCAGATTTTAGATCCAGTGAAGTAACTCAATTTTCAGATTTTAGATTTTAGAATTCAGATCCAGTGAAGTAACTCAATTTTCAGATTTTAGATCGGGACCGTTCGATTTAAATCCGCGACAATCCATTTCAAGTGGAGCGCACTCATCTCGAGTGACGGATTCGAATTCTGAGACGATCCCAAACGACGAATTCAAATCCGACGGTCCCCATACAAAACCCAAAAGTTGGGTTACCCGTGGGGGGTGGGGGGAGAGACTCAAAGCGGCGTATTCTCGCCCCTAGTTGACAGTGAATACGGCTGTACCGCAATATTTTTATGTGAACTTTTAAATTAGCTGTTAAATCTGGCAAATAATTTGAATTTTGGGCCGAGAACCTAAGCTTGTTTCTTGTAGGTCAGTTTTTGAGAATTTGGGCTTCTGAAATTGGGGCTATCCAATTTTTGTTTTTTTTGTGAAATAAACTTGCAGGGGCCGCCAATGATGGAGTTTATCCAACTTGTTGGTTCGTATTTATTTGGCAGGGTTGATAAATATAATACTATTTTTACTGACAATACAAATTAATTTTTCTTGCAAAATTATATATAAGTAAGAAATCATTTTATTCTAAAGAAAGCTTTATTATATATCGTAAATGCATAGACTTGATTTTGTTTTTTAAGTGCACTAGAAGAAAAAAAAAAATAAGAAATTGTCCGCGCTTAATTAAACAGTACACTATACTTGAGATTTTTCCTCTTTTGCTTCAATGTATTAATTTGGTACATTCTAGGATCAAAACTGGATCGGCCATCGACCCGCTAAATTTTCATATCAACGGTTTACTGGTCGGACCAGTGGGTCAACTGGTTGAACCGATAATTTTTTAGGATAATTATAACTTCAAAACCCACCAGAAAAACTAGCCTAAACTTAGATAGCTCCAATTTCTTTGGAGATATCTAGGATTGTATTGTTTTGTGTACACTTTTGAAGATAGGTACCTTTGTGTTTAGTATCATTTGACTTAATTAAGGTAGTTATTTGGTTGTTTAGAGATAAACTATATGATTTTCGACAGATTTATGTGTGTGGATACATAGTACAAGAAGAATGCTGATTTTGAGATATTGCTGATCGTGTTCACTATTATCTTTGTTTCAAATTCATCTGATATCAGCTCTAAGACAAGTGCTATCTCTGATTCTATTTTTCAGCCTCAGATTTAAGAACATAAATTCTGATGCGATAAAATCACCAGGAAAAAAAAACTAGCAGAATTCAAAAACTTTGCTTGAATCTAAAATATCAGACAAATTCGTGTCTCCAAAACAAATCTGATCTTGAATCAGATTCTTTATCGATAACAGAAGAAATAATGAGGCATCCTCAAATTCAGCCCCAAAAGCTCTCCAAATTTAAATCAACACCTCAGATCCTTTGATCGAACTTCGATTCAAGCATTCAATTGTATTCCTACCCGATACGTTATGTCGTTATCACTTATAAATCAAGTATCCTTCCTCTCTTACCATGGCCGATCGCCACACACATCTCCTCACTTGCGACACCGAGCTTGAAAAATACAAAAATCTGAAGAAAGAATATGTTTTAAACCGGGTTTTTTTGTTGATATGGTTCAACGGTTTTTAATAAAACTAGGTCGGTTAAACCGGTTTTGGCCGGTTCAATGACATTAACGATCTATCAACTGAACCAAACCGGAAAGGTGATCGATTCTGATTTTTTCCGGTCGAACCACCAATCCAGTCCGGTTTTGAAAACACTGTGATCATATATTGCAAGGATTTGTGGGGGCTAATTGTGGAAACATGGTGATCAGGGGTGCGACGGTTAGCTGGTCGATTACAAATGACTTTAGTTAGGTTAGAAACTATATAAAAAGTGTCATCTGCAGTCGTTTTCTCTTCTAAAGAAGGATTGATTAAGGTGGATTACTTGTTTTTTTTTCAAGGTTAGTGGCTTTAAATACCTACTAACAATTTCATTGATAAAAAATGTATTTACAATGGATCAAATGACCATAATTTCTAAATCTATTCTTTTAGTGTCATAAAATCATCTAAATTAATATAATATTATAATCATCTCGTAATAACTCTAATATCTTAATCATCATCTCGCTCCACGATCGGATCCGCTTCTTCGACCGCCGCAGCCCTCCGACGACGACCGGATCTACTCACCGTCACGCTCCAATCGAAATGTTGATCACCCTAGTACTTTAATCGCTATCTCGCTCTACTATCGGATCCGCTTCTTTAACTGTTGACGACGACTGGATCTACTCGCCCTCGTGCTCTAATCGAGATGGGAACTATATGCTCTGAACTCCGACGATACCGCACTCTTGGCTCCGATCGGCTCCGATCGGCTCCGCTCAGCTCCGGTTCCTCCCTTCTCTCTCATTCTCCTCTTCGCGCGAGAAGGTAGAACCGAGAGAGGAGAGGTGTTACTTTGGAATGAGTACCACAAGAAGTAAAAATGGCGAGCAGGTAATTAATTATTGTGTTATAATCTGTTATGACACCTTCTTTCAATTTTGAAAAAATATACATTTTCAAAAATTTAGAAAAATATGGTTTGCAATTTAGGCCCCCGTCATGCAAAACTAGACGAGGCAAATTGAGAAACCAATAGTTATGTTTGGGATTGATTAAATTAGATTCGATTGTTTTTATGTTTAGGTAGGTATCAGATTCGAATTGTTTTGGACCGATTAATTTCAAGGTTAATTCCTTTAGGCATTAAATAAATATATGACTCGATTAATTTTGGGGCTGCTATTTTGAGGGTTTCGACCATAAATCAAACGGTTGTAGTATAATTTAATTGATGGTTTCGAGCATAAATCAGACGGTTATGCTTGGATCAAATTAAATAAACTTTGGATTATATTTGAGTTCAAATAAGTATAAAATTTGAGTTGTTTCAAATTAATTGTTTCCGATTTTATAATTTTTTTGTTTAAATAATTATGATTCAGGTCAAGATAAGATTTTAATTAAATACATCATGTATATAGTCATTATTTCTTTTTTAGTTGTAGTTGAACCGTGCATGATAACTTTGATCGGTGGTTTTTATATTGCATGTTTATGTATTAACCATATATGCTGACATGCTGTTCAAGCATCTTAGTTCCAATTGAATGCATATAAAATTAAATAAGAGAACAAAAAAGGACCAACCTGGTCACATGCAAAATACCAACCCCTTAAAGGGAACATGAAAAAGAATTAAAGAAATGAACAATGTTTTCACGCCAATCATGTACATCCTCTCAAATACAACACCACCTACCAAAAACAAGTACACTTCCATTCAATTATTAACCCCACCGAGGCACCGACGATCCCCATCCAATCCAATATTCCAATTGAAAATAATACCCGGAAAGAAAAAATGAAAAGAAAGAAAAAAGACAAAAGAAAAGGAGAACAAATGATCAATATTCAGACTGATTCCTCACAACAGAGCACCCAAGGTTGCACCCACAATACTAAGTCCTGCTAAGGAGCTCCACTTTATCCCAATGGCTGAGTTAGCAGTGGTGCTTGTACCAGCTTCACTCGGTCCCTCTGAGTCTGACTTTGAGCTCTTACCTGCTGGTGCTGGTGGTGGGGCTGCCGTTGGCGGCTTTGCACCGAACAGATCGTTCGGCAGTAGAACCTTTTCGATTGAGTAAACTGCTAGTGGAAAGGTTGTACGTAGATTGTTTGAGATCGTTACATCATTCACGCCGGTCGAAATATTGACCTGTTAAAGAAGAAGCTCACTTTTTTCAATGTAAAGTTTAAATTCCAGTATATCCGGATCATTTACAGACAAAGCGCTCTATTTCTCTTGTTCTGGTATCATCTAATTAACTTACTTCCCCTGTTAATTTATTAATTTACGAGCATGTCGAGATTTGTTCAAACAACTAAAAAACATTTTGCTGCTGGTGGAAAGATAATTTAATCCACAAGCCAGAGGTCATGGACTCAAATCTTCTATTGACTTAATTTTGTAAGTACATGAGAGCTAGAACTTCTGCATTTTGTTAAGATACAGAGAAAAAAATTGCATTGTAAAAACTAGTTGACCTCAATTGATCGATTACCTGATTTGTAGCGCTAGTTATGTTAACAGTGTAGACGCCATTGCTGCCAGAAGCCTGTGTTCGCACTGGGTTACTCACTGTCTGGAAACTTTCTATGCTGTAGAACTGGGGAAAAACATGGTATAACGCCAGGGCAACTTGCTCCTGCTGTGACAGCGAGTTGAGCGTACCAGCTTTCAGGCTGTTGAATGCATTATCGGTGGGTGCCATCACGGTGAAACCGTTATAGGAGTTGTTCAACTGGCTCTCGATCTGCTTGTCAAGTTGTGTTTCTTTTAAAAGGCGAATGAACGAAGTGTATTGTCCGTTTTTTTCAAGGATTGCGGTGAGGTTTGGTGTGCCGGCAGGACCCGGTGCCGGTGCGGCGGGCTGTGCATTGGAGAAGCTGAGAATTGTGAGTATAAGTGAGAAGGAGATGAGAGAGGCATGGCAAGAGCTGGCCATTGTTTGGTTTTGTTTCTTTTTTGATCTGCAGTGTAGTGGAGTGAGGATGCCATAATGGGGTGGTGATACTGATATAAGAGTGGCACTAATGCACTATCGGTCAGACTGTTAGAGCTTGTAATTATTCTCTCCGGTCGTGATAAATGGAGATATCCATTGTTCTACCAAACAGTCGTTGCCAGATGCAATATCTATAAAATATTAAGGATGCAATTGAATAGAAAACATATTACGAATACTAGTGTTGCAAGTTGCAACACATAGTTGGCAAGCGAGGTCAAATAATCTTACTAAGATTTCTTAAATTTAACTTGTAAATGTATTAAATAGTTAATTATTTTAGTCAAATATTTTGAAATTGGTATCATTGAAGAAAATTTCTCACTCCGTTACAAATGAATACATGTGATACTCTAACACTATTAGTTTTTACACCTGTGAACTTGTAATAGAACAAATGCAATCTCTTTTTTTTTGCTAGGAGTATCATATCATTTATCTTATGTGAATTTGACTATGCATCAAGTAAAAAGGCATAGCATCTGTTCAGCACTTCTATAATTACTTAATTAGATCCACTTGTGGGAAAAGGACAGCTCCAATATTCTTGAAATTGAGTGGAAATGGATTAAGAGGTTGATACATAGTGGACTGCTGGAAATGAGTTGGCATTGTCTGGTTGGCTTTGGATAATGGTTTGGAAAAGCGAATATACTACCTGTCCATCCTTACTTTTTTTTTTTTTTAAATGACCTAAACGAAAAAAAAGATTCTCAAAATTACCGAAGTCGGATTGTATGTAGTCACAACTGTGTGTGAGACTGTGCGGTCCCATTTCTGGTCAAAGCTTATAGATAACACGGACTGCTAGAAAGCTTATAGCCGCAGTCGATCATATTTTAGCAGTCTTGATAACATTCTTTTACCGGGCATGATTTGAGCAGCTTTAATTTCGATCTCAGCCGTTGATTTTTATTGAGATCCGAGCACGAAAAACTTTTTCCTTGAGATTCTCACATGAAAAAGTTTGAACGGTTGGGATAGAAATAACAGGGTCCTGTGATTCCTTTGGAATGACAGCAGATTTGTATCCTTTTCTATGTCATCCACTGTTAGTCTGTTACTGGATTTATATATTTTCAGAATAAAATAGAAGTTAACAGATTTAAGGAATTTTTGTAAATATTTCGTGAATTTTGATTTATATTTTATTATAACAAAAATTATTGAGTTCAAATAACAAACTTGTTGAATTGGACAAAAAAAAAATATTGTATAGCTGAAAAAAACAGCAGCAAAAACAGGAAAAAAAACAGTAGCAAAAACAAAAAAAAAAAGGACCGGACCGGATCCGGACCGAACCGTGGACCCGTGGAACCGGGGGTTGAGAACGGATTTGGGTTGTCCGAATCAAACCCAACCAGTGGAACCCGATCCGTGCCAACCCGTGCCCGTGTCAACGACCGGACCAGACGGGTTTGAACCGGACCGTTTTCAAACCCCTAATCCAAGAGTATGGGTTCCCGCAAATTAAAAAGTAGGTTTTCAAACTTGTCAAATCTCATCCCGTACAATCCTGTCAAATCTCATCCCACACAATCCTATGACATCCGAACAGGTCCTTAGTTCTACTCTATTTTTATAATATATATTAAACTATATGGTATATATTTATTATTCGGATACGGATAATTAAAATTTAAAATCATATCCGTATCCGTATCTGCACGGATATTCGAATATAGAATATCCGTATCAAATTTTCTGATACGGATCCGGATACGGTCGGATAATATCCGATCCGTTTGCACCCCTAATATCATGGCGTGAAAAATAAATTTGATACAAGCCAATCATTCACCACATAACTTAATAATTTTACAACGGTTTTTGTTGGAATAATTAATGACATTTAAATTTGATCAAATTGCGTAAAATTTGATATATGACCAATCTATAAAACAAGTAATTAATGTCAAAGAATTTTTTCTACTTTTAAAACATTTTAACTTAATTTGAAAAATATTATTAAAATTATCAAATTAAATCGTGATCTATAAATCCTATCTCCATAATAAATGCTCGTCTTCAAACTGGATAGAATTAAATAATAAAATTGCTGATACTGTGATAGAGACAAGATGTTTATTGCGGGACTATTAATTATGTAAAAGTTTATAAGAACTAAGAGCTCAAATTTGAATGTACGTAGCTGGCAGCTTTTGTTTGCTAAGACAGGCACAGGGGTTCGGTTGGATACTTGGATGCGCGTTAATTTGCGGTGTTCTTTAACTCGAACTGTCAAATTAAATATGTTGATTTAAATCATCATATAATTATTTATAAACTGATTCCATCTGGTGGGTAGTGTACTAGTGTAGATATGCTTCTTTTTCGAATTTTCTTTCTCTCTGTCTCTACTGGTTTTGTTCTTTTTTGGACCGTTCCAGTTACATAATTCAAACAATGACAAGCATCATTTCAAACAGCTTAAAGTATGCAAAAATGTCTTATGAAAAAATAAAAAAATTCAATAAAAATAATTTTCAAATGATCCTTTTTATTGAAACCAGAGTAAAAAAATAAAATATTATCAAACATTACGTGCATACAATAGATAATATTTAATAGTAAAGTACAATATGGTATATATATTTATGTACAAGTACAATACACTATATATTCGTATTTTTTTCTCAGCGTTTAGTGTAGGGGTGTTCATTGGATCCAGTTTAGTCGGTTTTGAACCGAACCGAATTAGTTTGGACTAAACGGTTCGGTTTGCTTTTTAAAACCGAATTATAATTTTGGTTCGGTTCGGTTTGAAAATTTTGAAAACCGAAATAACCGAACCGACCGAAATTTTATATATTATGAATTTTGTCCGGACCACCCCGGTTTATTTCTTAATACCACGGTTTATTTCTTAATCAATTGCTTTAAATACTTCGGTTTATTTCTTAATATTCCGATTTATTTCTTAATACCTCGGTTTATTTCTTAATATACTTCGGTTTATTATAAATCAATTGTTTTAAATAAAAAAATTAATATATTTCGGTTCGAACCGAACAAACCGAAATAAAACTTTGATTCGGTTTGGTTCGGTTCGGTTCGGTTTTATTTTTGAAACCGAATTATAACTTTGGTTTGCCTAGTTCGGTTCGGTTGAACCGAACCGAACCGATGAACAGCCCTAGTTTAGTGAATCATACCATAACATAAGTGCCAGACTATCAGTTAACTGTGATGTGCTGAAACCATAATTAAATTTTCTAATTAAGAGTAGCTTTTTAAATCATGAGTTGGAATCAAATCATCCAGTACACTTTCAAACCCAATGTATCCAATCAATATATATCCAATCAAGAGTAGTTGTACGCATGGGGTCAGAGAACAATTTTTTCAACTTCCTTTCTCTTTGTTTTTTTGTTTTTTAGGAAAGGTCTGGGCAAATATCTTCCCCGTACTGTAAAAGATTCTCTTCACTTTACGGTTTGAAATTCATTCCCGGTCGCTTCGGGATTTGGGCTGACGGAGGGGACAGTATTATTGGACTTTGAGATTCGTTAAAAGATTCCCTATTACGGTACCGGAGGTGATCTGAATTCAAGTTTGTAGGCATGATGATCACATGACTACGTATATTTTTATTTATATGGTACAATTGGACAACTAATCCCCAGTTAAGAGCTGCAGGTGCGGTCTGATTTCTTATAAAAATAATTTAAAGGAGTGAAAATTTACGGATCGGACCTTAAATTTTGTATAATAACGTCTCAGTTACTATTTTTAATTTTCGAAGTCCAGGTCATTGCAATACATGAGTAGAAATAGGGTGTTTTTAAGCCGAAATTTTTATTTATAACATTTCAACAAAATAAATTAATAAAACAACCATCGTTTTTGGTCAATTCTAAATCTAACACGGCCGCAGAATGCCGGAGCGGACTCATATGAGGGAGGCCGCAGAATGCCGGAGCGGACCCCCATATGGGTCCGCAGAATGCCGGAGCGGACCCGGGTCCGCACTATGCCGGAGCGGCCCCTGTTTTTTTTTTTAATCTGATTCTGAAGTTGATTATGATTTTGTTTTGGAAATTTTTATCAAAAATGTAAAGTTTGTACTGGAAGTTGTGTGTAATTACTTATGTTTGAAATGTCGTTTAATCTGAAATTGTTGTTCGTCGTTTGTTTGATCAAAATAAACATTACAATAGAAAGCCATATAAAGAAGCATACAATAGAATAATGCTAATGTTATCGGAAATTACAAATACGTCTAATTAACCGAAAATAAACAACATTTCTACGAGTACAATTAAAAAAGCAACATTAACTCTCAATCTCGTGCAGCTCGAGCAGCTCTGTTTTGTCTTTCTTGTGTATCTCGGCCGGCTTGGTGTCCTCTTCTCCTATTATGTAGAACGTCCATCCACATCGGAATTCTGTCGTGCTGTCTTCTACCCACAGCAATATTTTTTTTCTCTGGAACAAGGACCGGGCCATCGTGTTGAGGCCATTCCGACTGATTTCCATAGACATGCCATTGTGCGCTCCATGTGTTGATCAGTGTATGGATGTGATAGTAGTGACTTACAAATACGCCAGGGTCGATGCCTAGGAGACGACACACGGACAGAACATGAGAGCACGGTATTCTCTCCAATTGAGGCTTCTGGCACGTGCAAGTTACCGTGTGATCATTCCCGATTATCACCGTGTATTTGTAATTGGCCTTGGTAAACCGACCAGAATCGTCAGGTATGAAAGCGTGAACTCTCTCATGTGTGGAGGTTACCTCGAACTCGTTGTTGTTTCCAAAGCCCCCCAGCGTCTTCATTTTATCGGACCTCTCGAATCGTTTGTTGATCAGCTACAAAAAATTAAAAAATAATGAAGAAGTCAGATGTTTTTAACAAAGTTCATTAAATTAAAAATTATGAAGAAAGAACTACAAATAAAAGTACCTGATGCACACGACACCAGAATTGTTGACCTTGACTGACTTCCCATTCTGCTTTGGCCCTCCTTTGCGCAAATCATGTCATACATTTGTAAAATGTGTCTTCAATTATTGCTGCAACCGGTAGCCTACGAGAGGACTTGAAGACCTTATTAAGCGATTCAGACCCGTTTGTAGTCATGATGCCCCAACGGTAACCACCGTCCAGTGCTTGGAATATCTTCCATGGTTTGGGGCACTCGTTCTCATCTTGATCCAAATATTTACCCACCCCGTCCAGCCAATTGAGGGCAATGTCACATGCCTGCCCCATTGCTTGCATTCCTTGCTCGTACCTCCTCATTTTTCTCTTAGCCACACATATTCTAAAAAAACGGATTGCCTTATCACTGCAACCGTTCTTCTTCATGTTCTCGGCTATGTGAGTAGCACAAAGACGGTGAACACATTGATCCTCATCCTCCTCGTTCCACCCCATATCATCTTGTCTGAACACCTTTTTGATACCCTTTCCCCTATCAGTGATGACACACATGAATCTGGAGCAGATTACATTACGGCGCAACCATTTCATGAACCATGCACAATCGTCATAACTCTCTGATTCTACCAGTGAAAAAGCCAACGGGAGGAGCTGATTTTCAGCATCGTACCCGGTTGCAATCAACAGCTTGCCTATGGTTAAAACCCATTTTTGTAAGAGCCGAAATCAACTAAAATAAATAAAGTGAAAACAACCAAATTAGTTACCTTTATACCGGCCTGACAGGAAACATGCATCAACTGTGATGACCGGTCTGATATGTTGAAAAGCAGCTATGCACGGTCCAAATGCCCAAGCCGCCCTATGAAAATACCTCCATGGTCCAGGTTCACCAGTGGGATATGAGGTCACCTCAAACAATGTTTCTGTCAAAAAATTTAAAAAAATAAGTTCAATTTTTGATTGAGAATGAAATGACATAAAAATTGAAGGAACAATGTAGTACCTGGGTTGCTTATTTTGATTGCCTCCAACAATGGAACTACAAGAGCGTATGACCCCTCCCAACTGCTAAATTAACGGGCTATTGCCAACTCACGGCCACGCCATAGTTTGTTGTACGCCGGTATCTGACCGTTGTACCTTTCAGCAACAGCAATTCGGACAGCCTGAATACTCAAGTCGACATCGTTCCTCATGTGAGCGGATATACACTCGGCAACCATAGCAGCTCACAACTGGGCGTGATCTGTTCTTGTCGCATCCGCGTGGCATGAATGTTGTGTTGGGCACTTGGAGACACGCCATTGTGTTCCATAACCGGTGGCCCTTGCGAGTATGTACCACCCACAGTAACTGTCCTTGCACTTGAACCTCATTCTTGTGCGGTCACTGTGCGTAGGTTTTACCTCTTTGTTGCAAAGGATGTGAAACCTGGCAATTGCGCTCTTCATTTCCTCTTTTGAGTCATATGTTTGTCCCTCGGACAATTCATTCTCATACTCTGCCCTACTTCCAAACAAACCCGAATTGGCTTCCATAAACCCTGATGTGTCGTTGAAAGCATTAATCGGGTGCTGAAACCCGCGATCCATCTTGAATTTCCTTGATAGTCCGAGCACAGGCCCGGTATCTTCCTGGTCAGAATAATCGCTCATACCCTCAGGATCAACAGGACCCCAATTTTCCTCTGCCTCTAGTATTTCCGGATCCACTTCTTCATCGGATTCATCCGGATCACAAGTTTGACCCCAATGAGCGGTCCGACTAGATGAAGGCTGGTCCCTCTGAACTGGGGCCCGACGGGAGGGTCGGTCCCTCTGAACTGGGGCCCGACTACTGGACGGTTGGTCAATTTGGACAGGGGACGGACTAGAGCCGGATGAGTTACCCCGACTACGACCCTGGATTAACCTCATAACTGGGTTCGAACGCCGGGCTCTGGTAACCTCCACATATAGGTCAATTATCTTGTATGCACCCCCAGAAAAACTCATGGTTTGGTTGTACAATACTTGCCAGACTCCCTCATTCTGAACTGGAAATAGTTGGAACCAGGTTTGTGCCAAACTAGTCGGCATGCTAATTTTGGCATCAATTTTGAGGTCATACTGACCCTGATCCAACCCCAAATTCTGACTTATACTTGATTTAAGTCCCAAATAATCAGTACCCGGCAATACCGGGATCACAGTAACAGGTCCAATACTATAGTAAACCCCGTTAGGACCTGTTAAAACATCCCCACCAGTGTAGATGGATACCATAAGAGTCATTTTTCCAATTCAATACAGAAAAAACCTACAATTAAAAATTAACTAAATTAATTATTCTAAATTAATTATTCTAATTAAATTATTGCTAATTTAATTATTGCTAAATTAATTATTCTAATTAAATTATTAATCTACTGAAATAAAAATAAAAATTTAAAAGAAGAGAGAAAAAACTTACAGATCAGAGAGCTAACTCACGAGAGAGAAGGTGTGAGAGTGTGGAATGAAATTTCTTTGTCATTTTCGGGATATAAAGAACAGGGTCCGCTCCGGCATTCTGCGGACCCGGGTCCGCTCCGGCATACTGCGGCCCCATATGGGGGTCCGCTCCGGCATTCTGCGGCCTCCCTCATATGGGTCCGCTCCGGTATTCTGCGGCCGTGTTAGATTTAGAATTGACCAGAAACGATGGTTATTTTATTAATTTATTTTGTTAAAATGTTATAAATAAAAATTTCGGGTTTTTAAGCTCATCAAGTTCTTTTGTGAGCTTAATTCAAAAACTCATCAGATGGGCTTCAAGCGACGCATGCAAGCCGTTAAAATTGATCTATTTCACAAGTGATGAGTTTACATGTCAAATTTATAAATTTTCAAACTAATTTAATATAAAGTTAAACGGTAAAAAAATAATGAAAAATAAACACATTAAAATTAACTTATAAACCATCTTGTTTTTACCGCTTGACTTTATACTAAATTAGTTCGAAAAATTATAAATTTGACTTGTGAAGTAGATCGGTTTCAACGGTTTGTATATATTGTTTGAAGCCGATTCAATAGATTTTTAAATTAAACTCACAAAGAAACTTGGTGAGATTAAGTACACCATAGTTCTACTCGCAATACATATTGTCATAATAAATTTCAAAAATAATAACATAAAAATAGAGAAGAATGCATGTGCTGCCATAAAAAAATATGACACGTCCGATTCCATTTTGATCCGCTTGATCATAATCAAATGGCCTCCGACGCACTTTTATTTTTACTTTAGGGACATTGTTCTTTTCTTTTCTTTATCTTATCATCTCGTTTGATTGGACAATTCAAGGGCAAAGTATATCATCACATTTTATTGGACACGTTTGGCGTCATTTTGATGCCACATCTCTGCGGCACTGAAATAAATTATAAATAACATGAAAGATCTTAAATAAGATGAACTGATTTATAAACTTGAAAATGCTTGAGTTTGATAATATTTACAATATATTAAAAATCAAGTCGAGAATAATACAAAAATATATGATGTGTTCATAAGTGTATTAAATATTCTCAGATATATAAAATTTAAAATTTACTTAATTTAAGTATTTTTCAATATTTCATCAAAGATTGTTAAATACCAGTCTCTGTGAAATTTTAGGCATAATAACAATTTCTAACATTCTCATTGCCTATCTTGGCCATCTCAAATTTTGACGGAACGCCTAAAAGAATCTACATCCCAGCAACTCAAATGAGTTTCTAAATAACTGTTAATCACTTTTTAGAAATTAAGGTCTCTAAAGTTTTTAACTCTCACATCTCTAAAATTAATTTTAGAGTTTCTATTAAGCCACGTCAGCAATAACTTAAAAATGAGAAATAATTTGAGCGAACTATTTGATCAGCATGGAGTTTATAAACAGTTTCTTAATAAGAAATTTTACTGCATAGTTTCTAAATAAGAAACTCTCTGACATCCCTGAAACTGGATTAGAAACTGCCACATCATATTAGAAACTCTAATAGTACCAGAGATGTAGATGCTCTAAAATTACGAGAAGTGTAGACTATATTAATTTTTTATTTAATTATGTGGCCTATGTTATTATTGTGCATCAATCTTATTTACATAATTAATGAAAAGACATGAGTAATTTTTTATAGAAAAAATTCATATTGTTATTTATAAAATTATACTTGATCCCAAAAATTGCCTCAGAGTTATTAAATATTTCTTCTCTTATTTGGACGCACCCCATCCTGAAAACTTCGTCCATAAAAAAAAGTAAAAGAAAAACTCCTAAAGTCTCCATCATCACGTATGAGGTTGAAGATCGGTATTTACATTTCCGCTTAACGATATCGTCACTCCAGAACTGTAAGATTTAAATTACATTTGCTATTTTATTTTGAATTTATGAATTATGAATTGTTTGTGTTCTAATTTCAAAACACGTTATGATTTTATTATATCTAACATGTATAAAATTTAAATATTTTTAGTTGATTCACTTCTAATAGAAAGATGTACAAATTTACGCTTAACAAGTTACTACACAAAATTAAATTTACACAAATTCCATAATTAACAAAAAAAAATATACATATATTTACATGTGTGTATTATATAAATACTGATTTAAACTATATAAAATTCACACTTCTTTCCATTTCACTCAAAAAATATACGTTCACACGCCAAAATTAATATTGACATGCATGAGATCTGTCATGAGAGTCTAGCGGAAAGAATTATCTTGAAAAAATTTAAATACTCCAATGAATAGCAAATACATGCAACAAGTATCATCATTTTTTTATTTTTTATTCACGTCGTATCTAGATAAATATAAGTAATATAGATCGCATTACTAGAGTAGAACTAGGGTGCTCCTAAGCTCACCAAGTCCTTCGTGAGCGCGACTCTAAAATCTATCAAATTGACTTCAAACGACATTTTCAAACCGTTAGATGTTCAATCTATATTAAAATGTGCTTGGAGATCAAATTTTATATTTTTTGGAATTTTCTTACTATTTATTAAGATGGTTTGAAAATCGCTGTTTTTATTAAAATTCTACACCATTGGAAAACAGCGATTTTCAAACCATCTTAATAAATAGTAAAAAAATTCCAAAAAATGTAAAATTTGGTCTCCAAGCACATTTTAATACGGATTGAACATCTAACGGTTTGAAAATGTCGTTTGAAATCAATTTGATAGGTTTTAGAGTCGCGCTCACAGAAGGGCTTGGTGAACTTAGGAGCACCCTAGTTCTACTCCGCATGACTACATGTAAACTGGATCTTGGGTGTGTTTCGGAAATATAAATTTTGTTCAAGGGTTAAAAGAGGAAGTACTGTGGTTAATTGGTCTAGAATGTTCGGGATCGGTGTCAGAAAAATGTAATGCATATTCCTGAAAATTGACCAGCATGGATGATTGCTGGCATCACATGGAAGCGGCTATTAATTTCTGAAATTGTAATGTTTATTTCCATTCCCTTTTTTTCTTTCTTTCTTTCTTCTAAAAACTTTAGAAAGTAAATTACACAAATCATAAACTACATTTTAAACATTAAAGTTAAAAAAAATATTATTATTATCATCACGGGCTCAAAAGCTTGATGAAAAAAAAAAACCAACTTACCATAAAAAGTATCCTCCCTCCCAGGTACCGTAAAAGATTTCCCTCACTTTACAGTTTGAGATTAACTTCCAACTGCTTTGAGATTCGAACAAGCGCAGGAGGCAACATTATTGAGCTTTGAGATTTGTGCCAAATTAAAAAGAACGGTTCAGATTCACTAATTCTAAAAGATTCCCTATTACAATACCGGGGAGGATTTGAATTCCCTTACTAGAGGTGGACATAAGGAGCAATGGGTCAATTGACCTTAATTTTTTTTATATGTGATTTTCTAATTATTTAGTATAAAATGTCATGGTATCATTAAATCGGTCCCATTCTTCATAAAATTTTTTTATATAATTGACTCTCACAATTTAAAAATCTGACTCGACTCCCTGCATCTTACCATTTATGCCATGATGTCTGTCTTGTTGAGATGTTCTCCACATTATGTTCAATTATATTCAGGCCCTTACCATTTATGCCATGATGCCTGTCTTGTTGAGATGTATCTCCACGTTATGTTCAATTATATTCAATTAATATCTGATTACACGTATGTCTTAGTATCCATATCATCTTTATTATTTGTCCGACAACATCCCCGCTATTTATAGCGCTTTACCGACGGTTTTAGATCAATAAGAATATTACTTTCAAAGGATATTAAGGTAGGACTAATTTAACATAAAGAATAATTATTTTGGTACCCGCAGTATCCGCATTGTACCCGCAGTTGATTCCTTTCCCAATTAACTTCAATAACGGTATAACTAACTTTGTCAATCATTAAACTACCTTGAAAAACGTGTAAAAGATGAGTCCAGTTTTTTTCTTTAAATACTTGATATCTATAAATACTTGATGAATTATATATGAATATTTGATATCTTAGGTATGAATACTTTCTATTTTGTATGAATACTTTTCATATTTGAATATTTGATACTTTGAAAAACGTGTAAAAGTATGTCATCATGGATCTCATTTGAAAGAGAAAATTGTGTAGAACACGTTCGTGGTTTTAAATTTATAAAATTCCTCATAGATCGTCTCAAAAATTGGTTAGATTGAACGGAGAAAAAAAAACCACCTTGAAAAACGTGTAAAAGATGAGTAGGTATTGTGTCCAGTTTTTTTTTAAATACTTGATATCTTAGGTATGAATACTTGATGAATTATATATGAATACTTGATAATTTAGGTATAAATACTTTTCATTTTGTATGTGAATTAATTTAAACCATGAATGTAGCACTGGTGGTGTGATCCACGTGACTTTTTGGTTGTGGTCCCCAATGCAGTCTGACAGTTACTGTCCCCGAAAAGTAATGGTCTCCAGTTTTGGAAAAGTAATGGTCCCCAATGCAGTCTGACACGTGACTTTTTGGTTGTGGATTTGTCATATATGTAGTTCATTGTATAGATATAAATACTTGTCTTGTATAGATATAAATACTTCACAATGTTACTATTAATACTTGTAAAACAAAATTACAGTTTTTGAACGGTTGTGTGGTCCCCTAATGCGGGTACGACGCGAGAATTTTTCAAAAAAGGTGCGGGTACCGTTATTTAAAAAAATTCATATATCATATATGTAGTTCATTGTATAGATATAAATACTTGTCTTGTATAGGTATAAATACTTCACAATGTTACTATTAATACTTGTAAAATAAAATTACAGTTTTGACAGTTTAGGTGCGGTCCTCAAAAACAGTTATGATAGTTTATGTGCGGGTACAGTGCGGGTACTCAACTGCGGGTACTCATATCAGCTTCCTAACATAAAATTGAAGTTTCGTTTTAATTTTATTTTTGGAAATTTTAAGAATTAAAATGAGAAACCTATGATACTTTTGAAGACCATTGGTATAATTCATTCGAATTTAGAAGTTGAACTGAACTGATTATCAAATTGGGCTAAGGCAACTTTGGGGGCAGTGATGACCATGAGATGATGAGAAACGGAAACCATCTTTTTTGTTCAACCCACCAAAGTAAGGCCCAAATATCCGAGTTTAATCTTTTATTTGTTGGGTCTAACCGTCTAAGAGATAATTTTGAAGATAAACAGAGTAATCACATTTTGCCTCCGTTGCATGAGATTGAAATCGGTGCACATTATCAAAGACCTTCGATAATTTGATATCTCCCTCATATCGCCATTATTCTTGCTCTAAAATATCGAGTTAGGCATAATTTCAATTACAAAAAAAAAAAAAAATGGCGAAAGAGAGGGGTTTCCATGTGCCCCAATCAATGCAGTTTAAACAGGCCGAAATTTGAATAGATTACACTGCAGCAACTGCTCAAATTTGCTGTTATTTCAAAGGGATCACAGGACCCTGTTATTCCTATCCCAACCATTCAAACTTTTTCATGAGCGGATCTCAAAGAAAAAAAATTTTGTGCCCAAATCTCGATAAAGATCAACAGCTGGGATCGGAATAACAAGATCCTGTTATCTCTTTGGAATAATAGCAGATTTATTTCCATGCCCAATATCAGTAAGCTGAAGAGAATATACAAAGGAAATCCAGCCTCGTACTATACTAGGCCTAACAGTTCATCAGCAAACAGACTCAGTGAACAGGCGTTATTGGCAAATTAAGAAGGGAATGATGTACTGACAAGCATAATTGTGATAATTAACAAAACTGTTAACAAAATAAAAATAAGGAAGATTTTAAATTTGTTATTTGCAGTTTAGATAGACTACATAACAAGTTTGGAGTAATATGAACATCGTTTGGTTACTAATCAAGTGTCTATAAAAAATAATCATTTCAATGGTTTAGATCAATCGTTTGAAGTCAATCCGATTGATTTTGAAGTTCATCCCACCAAACCCTCTTGGTGAACCTAGTACACACTAGCCTCACTCATGAACAATTTATATGTAGTCCTGTATTTTATTTAGATAATTATATGATCAATTGTCACATGTCACATTTAACACCGGTACTATCAGTACGGGCAAGTCAACAACTGTCACAACTGTTGAATGAAAGAAACACACTGATACGGAGAAGGGAGACACAACAAATAGGGGAAGATGATGCACAATGGAAAATGGATGCAAATGGGAAATTCACGGTAAAAGAGGCATACTCGACAATGGAAAACACACCGGCAATTAAAATGGGCATTAATAGAATCTGGCGGATTCGAGCTCCACCAAGTATGCGGGTGTTTAGATGGTTGTTTTTGCTTAATAAAGTCCTGATTGCAGCTAATTTAAGAACAAGAGGCTTTCATATTGTGGGAATGTATTATATGTGTAGAAGAAGTGATGAAACAGTCCGACATTTATTTTTTAAATGTCCGGCAAGTGAACAGGTATACAATGGGACGCTACAGGGGATACTGATACGGGTACCAGGACAAGACAGTGTTCAAACATTGATAGAGACAAACACAACTGAAAAGACGAGTTAGAAATGGGATGGAATCCTCGACCTATAGTTTTACATTTTCTTCTTAACTTTTCTCAGTTTTCATTTTTTTCTGTACTTTTCTTTCAATTTCTGTTTTTTCCTTTTTTATTTCCTTATTTTGTTTTTGTTAGGGTTTTCAAGTAGAGAGCCAGAAACAAGAAACACATTCTTATGAAGAAATTTAATTGTATTTTTTAACTTCATAATTACATAAAGTACAAATGAGATATATTTATAACAACATAAATCTCTATAAAGATAACTCTGTAAATGACACGTCCTAAAATATTCTATACTAAAATACTAAATTCTTTCTCCTTAATATAACCTGTCAAACATGGCCTACTATTTCTAACATCCTGCTAAATCAAGCATGATGGAAATATATGATGAGATGAGAGGCATATACAACAATTCTCCCCTTGATGTGAAATCTCATACAAAACTCCAAATAAACTCCTAAAGCACATTATCAACTTGAATTTCAACTAAATTACATCGCCTGAAGAAGTTGTCCTATGCAATTTTCTAATTACTTTGTTTGACTAATTTACAAAACATACAATAATTGTATATAACGATTTCATTGTATGAGTGAGTTTGCAGGTTCAAAAACATTATGATTGTAAGATTAAAGTTTAAAAAATTAAGGGAATCAACAAGACTTTACCAATATTAAGATTATAAATTGTAATTTCAAATTAAAAAGTAAAGTACATTTGAGATTGTTGAATGGAAGCAAACCATTCAGTACATAATGTATTGAATGGTACCATAAGAATAATGAAGCGTTGCAGGATAGAAGAATTATTCCGTTTGACAACCGTTCGGAACGGAATAGTTTCGTATCATCCAGGGACTCCCAGTTTGACTCCGTTCTGAATGGATATTGTCTGTACTATACGCTACTCAAGATTACACAAAATTGGGATGAAATATACTATCCGTTCGGTATAGACATAAACATACTGAACGGTTAGTATAAAGTTCAAAAAGGTAAAAGCCGTAATTTCAATTATATTTGAACTATCCTTTCGAACGGAAGATTACCGTCCTGAACGGATCAGTTCAAATACCTAGATCTGGAGCTCCCTCTATAAATAGAGTTAATGCTCTAACTTTAGATTTAAGCTAGCCGCCTCTAAATTTCAAAACGCACTTATTATGTGTTCTTGAGAGCTTCTATTTTTTAGAGAGCTAAAACTTCAATACTCATTTGATAATCTCAAATCCACTTGACTAATCTACTTCTAGATTAAGTTAGAGTGTTGGTTCTTTGTTTGATAGTGTAAAGATCTACTTAGTGCTCTCTTTCTATAGCTGTGTGACTTTCCGCTTGTAGGGCATTAAGGGCTCACCGGCTCGAGCGTTTTCGCTCACATATAACCATAGTCAGCCTTGATATGACATTTTTTCCTGCAATAGTTGTAAATTAGATTTTTGTGTTTAGAGCTCGAATTGGTCAATGATGAAGTCAAGTTCTTCCCCTTTGTCTCCCATCCTCATCGTCCACCTTGATACTAGTTCTCTCTATGTCATCGTGAAATACAATTTAACCTGAAATATGGACCTTAACGAATATAACTTCTACCATCTTGAAAGAATGGAACCTCTGCTTGCTTTGTCTTTACGCAGAGCACGAGTGCGCGAAGGAAAAACCTAGCGCCTAAATGTTTCTCCCACAGTACAAAGACGAATCTGAAAACCCTCAATAGCAGTAGCGGAAATAAAGAACCCTGAAATTGTCGATCGACTGTCTGCGACGGAGGTGGCTCTGATACCAATTTGTTAGGGTTTCAAGAGAAAAAAAAAACTCTAAAAAGAGAACCCTATAAATGACACGTCTAAAATATTCTATACTAGAATACTAAATTATTCCTCCTTAATATAGTCCGTCAAACATGACCTACTATTTCTAACATTATGCTAAATCAAGCTTGATGAAAATATATAATGAGATGAGGGACATACACAACAGTTTTTGTAAAGTGGGTTTCTACTCAAAACAAAAAAAACTATTACCAATTATGGTTAATGAAAAATGAGAACTAGACCCTTATTATTTCTAAAAACAAAAACTGTCACATTTAACAGATATATGAATCATACCCTTTTCCTAAAGAAATATGATTATATGAACATACGATCTGTACTTCACTACAGTAAGATGCATCCGTTCTAAAGAAATACAGCAGTTGGGTCTCATCACAACGCAGATCTTGAAAATTCTGAAATATAAACGTTGTAATTTGAAAAATAAAAATGCTGTATATGATAATATCTTTTATATCGTTCAAAAAACAAACTTTCCACCCAGTGATAGTTCTGCTGAACAGCTTATAATTGACTTCCCAAATGCATCTTCAAAATGACCCAATCTCCAGTGCCAAAGCAGGAAGTTTGGGGCTAAGAGAGTTAATATGGATTCAAATTAAGTCTAAGTACATGTTCGGCTGAAGTACTTAAGTCTCTTAAGTGTCCTTAAGCTTTTAATCCGGTTAAATACAAGTTTCTTAGACAGGAATAAAGCCCTTGGCTTAAATTTTTAAGTCAGGTATGTCCCTCAGCTTCTTTAAGCCGGGTATCTTGGCGCCAGTGAATTGTTTTTATTTATTTATTTATCTTTCTTCGTCTTTTTGGTGCACGTAATCTAATGTAGAAGAAAAATAAAACCTCTCATTTTTGTTTTTGAGTAAGAATAGGAGTCAGGATCCCATTTTATTAACCGCAATTGGTTACGGATTGTTTAACCTCTCATTTTCTTAGCTCGGATCATAGTTGAATATCAATGAATTTGCAAAACTGAGAATATAGAAAGCTTGGGCACGGCATGTTCTTCTATTGAGATCCATTATCATATGATATTATTTATAAGACTCTCTATTATTTTTTTTTTATTGTGCTTGTATTGTTTGCTTTTCTGTACTGAAGTCTCTTCATTAAGCTTTTCTAATCGCTCATACTTCTTCAAGTTTGAAGAGCTGTTTTCTACTGCTTCAATTGAGCTTTTCATGTTGGCCTCCATCTTACAAGGGAGATTATATGGATCTCTCAATTATTCGTACAAAGCAGCTTTCATTACTACCTTGATTGGTCTGTCCAATTTTGCAAGAATAAACAATTTTCGGTAGTTAAACAAAAAAGAAATGGCGTCGGCAAAGGAACCCAACTATCCATGATGAAGAAATTTTATACCTTGCGAAGAAAATTGAATTTCTTTTTTCTTATAATTGCTTGATGCGAAGAGATGTAATTTATTTACCATATTTCATTTTTTTCTTATTTTTTTTAACTGGATTTAAATTTTAAATATTAGTTTTTACCGATATACATAATTGATGAGTTTAAGTACAATAAATTATGGTAATTAAATTCTGTTGCCAACCTTTGTTTTAAATAATGCAAATATTTTATTGAATTAAGTATAATTCGGTGTGCTAAACTAAACTGTTAATTGCAATCAAAATCAGTTATATTAGATTTTAGCTACATAAATCATTATTACATAGCCACAAATAAAACATTGGGCAATTTAATCTTTTATGCACATTTGATACAAAAGTATTATTTTTATTCATTTTAATCTTGTATCTTTAATCTCACTTTCTCACCGAACACAAATTCTTTGGCTAAAATTAAAATATTAAAACATACGTAATCCGTGTTGCCGAACCAGCCCAAAGGGTTCAATAATACTTTCTTCTTACATTATATGTACTTTCTTTATTTAATCATTTCATGTGGTCCTTGAATAGCCGTCTCCCTTTTAACTTAGGAGAACGGAGTAGGTCCGATGCCCATCGGACCTACTTTTAGGTTCAACGAGCATGATGACCGTCCGATTTAATTTAAAATATGTGCGCACGAAAATTGAAACATATGCGCACGAAGTTTAAAGCATTCTGCACGAATTTTAAAGCAAATCAACGGTGATTAAACCCATTGGACCTACTCTCAAGTGTTAACTTAGGTAACCCTTTGGCTTTTTTCGCTGTAGAGAATTCATTAATTATATGCTAATTGAAATGAACAGATAATTATTGTATTTTTGTTTCAAAACAAAACCTATTTATTTGCGTCAGTTGAGAGGATCTTTTCCTGAAAGCATATCATATGATACAAAATTAGATACGGAGAAAACATATTGGAGATGCTTTGTATAAATCCAATATTTCATCTGACTGGGGAATCTTTTATTTTTTTGAAAAAAAAAATAGTACTATCGTATTACCTTTATTTCAATTAAAGTCACTATGGCAAAGTAAATTTTAGAATATGGGTGTTTTTTTCACACAAAAAATGAATTCAAATTACTTAATTGCTCTAACGATTAAGGAATGATATATATTCCTTGAATATATTTCCTAATATTTGTTCTTGGATGATTTTTTTTCCTTTTATTATATTGATTGTTTATCAATTAGAAGGCACACTGTACGTAACAAACTGTACGTACCGGTATTAATTAGACGGTTATTTTTTTATTAAAGGGTTGATAGAAATGTCGGATCAGCTAGTGCTGTACTGGTATTAAATAGTGCTGTACCAGCCTACCAGGCATACACAAGGATTACAGGGTTTAGTGGTAATAAAAAGAAATAACAACTGATGTAATTAATGTGCCTACGGGCTTTGAAATGTTCAAAAATAAAATAAAAGAAGTAACAATCTTTGTCGCCATCATGGACCTTTTGATAGCTCAACCTTACCGTTCGGATATTAATTTTAGAAGCCACTGATAATTACGTGGCGCACTATATAAACAGTTTTGAGAAATATCAGGAATTCACTAGTCTTTCTATCCCAAATTGACAACCTGTGTATTTGAAAAGAAATAAACTTTTTGGATTTGGAATAAAAACAGAGAACTCAAATTATCAATTTCTGTATTTAAATATTTTATTAAAATTAGACGCATCGAAAGGCTTTGATAGTTGCGTTGACATATGTATTCAAGAATCAACATGAATTTAAATTTCGTATGTGTCTGGCAATAGTGGGAGCTTGAGCTCCATAAATTAGAGTGTCATGGTACAAACTTAGACGAATTTCTCTAGAGGGTATTAAACTTTGCCCTGCGTAATTAATTGTTAAGTACAATTTCATCTTCTTACCTTTTTTTTCCTTGATGTAAAGCCTGTCGGGTGTCGGCGCCTTCAATAATTCAATTACAAGAGAAAAGACTGAGAAAACCACAAGTTTGACTGTTCAATACCAGCAAAAGAAATTGACGCTGTGAGGATCTTCTGTGGCTAGAAGAGTAACCACCAACCAGTACCATTCTTCCCTTGCTACAAAAAACACCAAGCATCGTTCAACTACTTGGCTAAATGCTTATTTAATTGTTATTTTGATCCAAGGAGACGAGCAGTCCTTTTCAAGGAACACCATGTGGATAAAAGATACACGTAAATTTATTCTTCAAAACTTATTCTTTATACTTAGCATCTACCAAGTCCTTTATCGTCATATATGATTCATGATTTCATATTGCAACTTACACACATCCTTCTTCAACCAATGCACACACATCTTTCTTCAAACAATGCATGAATCGCAACGAACTAGGCAAAAAGCAAAAAGCGAAGGAGACCAAAAGCCTAACATGCATTTCTTCCACAAGAACAATCTCTCCTTTGCTAAACCAGTTCTCCTCCTTCCTTTTTGCCTACTTACACTTAGTTATTTCTTCTTCTTTTCTGACAACTCTGGTTTTCAGCCTCTCTTCACCGATTCTTCTTGCACTACGACCAAAAACAGCGCACTTGATTTGTTTCCACTACAAGATACAAACCTCCGAATTTTCATTGGCATCCTCACTGTTCCTCACCTCCATGAACTGCGCCACCTACTTCGCTTGGTTTACTCCTCACAAACACGCAGCCTTGGCACCGCTAAAGTGGATGTGCGCTTTGTATTTTGTCACTCGATGAATGAGGAGCAAAAAATATTCCTCAAACTCGAGATCAAGCAATACAACGATATCATCATCCTTGATTGTTTTGAGAACCTAAATGATGGTAAGACCTATACATACTTGTCAAGCCTCCCGTCTATGCTACGTGGAGCTGGTGATGATCAGCCATACGATTATGTTGTAAAAGCAGATGACGATGCCTATTTTCGGCTAGATAATTTGGCTAAGTTATTGAGAGATAAGCCACGGCAAGATCTCTACTATGGTATGGAGCTCGGGTGTGTAGGAGCACAGATTGCTTGTGGTGTGAATAACACGTTCATGGCAGGTTTCGGGTATGTGTTGTCTTGGGACCTTGTGGAATGGATAGCTGAGTCGGAAATTGCACGCAATAACAAAGTCGGGCCAGAGGATGTAATGTTGGGGAAGTGGCTGAATACTGCAAATAAGGGGAAAAATCGGTACAATGGATTTCCAAATCAGTTATATGATTACAAAGGAGATTCGCCGGATGGGTATTTCCGGCGTGAGCTTGTACCCGACACGGTGGCAGTGCATAAGCTGAAGAAGAATTCGCACTGGGCTAGAACTCTCGACTACTTCAATGCCACGCATGGATTAAGGCATTCTAAGCCTTTACAGGTTTTGGGTTTTATTGAGTAGTTTTTCTATTTTGTTATTTTTTCTTTAGTCCTTGTATGCTACATTTTCTTTAATGGAAGGGTATTATGCCTATTTTTCTAAGAAAATAAAAATAAATAAGGCATTCTAAGCCGGGCTATGGGTTTTATTGGGTAGTTTTTTCTATTTTGTTATTTTTTCTTTAGTCCTTGTATGCTACATTTTCTTTAATGAAAGAGTATTATGCCTATTTTTCAAAAAAAAAAAAAAAATTAAGGCATTCTAAGCTTTACAATAATCTTTTAATCCGTTGATTGATTAATTGATTGTATATTTGTATGTACATTTTATTATTTTTTTTCATTCTTCAATTTGGTTAATCTTTCATGGAAGTACTTGCTTTGTCAAGTAGGGGAGAATGCCGGGTCAAAATTAGAGCTGCACACAAAATTCGTAGTTTGTAATTCGATTCGAGTTTGATCGAAAAAGTTCGTAAAAAGTTCGATTCAAAATTGAGTTCGTTCGAAATTAATTCAAACCAAACTTAATTCGAAATTAATTCAAACTAAACTCAAACTGGACCTAGTTCGTTCGAAATAGGTCCGCAAACCAAACTTAGTTCGAAATTAACTCAAACGTGAACCGTTGATTTCCGCTAATAATGAACTTTAATGTTTTATTTAGGATAATATTTGGGTTTGTAATAATTCTAAGACTTTAGTGATTGGTCTGTACTTCTATTGATATTTAAATTGTACTTTGAATACTTTGGACATTTGAAAACTTTGGTGATATTGCTCCTGTTGACTATTTGGAAAACTTTGGATTATGTGATTGTACTGAATTTTGATTGATTGTACTAAACTTTGGTGTTTGATATAAATTTTGGTATTTGTAATGAACTTTGATATAAATTTTGGTGTACTGTGTAATTAGAATTCAAAATGCCTGAGTTTTTATTAAGTGTTATAATTTCGAACTATGGCCCAGTCATAAGTCATAACTCGTAAGTCATAACAAAGTTTGTAAAAGTTCAAAATTGAGTTCGTAAAAAATTCTATTCGAAATTGAGTTTGTTCGAAATTGAGTTCGTTCGAAATTAATTCAAACCAAACTTAGTTCGAAATTAATTCAAACCAAACTCAAGCTAGAGGTAAGTTCGATTCAGTTCGGTTCGTTTGCAGCCCTAGTCAAAATTGAAATATTGGCATCTTGGGATAAAGGAAAAGTACTAAAGGAGAATAAGACTGGTCCAACAGCAACTGTAATTTTCATATTTTTTAGGAAAGGATTTATAAATTTCTAGTCTTTAATGAAGAATCACATTTTGCGTGTATCCATTATAAGTTTCTAATCTTTTATGAGGAATCACATATTGCGTGTAAGAATTCCTAACTATGCTTGAAGAAAAGGCAAAATCAATACATGCTAGTTGGCCCTTGAAAGATGCCTTGGCTTGATAATTTTGCCCGTTTCTGGGACATTGAATGCAATGTTAGTTGACCTGTGACTATTTAGCGTTGCCGTTAGGGGTGTCAACGGATATGGTAAGGGTCAGATAGAGGGTGGAAGCATTTTCATATTCATACCCGTTACAAATTGTTCGTATTCGTATTCTAATTTTATCTGCTACGAATTATTTTATTCTTATCCTACTCTTATCTGTTATGATTGTCGAATAACAAAATAGTAGCGGGTAAATAATGAATAATGCTATTATAATAAAAAATATTATTTACTAAATAATACATTAAAACACATTCATTTCACAAATATATATACGTATTTTAAAGGTCTAAACTTTATTGGAATTTGCTGAAATTTATTTACGTGTTTTAATGGTTAATTAAGCGTAACACAACTATCAAGAATAGTTGGAGAATTAATATTCAATGCTCATTAACATATATATATATTTTTTATAATTACCCAGTCGGTTAACGGGTACGGAATAAGTTTTACCCGTTTAGATAACGAAAAAAAATCTTTATCCGTACCTGATAAATTTAGAAAAAAAAATTTTACCCGTATCCGTCTTATCGAATACGGTACGGGTCGGATAAACTGCCCATTACACCCCTAGTTGCCGTCAATGACTTTGTATTTTTTAATTTTTAGCACTTAAAATAAGATTTAAATATTGACTTGAATGCAACTTTTAAGGAGTCCGGCTACTATACCACTAGTGTCATTCCAAATTAAATAACACCACATCTTAAACTATTGGATCTGCTTTAATATTCGTGTACAAGATAGCATGCACGAATATTAAGTGTCTTGCACGAATATTAAAGAAGATCCAATGGTTTAAGATGTGGTGTTATTTAATTTGAAATGACACTAGTGGTATAGTAGCCGGACTCACTTTTAAGGTACCAGTGATAGCTTTTAGGGAAATAGATAAAATATTTTAGAATTTGAATGTATTAAGAGGACCACGATAAATTTTTTATTTATTCAGAAGTGATTTTTGACGGAATTAATAACTAAGATTCAAAACAATTTTATTTTTTTTCAGTAACACACTAAAAGTTATTTTAATATTTTTTACAATAGCAAAAAATTCCGCTTGAAAATGTTTCGCAATACTTCTAGTACATCTAAATTATAAGATATTTTATCTATTTTGTTTGATGTTATATTCAAATTATAAGTTGTTCCATTCATTTTTGAAAATTAATAAAAGTTATATTCAATGCTGCCGTTAAATTTCAAATTAATTTTTGAGAAAATGACTGCCCGCCGTCTGTGGTTGCGGACAATATTAAGATGTTCGCCGCCACATATTGCAGCTGTGTCAAACTTAAAATTTACATAAAATCATATTTAATTTTTTTTTATACGGTAAATATAACCATTTAGGCATTACTGGTTGAGATTTCGATGTAAAACAAAGAAACAATACAGCAGGGAATAAGTCACCAATTGCAGTATATAAATATGGGAATTTCAATTGCGTAGTATTTGGCCGATATTTTTATTAAAACCCCTAAAAAAAAACAAATTATCAAATCTGCTCCCACTTCAAAATTATAATTATTTCTACCCTAACCGCCCGTGGACTGGGCGGTCCACTTTTCCCACCAGACCGCCCAGCCACTGGGCGGTCCACTTTTGAAACCTGACCGCCCAGCGTCCGGGCGGTCCACTATTCAAAACTGACCGCCCAGAGGCTGGGCGGTTCACTATGAAATTTTTTTTTTTTAAAGCGGTCCGCCCCCCCAGCGGTTCAGCCCTTCTCTCTGCCTCCAGCCCAGCCGCCTCTGCCTCCCGCGTCGCCGCCCGAAACCGCACCCCACCCCACCAGCAGACCACACGACGATGATGACAGTGAGGCATCGCACCCCCGAGATACCATACGTCCGTCACCCGTTGATGGAGCAGTGCATCCTTCATCTGGGGTTGTATCAGTTGGCCACCATGCCTCACTGTGATATTGATCAGGCCCTCGTTTGCGGTCTAGTGGAGAGATGGCGACCGGAGACGCATACATTTCACCTTCTGGTTGGGGAGATGACAGTCACACTAGGTGATGTCAGCGCCTTGTGGGGTTTACGGATAGACGGCGACCCCATCGGTGGTGTCTCAGACCATCCAGACCTGATGCACATGATACCGGAGCTGCTGGGGGCCGCTCCGTCGGACTTGCAAAAGAAGAAGAAGAAGAAGAAGAAAGGAGAGGAGGAGGAGGAGTACCGGTATTCACAGTACTGCATCAGTCTTGCGGCGCTCCGCAGTCACTTCCACCGGCGTAGGATCACCCCTCAGACACGTGACGAGCAGGCTGTTCTGAGGTAATCACAAACAGTTGCAAATTAAAATATGTTATGGATTGAACAAAAAATGTAGTTATTTATGTTTCTAATTTATATTGCAGGTACGTGAGGGCGTTTTTCTTGGATTTATGTGGCAGCGTCATGTTTGTCGATTCCAGCGGTGACGCAGTCCCGATTATGTTCCTCTCTCTGCTGAGGGACATTCAGCGGCCGTCGAGGTGGAATTGGGGTGGAGCCGTGCTCGCTCACTTATACCGGGGCTTGTGTCATGCTTGTCTGGTAAGTTTGTACAAATATTTTAATTTTTTTATTACATATATTATGGTTCCATATTTACCAGAAATGAATCGCATGTCCAAAATTTAGGCGACGAACAGGCAGATTGCCGGACCACTTCTTCTACTCCAGCAGTGGTCCTGGTCACATCTACCGGTGTGTCGGCCTGTTCCTCCAGCTCAGGAGGGGCTATGGATGGGAGATGACCCCGAGAGACGTCCGGGGTACGGTGCCATATGGAGTACTCCCCTCACGTACGAGGACACGGGCAGAGGGAGGACCGTGGGGATTTCGTATGTCCGGGGCCAGCTCCAGATGCTTCACGAGGCGAGCGTCACCTGGTACCCCTATTGTGTGTTCTACGATCGGGGCCTTCTGTGCCCGATGACATTAGAGCAGAGACACCTCTCGTTTTATCGGGGGCCGTGCGTATGCTTCTGGATAGTTGAGTATCACTATCCTGACCGAGTGCCCCGTCAGTTTGGCTTAGATGCCTTTGTCCCTGATTTTCCAGAGTTGGGCGAGCAGCAGACCACCCAGCTGCACAGGTAACTACCCACTGCCTTATCCTTTGTCTATTTTATTACTTATTCAGCCATACACGTTACTAATTAATTTATATTGCAGCACCAAACACAACAAGCCCAAAGTCGACTGGAGCACGCGTTTCTGGGAGCATTACCAGCGTGCTCCATCTCCCCAGTTGCACTTATGGACCCCGCCTCCAGCAGGAGATGCCCCTATGCCGGTCGGGCCTTGGAGATTGCGATATATCGTCTGGTACCAGAGATGGGGCATGCCGACGGTTTATCTACAGGGGGACTACGGTGATGCTCTTCGACGAAGACTCACGGGTGAGGGATCTAGGACTTACTTGCCTTTCGGCCCGATCCATGCTCGTTCGGTATGTTTAAATGAAAATGACATGCTTAAAAAATTGTATTTATTTATTAATCTTCTAATAATAATAATGAAAATACATTGTGTGCAGATTTTGACGGGTATTAGAGGAGTGGCACACAGCTTGGTGTGCATGGCGAGAAGAAGTTGGAGAGCGATAGGATGTCAAATGCTCCAACACAGTGCACCGATCGTTGAGGACTCTGGCTGGGACGGGCGCCTCATTGGTATGTTGCACGATGCCAGGGAGGACATCAATTGGCGCGAGATAAAGGCCCCACCACCAGATCCGGAGCAGCCTGTCGCCCCTATCTACGCTGCGGAGATGCCGCCACCTCCTGCAGGTAATAATATGGAATACAAATGATCATTATTAAGTTTTATCTCTAAAAGATCATTCTTATTAATTTATCTTCATTTATGCAGATGATGACCCAGCTTGGGCGTTCCACCAATGGGTATTGAACAACAACGCGTGGAGCGCGTACTACAACGAGTATGGAGTTCCAGTGCAGCATACCGAGGTAGCAAAAGTTCATTATTTACCAGATTTACTCGTTACTTCTATGTCCCTAATTTAACATTGTTTACATGCAGGATGGAGCTGCCGCCGCGGACGATGACGTTTTCTCATTGGATGACCTAGCTCCCACCGATGGAGATGAGGGCGGATGGGAGCCAGCTAGCTCCCACAGACCGCAGTATATGGAGCCCAGACAGCACGACGGCGAGGCCAGTGGGAGTGGGGCACAGATTGCAGATGGCTTTGCCGCTGCTATATTTGGCACACCGCCTCCGGCCACGTATCCTCCTACTTGGGAGGCCGATCCGTGGGTGTTGCGTACACAGGCGGGGATCCATGGGGAGCATGCATTACACCTGGGGGAGGACCCATGGGCGCGTGAGGACGTACACGATGACATGCAGGTGGATGAGGTTCACCAGAGGCGTCCGCCGTCGCAGAGAGAGCACCGTGCACCTGAGAGGTTGGACCTCTCCGGACCTCGCCCTCGTCGTCGCCGTTAGGGTTTTTATATTTTTTTTAGTTTGATAGGTTTCTAGTATTTTAGTTTGGATTATTATATTTCATGTTTGGACTGTTATGTTTCATGTTTAGACTTACCATTTAGATTACCTACTTTTATTGTTTATGCTTACTATTTAGATTACCATTTAGAAACATTTAAACATTAACAAACTTAATATAAAACTAATCAATTATATTAAAACTACACAATTACATAACATATAAAAATAATCGTCAACAAATAATAAATATATATCATACAATTTAATATAAAACATTCAAACAAATCATTACAACAATTTAATATAAAACATTCAAAAATCATTACAACAATTTAATATAAAACATTCAAACAAATCATTACAACAATTTAATATAAAACATTCAAAAATCATTACAACAATTTAATATAAAACATTCAAACAAATCATTACAACAATTTAATATAAAAAAAAAATTAATAGTGGACCGCCCAGCCCCTGGGCGGTCAGATTGTAATAGTGGACCGCCCAGCCTGTGGGCGGTCAAGTTGAACAGTGAACCGCCCAGTTGCTGGGCGGTCTGGTGGGAAAAGTGGACCGCCCAGTTTACGGGCGGTTAGGGTAGAAATAATTATAATTTTGAAGTGGGAGCAGATTTGATAATTTGTTTTTTTTTGGGGGTTTTAATAAAAATATCGGAGTATTTGGCTCTAGCTCGACTTCTCGGGCGTTCTCCAAGAATGAAAATTGACCAAGCTTGGGTAAACGCATGGGTTTCTGTTCTCCATTATGTATTTATCTTTTATCGTTCGTTCTCCGACGAAACCATGCATATTTTGTGCACCACATGCCCTAAACCCTAAATATGTCTTGACTTATCGTGGTCCTCCTTTGCACATTTAAGAAAATCCAAATTGGTTAAAATATTAATTAATTATATTGGTTTAAAAATAAAAATAAAATTCTTATCAGTCAAGACTCAAGTGTTTCATTTATTAGTTAGTCACTTAGGTTCACTCTTGAATTATACTTAAGGTTTGTTATGCTTTAATTAAAAAATTAATTTAACTTGATGCAAAAATTATAATTATCTATTTAAATTGATTTTGATTATTTAACACTTTATTATGATTATCACTAATTAATCATTATTATAACTAACTAAGCATTATTAAAAATATGGGTTATCACAGTTTTTTTGCACGACGTGGGCAATATGTCATATTAGTCGCAGTAAGGTGTAAGGCTAAAGGAAAGAAGAAGTAGCACAGTTGGTTAGGAAAAAAAATCCTAAGACTGTTGGTTACCCAAAGATAAGGCTAAAGGCTATGAAACTTTGCATGGTACATTAGTCCTATATATTTATATCTCCATTTTTAAAGCTCAAAAAATATATCCAAACGCTCTAACATAATCTCCGTACGATAATGTATTTGAAAAACATAACCAAATTTTATATTTTTTTTAGATATGTGAAAATTCACTTGATTTAAAAAATTTGGACCATTTAAAAGTAGTGATATTTTATCTATTTTTTTTTAAAATGTAAAATTTTGTCTCCGAGAGTGGATCGAATTGATTATTTAGATTTTGTAAATAAAAATAAAAATTCATATTACCTACCAATGTGTACTGTACATAGTACCGTAGTCTCACTCCTAGTCGCAAAGCATGTCATGATAGCTGCATCTATTAGACCTTCTTATTAGCACTCCAAAAATAATTGTTGGTCAAACTTGTTCAGACGTCTAATGTGATCCAGCCAGTCCAGTCCAGCTGGCGTTGTTGTTATGATAAAAATTGTTCTATACGGGTCTGTTCAAATGTTACGGAATTACACGGGAAATTTGATGGAAGTGGAAATCCATCCATATACGCGTAGAAATTTTTGTGAAAATTTGCTAGAACACTCAAATTTTTGTGAAAATTTGCTAGAACGAGTGTTCGGTTGTACCGTGAAATTAATTGTAGAAATTTTTTTTTTAAATATTTAATATTATACAATTTTTTTTATTAATAAAATTATCAATAATGCAACTAAAAAATAATAATAATAACATAACATTACTTATTAATTATATTTCTTATAAAATATAATTTTTTTTTATAATTAAATGAGAAGTATTTAATAAGATGGAACTCTCTTTGATTATGTTAGATTATCAATGTATCTTCTTATTAATATTTAGCATGTTAGATAAACAAACAAAAAAATAGCTCCAATGCTATAATATTGTCAGGTATTAATAGCTCCAATACTATCTATTATTTTGATATAAAACTTATTTAAATGACACAATCATGAAAACAAGTCCAGATAATTAAAAAATATATATAAGTATGAAGATCAAAGGAAAACCATAAACTGGTTCCGTAATACTGACTGAAAGAGTACATTAGCAGGTACTCTCTTAATATTCTCTTAAACTCAACCAATTACTCTAAAATAAAAAACTGCAATGCCATGACTTCCACTAAGTTCCAAAATAAGCTACAATTTTATGACATCTCATCTCATAATTAGCATTAAGATCCTATAATACATTAGTGCAGTTGTCTAAGTTCCAAAACAAACACTATGTTCCCAAAATATAATATCCATTCCGTACCACTACACTATAATTTAAAAAAAGTTCAAACCTAAGTAAACACGTATATTTCCAAAATAACACATTGCTAACCTTACTATTTGAACTTGTACAACTCAATCATCCTCTTGATCCATTCCGACCGATGTTTTTCACTTATAGAAATGCCTTTTGCAATTCAACTAGAAATGTCTTTTGCAACTCATTCCAAACAACTCTATTGTTGGCCTCATTCTCGTTAGCTACATATCATACAAGAAAATTGACAAAAATAGTTTAAACAATATGCACCAAGAAAATTTTATCTACACATTGGAGTAAACTGAGCTCTGTCACCTCAGAGTGAGGAATCACTCTTAAAAAGAAGTTTAAACCTTCTTTCTTTTAAATCTGACACGAAATTAATGAAGCAAAGGATCTTAATTTTTTTTCTTCTTTTCCTCTTTTCTGGCTCAATACAGCCTTGATACCAGTTCTGTACCAGTCCATGGTAAAAATTGGGTTTGTCTCAGGAAACACAAGTGTTGTACCAGTCCATGGTACCAGTCCAGGATTTTATAACCATCCCCTTATTTTCAGAAAGAGTAGGGTTTATTGTGCAAATTGTACAAGCTTCCATGTCAGAATCTTTATTAGAATAAAAATGGTTAAACAAAAATGTATTTAACAGTCCAAGTATTTTGATAAAAATAAAACATTTCCTTTTCAATCTCAATATCATGTTTATACACTTCATCTCTGTCTAAAGCACATGTTCATGAATTTAGCATGATTTGTTCATTGTACAGGGCATGTATAGAAAGCTAAACACATTTATTTATAGCTTACTGATATAAATTTGTAACCACATATATGCTTAAATGAAACCATCTCGAGCTGAGACAGCCTACTCAAATGGATTTCTAATTTTCTATAGTGCTTTCATTAAAAGCTTGTACAATATAGCATCCATTTAACTACAGTATACAAGCTATACAAGCTTTAGCATCAATTTAACTTTCCCTTGGAACCAAGTACAAGGAGTACTCTAGTTAAAGAAAGCATTATAGAAATCCATTTGAGTAGGCTGTCTCAGCACTATAGAAATCCAAGAAGGAATAAACACTCGGTCACCAAATAACCAACCCTAATTAACAAAAAAATTCTCTAAATTACCCAAAAATATTCTCTTAAACCCCGCTCCACTCCAACCCTAATTACCAAAAAAAACCCTCCATAATTGAACTCTAAATTTGCAACAACTTTTTTTGAGGCATTTTGTCAAACACCTTTTGTACACTTGTAATACAAAGCAAAACATTAACGATAAGAAAACTGTGAGAAACTCGTTCATACTACAGCTGTACCTTCTCCAGTCATGGTCGAAGAAAATTGTTTCTAGTAGCTTCTTCCTATTCCGTTTGAGTTTTTCACACAACAATTCTCTCTTTTCTTTGCGCGAGAGTTTCCCGCCCAACTCTCCCGCCAAATCGCGATGAGGAAAGAGACTGAGGAGAGAACGAAAGCTATCCAAAAACAAATTCAGTTCGATTGAATAAAAAATTTCCTACGATTTTAGGCGTTGTGGGAAAAAAACTGGGAAGAAATGAAAGCAAATTGGGGCTGCCGAACAGGATCAGGTCATCAGGAGAATAAAATCGCACTTAGCTGAAATCTCCTCTATTCCCGGGCTGCCAAACAGGACCGACATTTTTATTAATATCCAAAGTTAATTACAAATTAATAAGTATACCCAGAATTCGATCCAATATTGAAAAATGCCCAAACCGGCCAGAAAATGGCCAGTTTACTCCCCACCTTTCTGGCCGGTTTACTCTTTTTTTTTTTTAAACCCGCAAAAATTCTATAAAAGAGCACCCCCCTTCATCCCCAGGCACACAGCCCGAGGCAGCAGCAATTAATTAAGGTAATTAAATTTTTTTTTTATTATTATTTTTTATTTTATAGAATAATTAATTATATTATTAAAAAAAATTAAATTTAATTAAAAAAAACCCAAAACCCAATACCATAAACCCTAAACCCAATACCCAATACCCAATATCCTAAACTCTAAACCCTAAACCCTAAACCCTAAACCCTAAACCCAATGCCCTAAACCCTATACCCTAAACCCTAATTATACAGCTTACTGAGACCACTGTTGCTTGCAATTTGCCACAACAATCCCAGCTCGACCCACCAGTTTCTTACCAGCCCGGTACGGAATAAGGAAACAGGACTAATCATGTCAGGTGTTGCCCAGTTCAGAGCCGTAGCATGGGCGTTTGGTCCATGCATTGCAGCGTTCCAGTACCTGAGACCAGTGATCAGCATCGATGCCTGCTTCTTGTCTGGGCGATATGAGGAGAGGCTTTTGATAGCTTGCGGCTACGATGCCGAGAACCAATTGTTGCCTATTGCATTTGCAATTGTGCGGCAGGAGGATGCTGAAAATTGGGGTTTTTTCCTGCAGTGGTTGAGGAATGAAGTGCTCGGAGCTTGCAAATTTGTATGTGTTATATCGGACCAGCACAAGGGGGTCAAAGCTGCACTGACGGCTGAATACGGATGGCCTCCCGAGCTTTTTGTGCACAGGTATTGTATGCAGCATGTTGCTGACAACCTGGTCCAGAACTGTGGAGGAGACAGATGGTACGGATGGAGGTTCAGGAGCAAAGAGGAAGAAGCCGAGAAGGTTGAAAGAGATGTTCGAAGGGTTTGCTCATGTATGTCTAACTTGTAACATTTCGTTTAATTACCTTTTAAGAATTGTATGAAAATGAAATAACACCCTTTGTTTTTGTGCAGCTAAATCCGCAGTGTAATGCATATTTGAAGAGGGTGGGCAAAGTACGTCCTAATGATGTGATGAAGCAGTCGAATTATGAGAAGATTTTTCAAACCTGTGACGGAGGATACCGGTTTGGTATCATGACAACAAACGGCTCCGAGTCGCTCAACAATGTCTTCCGAACGAGTCGTAGATTGCCTGTTTGTGCCATAGTGGAGGATACGTTCTACACGTGCAACAGATGGTTTGTTGAGCGGCGTCAGCGAGCAATGAAATTACAAGACAATGGACAAGTTCTTTCTGACCGGGTTTTGCAGAAGATCAGAAAATGTTGGGAGAAAGCTGGAAAAATGCGGTTGGTGCGTTACACGCAGGGCCAAGGTCAGTACCAAGTTTCATCCCCAAATGAGTACGTTCCTTGCACCCGTAGTGACATGGGCAACATGGAACCCACTCACAGGGAGTTCATGTATATTGTGACACGCGGTCCCGACAGACAAATGGAATGCACTTGCAGAGGTATCCAATTAACTTTTATTCCGTGCGCTCATGTCTTAGCTGTTTGTCGTGACCGAAACTGGCAAGAGGACGACTTTGTTGCAGACTGGTATAAAACGAACTATCTTGTGAGTACTTGGAACCATGTGTTCATTCCAATTGGCAATATGGGAGACTGGCCTCCTAATTATGGAGACAGAATCCTTCCGAGTAGTGGTTGGATTAGGAAGGGGAGGCGAAAACACACCCGTCATGTAATGACGATGGATGAAATAGAAGATAGACGAAGGGGGCATCAGCCTCGCCGTTCCACTTCCGATAGGCAACAAAGAGGTATGTAACATTCATCCAAAATTATTTTTCTTTTCAATTTATACCAACTTACTAAGTAACACATGCAAATGCAGAGGCAAGAAACGCAGCAAATGCTGCTGAAAATGAGCGAGTAATGGGGTCGGGAAGTGGGTCCGGAGGGTCACGACGTAGCACAGCTACGAGCCGTTTAGATGCAACTGCTATGTATGCCGAAGTAATGAGAGAGGCGGTTGACATAGGAGGAGAGGTGGTTAGGGTGCAAGGGGAGCCATCTGTGATCCAACCGAGGAGGTCCACTACTAGACGCACAACAAGGGCATCTACAAGCCAAGCAGCGCCATCTGGAACACAAGCCGGGCCATCTAATGAGCAACCAGAGCCATCTGTTAGGCCATCTCGTAGGGCATCTTTCGCAAGTGGTTTACTACGGGGATTAAATTTTAGACGTGGTAGTAATAGGTGATTTATATGCATGTTGTAAAAATTGTGTGGACTCTATTTGCATTTTGTGTGTACTTTATTATTTTGTACGGAACTACAAGAAGTAATGAAATTAATTAATACTCAAAGAAATTACAACCCACTTCATCCAACTACAATAAAATACTAATTCTTAGAACAAAACTCAAATGCATTCAAATTTTTAATCATACTAATACTACCACGTCCAGATGGTGCTCTTTTATAGAATTTTTGCCGGTTTAAAAAAAAAAAGAGTAAACCGGTCATTTTCTGGCCGGTGTGGGCATTTTTCGATATTGGATCGAATTCTGGGTATATTTATTAATTTGTAATTAACTTTGGATATTAATAAAAATGTCGGCAAACAGGACCTACATGTTTTCCAAAGTATTTACATCTACTGTAAAACATATTTACATCATGCATTGCAAAAAAAAAAAATCATAAACTCCAAGCCCACATTTATACTTGAGTTAAGTTTTAAAAAATATTACTTATATCACCTATACGTTTAATCATCTTATTTTGTTCTCTCTTGTTATTTTTTATGATCGACGGCTCATATTTTATCAAGATTTATCTTCTCATTTAAAAGAGTTTGTATTTCTATGTTGAAATTTTCGTGTGGTTGACTATGTTGCCTTTTATAAATTTTGAGAGCGTTGAAAAAAAAACTATTTATTTATGTCGAAATTTCACTTAATTAGATATCATTTTTCTCACAAGAGAAACTCGAAAATCATTTCTAATTTTGGACAATGAAACAACCTCGTCCTATTCTCTCATCAAGTGATATGTTCTCTCATCCAGCATTAGATAGATGTTGCAACTGGAGCAGAACTAAAAAATTTAAAAAGGGGCTGAAATAATAATATTTAAAAAGGTTTTCGTGTGCTTACACGTGTTGGCCTTATACAAATTTTGAGAGCATTGAAAAGAAAACACTATATTTATTTATGTCAAAATTTCACTTAATTGTATGATTTTTTTTATCATCAAGTGATATCTCGTCTTATCAAAAGTGTTGATACTAGCATCAGATAGATGTCGCAACTGGAGCGGAACTAGAACATTTAAATAGGAGCTAAAAAAATAAAACTTAAAAAAGGTTAATATGATAGATAGAATTTGAATTCAAGTTCTCTCACAACTTCAATGAACAAGTTCAACCACTAAGTTACAAATAAATATTTGATATTTTATAAAGAGCTGAATTATATAAAAACTTAAAGAAAAAAAATTAAATTTTAATATACATAATTAAAAAAAGTATAATCATAAAAATAACCTAGCATCTCCCAAGTACACTAAGATCCCTTCCGTGTCGTAATTTGTTTTTGATAGAGGTCGCAATTTTTTTTCTTGTAGAATAGCTAGCTTACCATCCAATTCAGCAAGTTTTAGGGGGGGGGGGGGGGGGGGTGGTCTGATGTGGGTTTATATTTGATCTTAATCTAATGGTGCATTTTTGGGCCAGTCCAGTCGACGTTTTACAAAACTTGAGCGCATTAGGTTAAAGAATGAAACTTAAAAGCCCAGACCATTTTTAACTAAATGAATAGTTGATAATTACATAGGCCAGTTTCATTACATAAAAGTGGGATCCAGTTAGAAACAAAGTACGCGCAGAAACTTTTTTTGAAAACCCAAGTCTATGCATGCGCCACAATTTTGCTTAAACTAGGCCCTACAAAAATTATTTCTGAAAAGAACTCCAACTTGTACCACCCACAATTACATCCCGCAAGTCCCAACCTTTTTTTCTTTATATTTCCTTCTTCTTCTTCTTCTTTTTTTTTTTTTTTAAGAAATCGCAACAACTTTTGTTTCTCTATCTTTCTCACCTTTGTTTTTTTTTCTTTTGGCTCACCTTACTAGACTAACTAATTTGGTTGGGTCGTTATGGACAATTTTTTTTTTGCAACTCTAATTTCCGACATTTTTATTAATATCCAAAGTTTAATACAAATTATTAATTATACCCAGAATCGGACCAATTATCGAAATATATACCCAAACCGGCCATTTTCTGGCCGGCTAAGTTCCCTCCCTAAGCCGGCCATTTTCTGGCCAGCTTGGTACCTTTTTTTTTTTTTTTAAAACCCAAAAACTCTATAAAAGAGCACCCCCTCCCTTCATCTCAAGGCATAGACCCCGAGGCATCGGCCAATCACTGTTCAGGTAATTTTTTTTTATTATTATTATTTTTTATTATTATGTTTTATTTTATAGAATAATTAATTATGTTATTAAAAATTTTAATAATAAACCCTAAACCCTATAACCCTAAACCCTAAACCCTCAACCCTATAACCCTAAACCCTAAACCCTATAACCCTAAAACCCTAAAACCCTATAACCCTATAACCCTAAACCCTAAACCCTATAGCCCTAAACCCTATAACCCTAAACCCTAAACCCTATAACCCTAAACCCTAAAACCCTATAACCCTAAAACCCTAAAACCCTAAACCCTAAACCCTATAACCCTAAACCCTAAACCCTAAACCCTAAACCCAAAACCCTAAACCCTATAACCCTAAAACCTAAACCCTAAACCCTATAACCCTATAACCCTATAACCCTATAACCCTATAACCCTAAATCCTATAACCCTATAACCCTATAACTTTAAACCCTAAACCCTAAACACTAAACCCTATAACCCTATAACCCTATAACCCTAAACCCTATAACCTGTGACGGAGGATACCGGTTTGGTATCATGACAACAAACGGCTCCGAGTCGCTCAACAATGTCTTCCGAACGAGTCGTAGATTGCCTGTTTGTGCCATAGTGGAGGATACGTTCTACACGTGCAACAGATGGTTTGTTCAGCGGCGTCAGCGAGCAATTGAATTACAAGACAAGGGACAGGTTCTGTCTGACTGGGTTTTGGAGAAGATCAGAAAACGTTGGGAGAAAGCTGGAAAAATGCGGTTGGTGCATTACACGCAGGGCCAAGGTCAGTACCAAGTTTCATCCCCAAATGAGTACGTTCCTTGCACCCGTAGCGACATGGGCAACATGGAACCCACTCACAGGGAGTTCATGTATATTGTGACGCGCGGTCCCGACACACAAATGCAATGCACTTTGTTGAGTATTTTAGATATAGGAATTTCGTACTCTTTTTGCCTTTAATATTTATAAACCTTCGTACTCAATAAATAGGTTAGTTGCAAGCGCAAAACCTATCGATCGTAGTATTTAGGTGTCGATCCGCAGGGAGATAGGGAAATACCAATTTTTAGTAAAGAAAACTACTTCTAAAATAAAACAATAAAAGTAAAAAAGGGGGGTTTTGTTCTAAAATCCTAAGGTTGGGTTCAATACCCGAAAGAGAGGAGTTTCAAACAATAAATGTAAATAAAATAAAGGAAAGAAAGATTGGTTTGTTTTCAAGTTTAAGGAGATCTAGGGGTATTCGGTCTACAATTCCTTGCTAATTCTATTTATTCGGTTTGTTTAAATTCATGTTTGATTTGATGAGGTTTCTAACCTATGTTAGCCTTTGGAACAAATATTAATACAAATACTTTGGGCTTTATGGATTAATGTGCCTCGAATTCTAGGGCTGTCACTAACCTAGAGGGATATTTAATCTCATGCTTCAAAGTGTTGTCCCTTAGGCACCACTAATTTCGAAAATAAAGAAATAATTGCAAATAAAATAAAGTAGATGAGTTTAGAGAGATTTGACACAAGGAGTGATAACGGAGTTCGGCTTAAAATGCCTACGTCTCCGGGGCGTCGCAACCGCTTCTCGGTGCGCCTTTCTATTACCCAAAGAAGAAATGTTACAACTTGTGAACCGGTGAGCCCTTACAACCAATGGGAAGTCACACGGCCAACTTGAATCGAGAACGAAGTCTCTAAGTTTGAAATCTCAAGATGAACACTCAAGAACTCACTCTAACCTAATCTAACTTAAGATTAGTGAAGTGGATTTGAGGTTGTTTGAGGGATATTGAAGTTTTTGTTCTCACAACAATGGAGGAACTTGAGCTCACAGAAAATTGCTTTTGAAATGATTAGGGTCGGCTGTCTTGTTTTGAGGAGAACCCTAAGGTTCTATTTATAGTGGTAGCTTTGAAATGAGTTTTTTGCCATAAAACGTCCCAACGTTTTGTAAAACGTAGAAAACGTTTTACTTTAATTTAGTTCAAAAATTCAAATTTCTGTGAGAATTCCTAAAACGTTGCCAACGATTATAAAACGTTGCAAGACGTTTTTGTCTGGAAATTTATCGACTAAAATGCTATTTTGAAGTATGAAAAATGAATTAAAACGTTCAGACGTTTTGACAAACGTCCAAAACGTTTTAGAGTATTTTTCAGCCTAATTTGAAGTCTGAGAAGAGAATTAAAACGTCCAGACGTTTTGACAAACGTCTGCAACGTTTTAGAGCATTTTTCAGCTTTTAATCGATCAATTTCTAGATCTTTTACACGAGGTAAAACGTCTGAACGTTTTGTTAACCGTTCCAACGTTTTGTCCCTGTGAATCAACATCAAAGCTACTTTACCAACTATAATTTTACAGTTTAAATTCTTGATAAATAACTTGATGATTCTTCAGTTCAAGCACTTTGTATATTGCAATTCCTATCGTCTTGAACCTGCATTCTTTCTAAAATATAGAAAATCGTAAAATTCAATCATTGTATGTTTTGCAAATTAGTCAAATAAACTAAAAGAGAATTGCTTGAAACAACAATCTCCCCCTTTTGACGATTTGCAAAACATACAACGCAAGTAAGTGCATAAATCGATTTTTCCCAAATAAAAAAAATTAATCTCCCAATTAATCGGTTTTTGCATGTCTTGCATTTTCTCCCCCTTTTGGAAATCGACGAAAGGGAGACCAAAAGTCATTAAATAGCACAATCAATAGTGCTCCCCCTCAAAATATGCACTCCCCCTCAATTTGATAATATATGACTAATAAAATTTGAAAGTTATGCATAGCATCATAAATAGGATTGGCATGTAAGATAGTAAATTTATAAATAATCATGCAACCATTATGCAAACATTCATATCAATACCATAAATCAAAGAGTCATAATAATATCATAAATATTCTTGAGCAAAAGAGAATCAATTCATGCAAGATAAGGAGCAAAATAAAACAAGTTTAAGGGATAGCATAACATAGCAACCATTTAGTGAATTTTAATTTAAAAACTAGAGAAGTTTAGAATGAGGGGTCATCTTCGTCATCTCCACCATCTTCAACATCATCCTCGTCATCATCTTCGGACGGAATATAAGGAGCACTAGAGATCGCACCACTAGAAGCACCGTATTGTTGCACAAAGCGCCGAGCAAGTTCGGAGGTAGTGATATCGACATCATGAATGGCTTTGGCGTTTTTGAGACCTCGGTTTCGGATTTTGCGCGAATCTTCCTTCAAGACTTTAAGATCATTCTTAATCGCGGTAAATTCATTGGTATTGGTTAATTGGTATTGTTGCATGTGTTGAATAATCCAAGCCAATTGGTTTTCCGCTCCTTGAGGTATCTCACCTTGAGCCATTGGTGGTACCGGTGGTGGTTCATTGTGTACCGGTGATTCTTCTTCATACGGATCCCAATATTGGTTCGGTTGGGCATTGGGAGCATTGATCCAATCATTGATAGGCCGTCCATCGGGTCTAAGCATTGGTAAGCCCGAGTCCGAATGACCTTTGATCCAACCATGTTTGGGTAAAACATCAACTAAATGAAGTGGTGCGTTAGCAATGAGATGACTTGGGACGGTTATGCCACTTTGACGAATTAGGCGATGAATCACATGAGCGAAAGGTAAAGTGGCAACGGAGATAGTGAAGTAAACAATCATGTGGCGGAGAATTATGTAGGGAATGTTGAACCGTTTTTCATCCATGGAAATGAGATGTCGCATGTAGTACATTGGACCCCACTCTATGTTTGATTTGATTGTTGCTTTTGGTACGAGAATGTTGTTGACTAGGAGAAAAAGCAAGCGATGTAGGGATGGAAGATGTGATGCATAGAGGGGTCCACCGCCATGGTTACGGCGATCAAACCAGGTTTTGTAGTGATCGGCGGATTCTAAAGCTTGATCGGGCCAATTCCGAAGGAGATATGTTTCTTCACCCTCATTTGACAAACCAAGCCAATTGGCTACATTCTCCAAAGATAGGACAATTTCTTGCCCGCATACATAGGATTTTACTAGAAAGGGGTCTTCGGTGAATGTTAAGTTGGAGTAGAAAACTTTGGTGATTAGTTCGCTATAGGGTTCATCACAAGTGAGCAAGGATTCCCATGGCCAATGGTTGATATACCCGATAATTTTGTCATCCTCGGGATATCGAAAGGTAACCGAGGCTTTGTTAAAATAGTAGCAATTGGATAACTTCCGATTTGTAAATTGGCCCGTGAAATTGGTGTGAGCAATTTGATTCCGGAATAGGTAAGTGTTAGATCGAAAAGGGTTGGTATCCGGGGCAATTTCAGTTCTACTTGATTGACCCGCTTCGGTTCGGGCCCTTTTCTTTCTAAGTGCATTCATTTTGGCAAGTTTTGGAGCCATTGGTTTGAGAGAGAAATTTAAAGTTACCGATTGAAGAATGAATCACAAATCCGTGAAGAGAACGGCTCTACAAGAACAATGGTGAAGACGGATCGTTGATTGAGCGGTCGGATCGCCGGATTTGAAAAGGTGGCGAAAGTTAGGGTTTTGGTAGAGAGAGAAGGAGGGAGAGAAACTTGGTTTTGAAACAAGAAATGGGAAGAGGGTTGAGAGGAGAGAAGAAATCACTTTAGAATAGGTGAGTTGGTGGTTTGTTGAGGCTAAAATGGAAGAGGAGGAGGTAAGGTGGCGGAGAGAGAAAGAGAAGGAGAGAGAGAGACGGGTTAAGAAGGAAAAGGAAATGAGGAGGCGTCGGTTCGCAGGAGGGTTTTAGAGGCGGCGGCGAAAACGTCTGGGACGTTTACAAAACGTCTTGCAACGTTTTTCTCTGGGTTTTCTGAGATGAAAAGTTGAGATTTTGAATTTTAATTTTACTGAAAAACGTTACGACAGTTAAGGAAACGTCTAAAACGTTTTGGCTGAATTTTTGAAGATGAAATATTTCGTCAGTTTAGGAATTTATGATCGAGAAAACGTTAAGACGTTTATTCAACCGTCCATGACGATTTGAGTGTTTTCCGAGTTGTGAAAATTTAGTAGTCTAGGACACAGAGAAACGTTCAAACGTTTCCTAAAACGTTGAGACGTTTGAAGATATTTTGCATATTAGAAGATTGAACATTTTCGGACAGGAAGAATAAGAAAAACGTTTCAACGTTTTACATAACGTTCCAGACGATTTGCTTCTTTTCTCAGATATGAATTCTCGAAGTTTTAGGATTGAGAAAATCGTCTAGACGATCTGTAAAACGTTGGTGACGTTTTAGGTCATTTTGGTAAGTTTTGAAGTGATGTTCACAAACGTTCTAACGTTTCCAGAAACGTTTTGTAACGTTTTTCTCTGGCATTTTTGTCCTAAAATGAACTAATTGATTGCTATGCTCCCAATTGATATTAGATGTGTATGAGATTGAAATATTTCAGTCCTTAAATTCAAGCATGCCTAACTTAAACCTCAATTCATTGTGTTGTTGAGTATTTAAGGGCTTGGTAAAAATATCGGCAATTTGATTTTTGGTATCAATATGAATTAGTTGGACTTCACCTTTCTCAACATGATCTCTAATAAAATGATGCCTTATTTCTATGTGCTTAGTTCTAGAATGGAGAACCGGATTTTTGGATATCATAATGGCACTGGTATTGTCACACATAATTGGTACGTTGCGGAAGCGAATTTCATAATCATGTAAGGTTTGGATCATCCATAAAATTTGTGTGCAACAACTACCGGCCGCAACATACTCGGCTTCCGCGGTGGAAAGCGCAACCGAGGTTTGTTTACGACTCGACCATAAGACAAGTGATCCGCCAAGAAATTGACATGTACCACTTGTACTTTTTCTATCCATTCGGTCTCCGGCAAAATCAGCATCGGTATATCCTATCAAATCTAATTCCGATTGTTTGCCATACCACAATCCGACATTTATAGTGCCTTTGACATATTTAACAATTCTTTTAACGGCTTTCAAATGCAACTCTTTGGGATTAGATTGAAACCTAGCACATAGACATACCGCAAACATAATATCGGGTCTACTCGCAGTTAAATAAAGTAGACTACCTATTATAGCTCGGTATTGAGTGATGTCCACGGGTGTGCCGCTTGGATCCGAGTCAAGATTAGCATTGATAGCCATTGGTGTTGGACTCGTCTTGCTCTCGGTCATTCCAAACTTCTTCACCAACTCCTTGGCGTACTTGGTTTGGCTCACAAAGGTGTCATCCGAGAGTTGCTTGATTTGTAGCCCCAAGAAGAAATTTAATTCACCCATCATGCTCATCTCGAATTCAATACTTATAAGAGACGAAAAACTCCTCGGCAAGTGCCGCATTAGTTGAACTAAAAATAATATCATTTTACTCCTTGTGAAGGAAAAATAATTCTACCATACCATACATTTTGTTTTGATGCAATATGGTCATGTGCATGTTTCACGAAAAGGAGCGTAACTTTTGATCCGTCCGTCGGATCGGGCTGAAATTTTGACAGGAACTCCACAACCCAAAACCGGATTCGAAACGAATCTATGATTCGTTTCGCCCATTTTGCGAGCTCAGATTCGCGATCCGAGTCTTCCTTCATGGACTTTTGGACCTTTCTTTATAAATTTTAGAGTTTTTAGGGTCTTTGATGTATCTTTTATGTATTTTTTTTTGTTTTAGGGTTTGTATTTAAACATACGTCATGTTTAATGATTGTTTTCTTTACATTAGTTTGTATTTAGGGTTTGTAATTTTAGACGTCATGTGATCTCAGAACCAAACCTATCTTTTCATTACCCCTTGTGAATTTGTTTTTAGTTAGAAAGAAAATAAAAATAAATCCACCATACCATACCCTTTGTTTAATCTCCCCCATTATTGACTTTAGCAATTTGGGTGATTTAGGGAGATTTGAAGCACAATATTACATTAGTTTAGCTTTAGGAATCCAAACAACATTTGCATTGTTGTTTCCTTTCCTAAACCTACATTCTAATGAGGAGTGACCAAGCTTACAACAATAATTGCAAAATGTAACATTCGGCTTAGCACTTAATGCCGGACCCATTTCAAAACGAGTTTGGAAATAACTATTTTGCTTTTGAGTTCGACTCCGAGAAGTATTTGAAAATTTATTTGAAAACTTGGATGAAGAATTTTTGTTTTTGTGTGAATCAAATTTATTGTTATATCGGGAAGCGATTCTTAATGTACTATTTCTTTGACTTCCATTTTGTGAATCATTTTTATCCTTTAATTCATAAAACCATCCATCGGGTCCCTTAAAGTAGATTTGGTTTGACCCTTGTGGTGTGAATGAGTTCCTATCACTATTTTGAGACTTATTTTTATTTTTATAATTTTTGTTAGAAAACTTATACCTAAATGCATAATTTGGAGATTTTTTATTATGTTTAACATTTGAGGTTTGAGGTGTTGTCCCTTTGCTTGATTCCTTTATCAAAGGTGTTTTACTATTTTTGGTGTAAAATTGATAATCAAAATACTCTTTACCATTAAACTTAAGTTTAGTTACATTTAAATTTTGAGTATGTTCCCCTTTTTCTTTCGGGATTTGTGAGTAATTTGATTCAAATGAGGATTGACCCTTCTTGTATCCAATACCCATTGTACCGACTCTTCGATTCGGATTGGTATTGATCAAATTACCCATATAATAAGGATCTAGACTAGTGACATTTGAGAATTCACTAGGAGATCTTAAAGCCCTATTTTCGGTCTCTAGAGTTTGAATTTTCACTTTCAACATTTCTATATCCCCTATGTGTGATTTACAAGAATGTGATTTAAGAAGTTCCATTTCTAATTCTTTTATTTTAGACTCAAATTCAAGAAGTTGAGATCTTAACTTTTGTATGGTACCTTCCTTTTCAGACACGGTCTTTTTAGATTCCTCAAGCAACCAAGGCGCATTGTGGTTTGTTAGATTCTCATCTATAAAAGTGCTTGTCTCGATTGTTGTTATCCAATTTTTATTCATGTCAATTTTGGATTCATCTTTCCTCACTTGGTAACCATTTAAATGGTAGTCGGGGTCGGTCAAGTCAATAGGGGACTTATATCGGTTGGGAAAAGGGATAAGATATACCTCATTAGTGGAATTTGTTGAGGCTTTGTTCGAATCATCCGATACCTCATTGGTGGAGCTTGTTGAGGCTTTGTTCGAATCATCCGTTACCTCATTGATGGAGCTTGTTGAGGTTTCGCTAGAATCATCCGACTCCTTGTTGTCGTCCTCAGATGTGGCATTGTTTGTTAAATCCTTGATTGTATTCTTGTTAGTGATGTTCTTGCTTGTGATAATTGAGTCAATATCCACCATCATCGGTCTTTCATTGTCACTTGCCATCAACGTAAGGTTGAGGTCTTGATCATCCATTTTTGCCTCAATCCTATTAATCTGAGTATTTTCTTCATAGCAATTTATTAGATCCTCCCACATTTCGTGGGCACTACTCATATCATCAATTAACATTCCAACAGATTCACTAACACTAGCAATTATATAATTTATTGCATAAAGGTTTTCTATCTTTTCAAGTTTGGATTTGACGGTCAATTCATTTTTATCATCAAATTTCGGTACATACCCTTTTTCTACAATATCCCAAACCTCATGAAAGTTTAGGTAGTTGATCATGTTTCTTTTCCAATAACTAAAGTTTTCGGTTGTAAGGCCAAAAATTGGGGGTTCCTTCACAATTCTATTTGGTGCCATTTTTAGATCGATAAAACTCGAATTAAGTGAGTCTTAATTTGAGTAACGCGCTCTGATACCACTTTGTTGTCCCTTAGGCACCACTAATTTCGAAAATAAAGAAATAATTGCAAATAAAATAAAGTAGATGAGTTTAGAGAGATTTGACACAAGGAGTGATAACGGAGTTCGGCTTAAAATGCCTACGTCTCCGGGGCGTCGCAACCGCTTCTCGGTGCGCCTTTCTATTACCCAAAGAAGAAATGTTACAACTTGTGAACCGGTGAGCCCTTACAACCAATGGGAAGTCACACGGCCAACTTGAATCGAGAACGAAGTCTCTAAGTTTGAAATCTCAAGATGAACACTCAAGAACTCACTCTAACCTAATCTAACTTAAGATTAGTGAAGTGGATTTGAGGTTGTTTGAGGGATATTGAAGTTTTTGTTCTCACAACAATGGAGGAACTTGAGCTCACAGAAAATTGCTTTTGAAATGATTAGGGTCGGCTGTCTTGTTTTGAGGAGAACCCTAAGGTTCTATTTATAGTGGTAGCTTTGAAATGAGTTTTCTGCCATAAAACGTCCCAACGTTTTGTAAAACGTAGAAAACGTTTTACTTTAATTTAGTTCAAAAATTCAAATTTCTGTGAGAATTCCTAAAACGTTGCCAACGATTATAAAACGTTGCAAGACGTTTTTGTCTGGAAATTTATCGACTAAAATGCTATTTTGAAGTCTGAAAAATGAATTAAAACGTCCAGACGTTTTGACAAACGTCCAAAACGTTTTAGAGTATTTTTCAGCCTAATTTGAAGTCTGAGAAGAGAATTAAAACGTCCAGACGTTTTGACAAACGTCTGCAACGTTTTAGAGCATTTTTCAGCTTTTAATCGATCAATTTCTAGATCTTTTACACGAGGTAAAACGTCTGAACGTTTTGTTAACCGTTCCAACGTTTTGTCCCTGTGAATCAACATCAAAGCTACTTTACCAACTATAATTTTACAGTTTAAATTCTTGATAAATAACTTGATGATTCTTCAGTTCAAGCACTTTGTATATTGCAATTCCTATCGTCTTGAACCTGCATTCTTTCTAAAATATAGAAAATCGTAAAATTCAATCATTGTATGTTTTGCAAATTAGTCAAATAAACTAAAAGAGAATTGCTTGAAACAACACAAAGCATATATCGATATTTGTTCTAAGGTGTCCTAATTAGGATTTGCCTTCGCCTTTCGGTCCTTCACCAAAATCCTAACCTTAATTTCTATAGTTCCGTATTGGATATCAAAGTACGGTCGCTTCTAACCCAATCCTAAGGTGTGTCTTTATGGTTTCAATTAGTAGTCTCCTACTTGACCAATGCCGGAATTTAATAAACTTAAAGCGGAAAAACACGATCAACGCGATTTCAAAACTACTTCAATTCAATAAACCCTAACCAGGTGAACTCAAAGGAACGAGTACTAATGAAATTCATAAAGAATAAATCACAGAAATTAACAATCAAATCCGATAACACAATCATAATAAAAATAAATATCTGAATAATCTAGAATTAAACAAGTTCATGCATTGACCTAAACCCCTAGAAAGAGAACTACTCTCTCTTGGAGAGATCCATAATAAAGATTGGCAAAAACAATAAGAAATGAGATAAAGAAATGATTACACCCTTTCTTAGATCTAAAACCTCGATCTTGCCAACTCCTTGCTTGAATCTTCTTCTTCTCCTTCCTTGAAAAGCCTTCGAGAATTTCTGCAGGATCTCTCTCTCTCAATTTGTGGAAAGATGGATATAATAATGGATCATTTCTCATGTGGTCTCCTTAGCCTTATATAACGTTTTCTGAACTTGGAGATCAAGTCGTTTTATTTTCGGCGCCCACTAAGCCTACTAACTTCTATATTTCTAATTCTGTGATTCTGAACTTGGAGACCAAGTTATTCTACTTTTGGCGCCCACTAAACCCACTAACTTTCCATATTTAGCAGTTCTTCAGGCTGATGCGGCCATTGATGCGACTGTACAGAATTATACATTCCGAATTTGGATATTGTTCCTTCATGAAAGTTGTAGATCTCTTTGTCCTGGTTCCGTCAAGCTTTGAATCACCCAAATCGGAGTTCGTATGACCAAGATATGGCCAAAATACGAACTGTGTGTCAGCTGAGTGCGGGTGGTGCGGCCCGAGTGCGTCCGCACTCTGGGTCAGTGCGTCCGCACTGGGCTCGGTTTCTCCTGTTTTGCTCCAAACTTCAAACGGGCATAACTCATGATCCGTAACTCTGTTTTCAGTGTTCTACCACTTTTCGGAAAGCTTGCGAGAAGATCTACAATTTGCTCCATTTCCTGTAACTTAAATAGACTTCGGCAGTAACTTGATTCTTGGATATATTTCATTATATTCTCTACTAAAATACAAGATATTTGGTGTTATTATGTGATAAAAACTAGATCGAATGTGTATATAATTTAGACCTATCACACTTGCAGAGGTATCCAATTAACTTCTATTCCGTGCGCTCATGTCTTAGCTGTTTGCCGTGACCGAAACTGGCAAGAGGACGACTTTGTTGCAGACTAGTATAAAACACCCTATCTTGTGAGTACTTGGAACCATGTGTTCAATCCAATTGGCAATATGGGAGACTGGCCTCTTAATCCTGGAGACAGAATCCTTCCGAGTAGTGGTTGGATTAGGAAGGGGAGGCGAAAACACACCCGTCATGTAATGACGATGGATGAAATGGAAGGTAGACGAAAGGGGCATCAGGCTCGCCGTTCCACTTCCGATAGGCAACGAAGAGGTATGTAACATTCATCCAAATTATTTTTCTTTTCAATTTATACCAACTTACTAAGTAACACATGCAAATGCAGAGGCAAGAAACGCAGCAAATGCGGCAGAAAATGAGCGAGTAATGGCGTCGGAAAGTGGGTCCGGAGGGTCACGGCGTAGCACAGCTACGAGCCGTTTAGATGCAACTGCTATGTATGCCGAAGCAATGGGAGAGGCGGTTGACATAGGAGGAGAGGCGGTTGGGGTGCAAGGGGAGCCATCTGTTCAACCGAGGAGGTCCACTACTAGACGCACAACAAGAGCATCTACAAGCCAAGCAGGGCCATCTGGAGCCCAAGCCGGCCCATCTACAAGCCAAGCAGCGCCATCTGGAGCCCAGGCTGGCCCATCTAGTGAGCAACCAGAGCCACCTGGTAGACCATCTCGTAGGGCATCTTTCGCAAGTGGTTTACTTCGGGAATTACAGTTTAGACGTAGCAGTAATAGGTGATTTGCATGCATGTTGTAAAAAATGTGTGGACTCTATTTGTAATTTGTGTGTACTTTATTATTTTGTACGAAACTTAGAAATGAAATATTTGACTCTAATAGAAATCACCTAAAACAAAAATAATGCGGTTAAAAAAAAAAAAAGGTACCAAGCCGGCCATTTTCTGGCCGGCTTAGGTAGGGAACTTAGCCGGCCAGAAAATGGCCGGCTTGGGTATATTTCGATAATTGGTCCGATTCTGGGTATAATTAATAATTTGTATTAAACTTTGGATATTAATAAAAATGTCGGCTCTAATTTGTTGCGTGAAAAATATTATTATTTTTATCTACCGAAACAAAAGAATAATGTTTTATTTACAATAAATTAGTTTGATACGTGATAATTGATGTATAAATTATCCAAATAAAAAAATATGTTATAAATATGTCTTTTATGATATCAATAAGTTATGTGTGATTTTGACTACTACCATCAAATATAACCCCTAAATATCCTTCGTATACCTAAATATCCTTCGTATAGTTCTTATGCCCTTTTGAAATATACTTATTGGGATGTTCGGCAACAAGGAATTAATGCTTAATCCGTTTTGTTTAGCTTTTTTAATTGCTTAATCATGCTGAACCCCGATTCTTTAACGTAGATTAAGATCACCTCCTTTAGTCTCCTTTTGTCTGGATCTTAATCTTCTGTCTGAACCTTAAGGTACATCTACCCCTTTCTTTAGCTTTTTTAGCTTTCATTCACGAATTAAGACAACCAAACATCGGTTCCTTAGTGCTTCTTAAGCTCTTAATCCTTCACTTTTAATCCCTTATTGCTGAAAAAGCAATTCAAATATATATTTGACAGTTTTGAATGCACACTCACTTATACAATATAAAACAGTCATAATTTTTTTGAGATTTATGTGATCTGATAATTGTTGACAGTCTTTTCAAACCTTAATTATCTTATACACATATGATTAGGAATTTATGATACATCTGATAAAATCATAATTAATGCACAATTTTTTGACTAGAACTAATACTTGGACATGCATATATAAACACTCTCATCTTAAACGCAGAAAACACTTAATAGTTAAAATACACACTTTTTTCAACGCACCCTCAACAAATTTTGAATAATTTGACATACAATTTCCTTTATCATATTTGAAAATATAAATGCTTATTTGCCAATGTGAGAAATATTCTATGGTAAAAAAAAATAGAGGTAGATGTAACAAGAGAAATTAACAACTTTGTATTTCTTTTTGCAAGTACCAATCTTCACCAGCAGGCAGCAGTGCTTATGACCCGAAACTTTTATTAATATTAAAAAAAATTCAAAATTTACTAATATGCACAGGTTTTACAAACATTTCAGAAACTGTCCAAACTGGAGAACTATTTTTCAGATCCAGAACCTGAATCCGGAAAATAATTCTTGGGATCCTCAAATCCTATTTCTGAGAAATAATCTCCCGGTTCAGGATTTTTTTATTTTTTAAATAAATAGAAGATATCTTGATTTATTTATTTTTTATTGAAATACTAGAAATATTTTTATATTTCTCTAAAAATAGATGGAATACCATATAATTGAATTTATTAGAAAGATGGCTATAAACAACCCAGATCAATATTTTTCAGGCCGGATTTTTTGCGGCTGTAAGAAAAATTAAAATATTTCTTTGTGTGTTACTGGGAAAAAAATAAAAATGTTTTGGATATGAGTTATTGATCCCGGTTCAAAAGTCATTTCTAGGTAAATAAAGAAATTATCGTGGTCCTTCTAGTACATTCAAAATTTTAAGATACTTCATCTATTTTGAAAAAATATGATTTGCAATCATTACGAAATATCAAATCAAATTGTTTTTTTTAAATAGATGAAATATCTTACAATTTGAATGTAATAGAAGGACCACAATAATTTTTTATTTACTCAGAAGTGACTTTTGAACCGGGATCAATAACTCAGATCCAAAATATTTTTAATTTTGTTTCCAATAACACAAAGAAATATTTTAATTTTTCATGCAACTGCAAAAAAATCCGACCTGAAAAATGTTGATCCGGATTATTTGTCGCAGTATTTCTAATAAATTCAATTATATAGTATTCTATCTATTTTCAAACAAATATAAAAATATTTCTAATCATAAAAAATAAATTATAACATCTTCTATTTATTTAACAAAAATCAAACCAGAGAATTATTTTTCGGAAATTCAAATCCGGAAAATAATTTTCCGGAAAGAGACCCTTTGGATCCGAAAAATTATTTTCCAGATTTGGAGGATGAATCCGGAAAATAATTCTCCGGTTTGAGCAGATTTGAAAATAAGTTGAATTTGGATGTAAATTTTGAAATTTTGAAATTCTTTTAGATATTAATAAAAATTTCGGGCTTATGACTCCATCCTGCACTTGCACTTGTATTAATTTGTGTAATCTATATCTATCCTAGCCATTTTCTTTACCACCGGTTTCTTATCAGTATATATGATTCTACTAGTGTTTCAAGTAAAGAACTATTTTTTAAGTCCCATCTAACAAGACATCTCGATGTTCTTATAATATTTTTTTTATATCTGGTAGATAAATGCTAAATATGATAATCTTATACATATATTTTGTCTATGACATTGAATAATTAAGATTAACATTTCATTTTTGTAATTTAAATTATTATATTAAAATATTACTACATGTTACCATAAGTTGTAAATATAATTTATAAGTAGATCCTCGTATAAAAATGAAGTCCTATTAGGCTATTACTCATAAATTCATAATTCGAATCTAGCTCTTCAAAAAGTTTCGGAAAGTGGAATGTAGATTTCGTGAAATAGATGAGATATTGCGAATCTAGTTCTTTAAAAAGTTCCAGAATGTAAATTTATTGGAATGGATGAGATGTTGCAAACTGTATAACATATTCTAGCAACGAGATTTTACTAGAGAGTAGAGCTACTAAAAACTATATAATTTGATTCGTCACACAAAGATCTTTTTGTATGTGCCACAGAGAATCTTTTATGTTCAGCATCGTTCACCGTCCGATCGAAACACGTTTTCTTTTTATCTCGATAAAGCAATCGTATCCACGCACGAACGCACTAAAAAACATTTTTTCTCCATACAACCACAGTTCTCGACTTAACCTATTACCAAGGAACAGCATACCGCTCTCCACACTTGTTTTTAGGCGCTTCATCTCCCGCTCCAACTCTCTTGCAATCAGTCGATCGAACGGATCAATAATCGATATCAACCGTTCGATCAGGTCTGCTCAGTTGACGTGCACTCTTCTCCTCCGTCCGTTGTTCTTCTTTTCTTCTTCTTCGCTAGCATCTTTCATACCGTCGAACTGGAGAAGGCGAAGAGTGATATCGGTTTCTTCTGTGGCGATTTGTGGTGTGGCCTCATGGACTCCGCGGGAAAGCCTGATAAATGTATCCATTTTAAAACTTTTGTTTGCTTGAACTTTCAGTAGGTTTTTTTTCATTCGGAAAACTGAATTCTAGTGATCATGCTCATCGATTTAAGATAATTCCTTTTTGTCCATATAATTCCTTTTTGTTTATCAACAGCCGCAACTTGTCAATTATTGTTAGCAGTGATAAATACCTCAGCCACCCCTGTGTGTGGCTTAAGAACTTTTTAGCTTTTGTTATGCTGTGTCCAGCTTTTAGGCTGATGTTGTTTTGGGTACTTCGGTTGCTTTCTAATGGTTTGAACATGCTGTTGGCGTAAGTTAAATATTTTCTTTAATGAAAATGGGCTTAAGCCTTTTTATAAAAAAAAAAAAGTTAAATTTCTAATTGGTACTTAAATTTGCGCTTTCTGAGTTGGAAAAATTATTTTCATGATCTCAAGTTTCCATATAAAATGTGGCTTCTTTCGGTAAAGCTCTTGATCCTCATTTTAAAATGAAGGAATATCTCTTTTTTCTATTGACAAGTCACAGTTAGGTATCTCATTTACTTCAATTGTTTTTTTATATATACAATAGACTTAATTTGGCACTAAATCTAATTTTTCATGTAATTTCCATTATGATATGCTCTTTCCAAAATGTGATGCAAAGTTGGATGAAATAAAATCCTTTGCTTTTGAATGGGGAACTGTAGCTAAGATTTAGTGGACTGAAATTACTGACCGATTTGTTTTGAATAATTCTGGCTTTTGGGAACCAAAACCGTTTTGCTTATATATCCTTTATCGGCAGGTTATTATTCTTAGAATTTCCTCAATTGTTTTTTTATTTGACAAGTTAACAATTTCCCCAGCTTCTATTAACAGAGACCATTGCACCCGATCAATATTAACAGGCATTTGCTATTCTAAATATTTTGTTACTTGAAATTTCTCTAATTTGTACTGAATTTTAGTTATTTCTCTATTTGGTGAATCACATCCTCATAATTTGCACCAAAATTTAGTTATTTCTCTATTTGGATATTGTACCCATTTTTTTCTTTTTTGTGCTCCTAATCTCAAGTCTCTAGTAATCTTTTTTATTTCTGTTTATTTTCAAGTGCTGTCCTCCGCTCTTCCCATTTGTTGCCTTTAGTTTGAATGTCCTTTTACATGTTCTCTTTAACCAACAAACTTTTTCATTTTGATTTTTTTTATTGGATGGAATATATTTTTTAGAAAGGTGGGTAAAAAGCTTCTACCAGGTGCATTAGTTTATGCTTTTATGGATTGTCCCACCTTCCGTTCCACCGCAAATCACAAAATTCTATTTCAGTGTGGCCCTGCAACCCTTGAAAGCCGCAGAGTGCACTACATGCTCATTGGTTAAATCTGTAATCTCCCTTACTAGTTGGACTCAAGCATACGCTGGCTAAGGCCAAAGAAAGCAAGATATTTTTTTAACAATGATTATGCCATCATTTGTACAACCTACCAAAGATATTTGCACAAGTACCATATGTCTATTTTATGTATTAGTTATTTTTGTGTCACCTTGACTTTATTGGTATAGCAATGGAACAAGCAATGGAGAACTTGAAGATAGACTCAAGTGTCGAGACAAGAAAGCCCAACTTGGTAATAGTCTACAGTCTAAAACCAAATTAATTTGTATATGCCTTTGTTTGCACACTATTTTTTTTTTCTGAACGTAACATATGTTATTGACAAAGTCGTGAGATTGTTTTTATTGCATAACAAGGATGCTAGTACCTAAAGAACCAAGAAAATGAGTTTACATGATGGTAATGTTTCCTGAGTTTGAAATTGTAGTATCCATCACTAAAAAATTACAACATAAGACATGAAAAATTAATTTCACAACAGGTTCTGTAAAAAAGATTGTGAAAAGGTCTTTATTTGCAACCAATGAACCCAAAATACCTAACTGTTCTATTAATATTATAGTTGCTATTTTTGTTTCTGTGGAAATTGGTGCCACTGCTATTTTAGAAAAAATATTTGTCATAGTTGCGATTTTATTGAAGAGGAGAGGGCCAATCACAACATTGACCAAGATTAGTATGTCACTAATAAGTGCAGTGTGGAAATTCATTTATTATTTCTGTGGGTAATGCAAAATGATTGGATTCTAGATGAATCTAAGATAGCGATGTTTATTAAGACTTTTCCTCTTTTTTTATTTAATTTGAAGCTTTGTCCTAAGGATGCATCCTCTTCTGGTGGTGCTTTGTGTGTTTCTTCTGGAACTGTGAGAGACAGTGAGATGAAGCATTGGGATTCTTCTATGGGTCCACAAGGGCTGTACTACTGTGGGTATGCGTACCCAGGTTTGCATCTCTTATCCCTCTGTTTACCTTAACGTTTAATTGGAGCCACACTGATTATTCTTGTATTTTTATACCATATTTAGCTGCACCTGATTCAGTAAGACTTTATGAGAGTTCATAATTCATAGCATGTATAAGTACCTTTACATGCCTGCTTCTGTTGTTTCGGTCAGCCTTTTTTTTCTTGTTTTTATTTTTGCTATTTTAAATTATTTTTGCAATTAACTGTCAGGTTTTCAGTTATCTATTTTTTTTGTTTTAATAACTCTCTCATGTTGAATAAGTAGCTGATCCTGGTTCTCTATAATTGATGATTATACTGTAGGGACCAATGAGATGGTTAGTGAATTGCATGGCAGCAAATACTTGGTAGGAACCAATGGACTGGAAATTTACCCCACTGTAAGTCTCTCTCTCTCTCTCTCTCTCTCTCTATCCCCCCGTTGTGTCCATTCTTATATCTATGAAATGGCCTTCAGTTGCTTTGATGGTTTATTTATCCAGTTGCTTTCGACAGTTCTTCTATCATATTTATTCTGAAAATATTTTGGCAAATTGTCAACATCTCCACCTACTATAATAACTATTTTTTAGTGAAAGATCCAATTATTGGGGGGTGTTGACAGCAATTAGCTGACAAAAGGCATATATTTGTAAGCTTTTAATTCACCCTCCTTTATTATTTTGACCAGCATATGGGATTGTGTTCATTTTTTTTTCCCTATAATCTCACAAACTGGCGTTAGACCTATTCATTGTGACTCATTGGTAAAGAAAGAGCCTGTAAAAGTTAACTACAAACAACATAAAGAATAGAACAAACAAATCCTATTATTTAATGGACTAGTTCCTGTACCATAACTGATACAAACATTTATCTTCTGTTGCAAGTTGATTCTCATTGATCCATTATGAAATCTGAGAAAGGCGTTTGCTAAATTTGAATTGTTTTCAGGTCATGCAAACAGATGGATCATATGTGTACTATCTACCAGAATACCAAACAGGATATAGTTCATACACCCCGTTTGTACACGGGGCTCCGGTTAGTCCCGATGGACAGTATTATTCAGCAGGGCTTCTTTCCCCAACAGCTTCATACAGCCCAGAGTGGTTCCCAACATACACATGGGACCAGTCACTTATTTTCATGGATGGGTTCCAAGGAACTGCTGTTACTGGAAGGCCAATTCCTTCTTCTAAAAGCAATTCTATGACTAGAACTAAGGTTGTTCCTCTGAAATCTATTTCTGGAACAAAAGGGTCCCCTTCATCACAAGAACATTCTTTGAAGGAGGGAAATAAGGTAATACAATATCTTTTTCTTTTCCCTTCTTTTGTGAAAATGAATCTTGGCCAAGGTTTAGATGCAGAGCTATCAAACCCAGGGTACAAGCATTTGCATAGAAGAACTTTTTGTAGTTTCTAAAGCCACTACATCAGCAATAACAAGGTATTCTGGATGAAAACAAAGGACCACAGTGTCTTTAGTTTGTAACCAGACATTTTTGCTAGATTTTACACCATTTGGACCTTACCTCTGAACCAATGATAATGGCTCTCTCCTATATCTTGAATTCCTCCCCGAAAATTGATTGTCTTATGCAAATTTGATGAAAAGGGAGGTTTTGACCGAGAAAGCTCAGTTCTGGTGACCTCTTTAAAATAAAAAATTTTGCTACTAACATAAGCAATATATTTTTTTGAACATATTGGACTAAATAGTGTTTTTTATACCCTAAAGTAAAACCCTAAATGGATCAGATGATCAGCGAATGTTCGATTTTTTTTGCGTTAGATTATCAGCAGCGCTACATCAAAATCTGGGCTTCTCCATCCAGTTAATTTGACTGAATTGAAGGCTACAAAACCTAAAGCAAAAGCAAAGTTCAATGGATTTCACAACAACAGCATTCCCACCACCAGAGAAAAAAATGTCATGGCCACAAAGGACATTTATAACCTCACAGATTTCCAGACCAAGTATGAGGATGCCATGTTTTTTGTGATAAAGTCATACAGTGAGGATGATGTGCACAAGAGTATCAAGTACAATGTTTGGGCTAGCACCCCAAATGGGAACAGAAGGCTTGATAGTGCGTTCAAAATTGCACGAGAGATGTCAGAGAAGGGGACTAAATGCCCCGTGTTTCTTTACTTCTCTGTAAGAGTTTTTCCTTATCTTTAAATTTTCTGAAAGTAAGTTCCATGTGGTACTTGCAACTTGCAATATTTTTTCAAAATCCATTTTTTTTTTACAGTTTGTGTAGTTTGGGAATTGATGCATAATTGTGATTAGGCAATGTCATTGGTAGGCCATAAAACACAATATTAGCTAGTAATTTTTGCAATATTTAAAAGTTGCTCCCCCTCCCCCTCCCTCTCTCTTTCTCTGTGCAATTTCTAGAAATCTGAATTACTGGTCTGGTAATTGTTCTTGTTTAACATTTAAAGGTGTGGTGAGTCGCCAAACTTTAAATTACCAACTGGATTAATCTCATGGTCATTCTTAGTTTAATTTATCTTAACAAGTAATAAATCTTGGATTAGGTAAATGCAAGTGGCCAGTTCTGTGGTGTGGCCGAAATGGTGGGCCCAGTGGATTTTAGCAAAAGCATGGATTTTTGGCAGCAGGACAAATGGACTGGTTTTTTTCCAGTGAAGTGGCACATTATCAAGGATGTACCTAATCCTCAGTTTCGGCACATTATACTAGAGAATAATGAAAACAAACCTGTCACTAACAGCCGAGATACACAGGAGGTACTGCTACTAAGTCTAAATTTCATATCACTTATAATTGAGGATTAGCATACAAATAAGTATACCCATCCTTAAGTAATGGACTCATAGTGTTGATTGTACTGATAGTACAAATCAGTTTACATGTGTGTGTCTGATTCAATAATAAAACCCCATGTAAGCACAAACCTAACAGACTAAGTGATCAAAGGTTTCTAGGTGCGAGACTGAATTTGGAGACCCACCTTCAAGAAAAAGAAAGAAAAAGAGGGTAACAGACATATAAACTAGTATACTTGCTAATATTTTGTTTTTTTATAATTTAACTTGTAACAGGTTAAGTTTTCACAAGGCATTGAGATGCTGAAAATATTCAAGAATTATTCCTACAAAACTTCAATTTTAGATGATTTTGAATTTTACGAGAATAGGCAGACGGCAATGCAGGACAGGAGGAGCAAACTCCCCAATCCCAGTGTGAATCATCCATCTGTAATAGTTTCTTTGATAAATCAAAATCCTTGTTACTTCCAATTGCATGTTTATTTTTTTTTACTAATGATTCAATTTATTTTCTTTTTTTATCTAATTAAAGCAGATTGAATCTGGCATATCTGTAGAAGTAATAAAGCCTGATAACACCAAAGAAGAAGAGATTTCTGATGACGTAAAGATTGAAAGAAGTTCCATTATCTCCATCTAATCCTATTTCATCACCATATAAATTTCCAACAAACCCTGATAGCAAGCTGACATGGCAGGATTCGCCATTCTTCTCCCTTCTCCATCTCTCTCCAATGAGTAGTATCTGATGTGATAGCATGCTGGAAGCTTATATGTCGTGTGGCACTGTTGTAATTATTTCCTTCCCATGAGTAAGAGATCAATGATTGGGAAGAGAGCTTCTGCAAGTGCAGCTAAATTACAACCTCTCCTTTTGTTATTTTCTTTCCATTTTTTTAGTTAGGAGTTGGTCTCTCTTTTCACTTGGGTATGGATCCTTTTTTTTAGGTGTTTCTTTAATTGGAAGTCCCGTGCAAGAAAAGGCTGTAGGCAGTAGTGTGGTACATTGTGGTCCTGAAACGGCTCTTGTTTGGTGGTGGTTCTGGTGTAGTATCTTGTGATAGTAATTGGTTTCCTTTTGTGTGATTCAACTTTGTACACTTGTTTGTATTTTAAAAATTCAAAAGAAAAAAAAGGGAGATAAAAAGAAGCAGCCTTATTGTGTTGGAAGGATGACATCTTACTATGCTTACACTGTCGGCCCAGTTGCAAGAAAGCGGTTAGATGCAATGCACTTGTGAAAGAATTTTTCATGTAAATTGAACTTTTTTATGTGGTAGATATATAGTGGCACATTTGCATCTCAAAAGATTTGTGCATCTTGTTTTGTATGTTTTCTCTAAACAAGTTTACACACTTGACTGATATATAAAAATGTTGAAGGTTTCTAATTGCTTGCTAAAGCTAACGTGGCAGATGTAAAAATCAATAGGTCTCTAACCAAGTCAATCAAATAATTATCCTTAAATCAACCAAGAATGCAACTTAAATTTTTAAATAATCACCTGGCAATTACTTAAAAGAAAATGCTGCCAAGTGTGCTATTGGACGCTTAAAATAAACAAATGTCCAGCGCATGCAGAGATTATTTGTGCAATATGCCTTTTGAGATAGGTGTAGGTCCGATGCCCATCGGACCTAGTTTGGTTCCGATGGGCAGATCTACCGTAAGAAAACGGAGAAATTTGTGCGCACGAATCTTCAAACATACACGCACGGATTTTAAAGCATTTCGCACGAATCTAAAATAAATCAATGGTGATTAAACCCGTCGAACCGAGGTAGGTCCGATGCCCATCGGACCTACTCTCAAGTCATGCCTTTTATACTGAAGAGCCGTAAAGCATCTAATCACAATTTTTTTTTTTTAAAGATTCAGTGGTGGGACAATTATTATAAACAATCAGCGGTCCCGGCTGGAATATATGGACTAAGAGCTCCCAGAATTTAAAGGGGTATAATTTACACCGTCGATAAAATAGACAGCCAAGATCTACCTAAGGATCTGTAATGTTGTCCATATAATTGGAGATAATCTGTGCTAATAATAATGGCCGAATTGCGTTTGGGGAGTCGTAGGAGAGAGAGATTGCTGACCTACTCACTCCTCGCCTCGGTATAGAACTTTTAAAGTGGATATGATTTATTTATTATTGCATAAAGCTTGAGATGCTCTTTTGGAGCTTGAACCACAAGTTTTTTGTTGGCTTTGTGAAGACAAAATATACGTATATTAAACAAAAATAGAAAGGAAAATGCTACTCTTTTAAGATAGTATTATGCTTTTAATGCATCAAAATTTCCTCCAACCTAACACCTTGTGTCATCCATTAAAACTGATCATAACACTAGCCCATTAAAAGGTGGAGCGCCTAAAAATCAATAATACTTGCTCATCTTAATTAAAACAAAGGTTGGAAGCAAAAAAAAAAAAAAAAAAAATTAAACAAAGAAAGGTTGGAATAATATTGTAACCTTGTTTTTCTTCGTTATGATCAAAACATGTAGTATTTGTGTCAACAAATTAAGTCTTTTAGGAGCCAAGATGGTTTTGTAAACAAAAAGGTTGGGTAAGAACTAAGGGGTCATAATGGGTTCAAATTTAGAAGAGGATATAAGATAGACTGTCCTGTCCAAATAAATATCACCGAACAATGATATGAACATCTTTTGTTGACATGGAACACATATATTTTACATATACTGATGATTTATTTTTGTATGGAGAATATTTTGTTGAGGAAATATTTTCATCCATTCTCCGCCTCTGAAAAAAAAAGGTATATTCAAACATATCTAAACATGATCGAAGTAGCAAGAGATGGATTCCGTAAAACAAATCTACCTATTTTTGTGGACTTGATCTGTTTCCTCTTCCTTTTTGGCACTAGGTGCCATGGTTGATGGTTATGCCGTTAGGCCTACTATTAGGATTACTTATTACATTGCTTGTCTGTTTCTATTATTCCCAGCAAAACTTTTTAGCTTACCAAGTAGTTTTTAGTTTACTGGACCATTGCCCATCTATGATTTGCCTTGTATTTGCAGTCATTTTTGTGGCCCCTTTTATACTTAGATTGCCTATTAACAGTGGTCTATATATCACTGTATTTTGTAAATAAACATTTTGAGTTTCAATATATGAAACTGGTGGGATCGATCTCTCCCACTGTTGTAAAAAAAAAAATGTAAATTGTTTCACATTGTTGATCAATTTATGCAAATTTATTTCGGTTCCAATTATATGAAGCGGGCCTTATCAATCTTCTAATTCCCTCTTTACTGGGCTCCGAGCCTGCGAGATAATCAAGAATATAAGATGAAGGTTTGAGCTGATTTCACCGATGGATAGTACTTAATCTGTGTCGTCCGTTCTCATGATTGGCATCCTGGATCATCCGATCTTCGCTTTGCGATCTGTGTGGTGTTGGTGCGCTTTGTGTTTTTGTGCGGATCCGTCTCTTTGGGTTATTCTTGGGCTTTTGCTATACGGCGTGTGTGATAGCGTTTTGTGCCTTCGCCAGAGATCTTGATCAATTTGTTTTGTTGCGTGTGTTTCTCTGTGATAATGCTCCTGGCCAGTGGCTCGCTTGAGATCGGATCGGAGAAACTTATAATTATAATTAGTTCGTTTGATTCTATCTCGTTAAATAATGAGTTCAAGTTTGATCTAGTTAGTCTTATATTAGTTTGACTCGTTTCTCAGTTTGTTACAAGAAGTAGATGAAACTATGTGTGTTCAAGAAAACAAAAAAATCTTTACCGACTTGTGATCTATATACAACTTATAATATCAAATTGATAAAAAAAAAAATTACTCTTCTCTCCTCGATGTGTAATGAGATAGTTTAAAAGAACTTCTAAATTATTAGAAGTTCATAATATCATATTTATTTTTCTAAATTATAAAAATTGCATATACTTTTATAAAAGGATAAATGTACGCTTTTATAATATACTTTTTGTAATTTATTAGTATTAGAGAGTAGAGTAGAAAAAATGTGTCATACCACGATCAAGTCAATTTTTTACGTGTCGTACTGTGACTAAAATGTTGAGGGATGGTTATGGCACGGAAATAGTCACGTCATGTAAGTCACGCCGTATTAAAATGTGACTCACGTGACTATTTGATCATAATTTATATTAGTTTATTCAAAATTCATTATTTAATCAAGATTTAATGGTCCTAATTACACGTAATTTACGTAACCATGTGTCGTGTCGTACCAAATTTTTGAAAGATAGTCACGGTACAAAATACGTGAGTCGCGACACATATGTCGTGCTGTTCCTTGATGAAACCGGCTCTGCCGTGTAATTTTTGTCACTCAACCGGAGAGGAAGTAAGGCTGCTCCCCCTCGATGACACTTGTAAAGTTGTTTTACATTGTAATGAAACAGGTGTACTCGAACATTTTTTCTTAAATAAAGATTTTAATTCTCTACAGCATAGATAATCTAGTCAGAAAATAATAAAATAAATTGACTGAAACAACAGGAGCCTTCGATTTTAGTATTATATAATTATTATTCCTCTCTAGTTTTGACCAAGTATTTTGTTTCCGGGTTAAACAAAACAATTCTACGAACTGGATATGACCTGTTTGGGAAAACTGGACAGCACTAAATGTTGGCTACCTTTGCTTTCGGTTTTGGTCGAAACGAACCGGGTAAAACGGTGGGTTGACTTTGGTCGACTAACTCGAACCATCACCAATCGATGGAAACCACCCCACCCGCTAACCGGTTCATCCGGTCACACACAATAAACCAGATAACCTAACCTCCTCCATCCCGTCGTTAAATACCAAACCGGACCGCTCTTCCCTTTTGGTCTGATCTGATTGTCTGACGGGCGGTCGAGAGGAGCCGCGATTTTATTGTAAGTTCAAAACTTCGATTTTCCTTTTTTCTATTTAATTACTTCAGATCGTGTGAGCTGCTGCTTTATCATAGAGTTTCATTTTCTGTTTGTTTATACACCAGTCGATTTCAAAAGAAATTAAATTGAGTTACTCTTGGGGAAATCGCAAGGGTTTAGCTGGAAATAATTGGAAAATTATAGTGGGAGGGTTGAAGGAAAAAAGGGTGGAGGGGTTTTGCATTTATTGATTTCTTAGAAAAAGCTTGTAGAAAACTAATAAACCTCTTGAATAGAAACTCGTTAAACATCTTAAAACAAAACGTGCTAGCGAAAATAAAAATAATGTAATTTACCCTCCAGCTTTTTCCATGGAGGCTAAATTTCATATGAAAAATGTACCAGGGAGAATAACAATGTTACAGTGTTAATTGCCAATACAGTACCAGTTGGATGCGATTCTGGTAGAGTTGACAGTAATAAACATGATTTTAGGCAATACAAGAATTAGGCAATACAACCCCAAATTTACTACAAGAATTAGGCAATACAACCCCAAATTGACCTTCTAATATTCTACAGCATAATGGCATCAGCATCCGAGATAATCCTTCCAATCGGGACACAAAAACACGACCCGGCATGGAAACACTGCCTGATGATTCGGTCAGGCGACCGTACACTACTGAAGTGCAAGTACTGCCTGAAGCAATTCCTGGGTGGGGGCATCCATCGCATCAAGGAGCACCTCGCGCGCCAGAAGGGTAATGCCTCGTGTTGTGCCAAGGTGCCCCAGGAGGTCCAATCTGCAATGCTGCAGAGCCTTGAATCTGCTCAAGCAAGGAAAAAGCGGCGAGTCAAGATTACCGAAGAGATGGTGAAGATAACTAACATGGACCCTCACGAGTTTGACGGCCAACCTCGTTTGAGCGACGTGGGAATAGGAGCTGGCGTGGGAGATATGGGTTTCATGCAAATGGAAATAAAAGACGAGGAGAGTACCAAAAGCCGGCGAGGGAGGAAGAGAAAGCGGCCGAAATCGGAGGCCGATGTGCCTGGGGATATCATCTCTGTAGCTGTTGCACCTGTTGAGGATGCTATAGCTACGATTAAGCCTATTTCGAGTATTTCAATTGACAAGGACCAGGTTTATGTGGCAATAGGGAGGTTTCTGTATGATCTCGGGGTACCTGAGGCGGTCAACTCAGTATATTTCCAGCCTATGTTGGATTCGATCACAACAGCTGCTGGGGGCATGTCACTTGGTGAATTCTCGTATCATGAGTTCCGTGGTCGTATTTTGGAGAGAACTTTGGAAGATGTAAAATCACATGTAGACTTCTATAGGTCATCATGGGGTGATACTGGGTGCTCTCTGTTGGCTGATGAATGGGTTGGTGAAAACGGTAGGACCATGATCAGTTTCTTTGTGTATTGCCCCAAGGGAACCATTTTCTTGAAATCAGTTGATGCAACCCAAATTGTGACCTCTTCTGACACATTATATGAACTGCTCAGGCATGTGGTGGAGGAAGTTGGTGAACAAAATGTCATTCAAGTGGTCACTAAAAACTCAGAGATTCATGCTTTGGCCGGGAAGAAGCTATCTGAGGCTTTCCCAACCCTGTTCTGGTCCCCATGCGCTTTTCAATGCATAGATGGCATGCTAGAGGATATAGGGAAGCTTGAGGCCATAAGTGAGGTGCTGGAAAATGCAAAATCCCTCACGAGATTCATTTACAATAGCACATTTGCATTGAACTTGTGCAGAACGTTCACACGAGGAAAGGATTTGATAACTTGTGCAGAGACACCTAATGCATTGAATTTTGCTACTTTGAAAACCATGTATGGTTTTAAAGAGGAACTGAGAGCTATGGTTCGTTCTGACGATTGGTCAAGATCCACTCTATCAAAGAAGCCAGGTGGCATCACAGCTAGTGATATCATAAACAGCTTGACCTTCTGGTCTGATTGTGCTCATGTTATTCGAATAGTGGAGCCGCTTGTACGGCTTCATAAATTGGTTAGTAGTGCAAAGAGGCCGGCTATGGGGTATATTTATATGGGTCTGTACCAAGCAAAGGAAAATATGAGAAAGGTGCTGGAGGATAAGAGTCGGTACATGCCATATTGGGAAATTATCGATTGGAGGTGGAATAAGGAATTGGTACGGCCTCTCCACGCTGCTGGCTTTTTCCTTAATCCTCTCTTTTTTGAGGCAATTCGAGCAGATGTGTCAAATGAGATTTTCTCTGGAATGCTAGATTGTATTGAGAGACTTGTGCCTGACCTGAAGAAACAAGATAAAATACAAGAGGAGTTGCATATATATAGAAGTGAGGCAGCTGCTAATTTTCGTAGGCCAATGGCTGTTAGAACAAGGCGTACGCTGATTCCTGGTTAGTGAAATTCTATTAAACAAGGGTTTACCATATTGCCATTTACCCATAAATCATTGTACTGGACCTGCCAGTCAATAGTATGGTATTAATCACCTCTAGTGTTATCATGCATGTCAGTATGTGTTCTTTTTTTCTCTTTTTGTTTTGCTTGTTCACATTTTTAACACTCAATTAAGCATCACTTTCCTATGATTTAGAAGCAGAAAGCAAAGGAATAATAGGAAAAACTGAAAATTCTGAAAATAGAGAAGAAATGAGAATGTCATACATCAGCTGCATATAGAGGAGGATACTGTCCTGGCATATTACCATGTCTGGTATAGTGATATTGACTTGGCCATTGTCTGGTATACTGAATACGTGAGAATATCTTATATTATGCTAATTTCACATTCTTGTCTTGTGTGGGTTGTCAGCTAATTGGTGGCTTACGCATGGGCAAATTTGTCCAAATCTGATGCAGCTCGCTGTCCGTATCCTTAGCCAAACTTGCAGTGCTAAAGGGTGTGATCAATCTTTCATTCCTTTTGAACAAATTCACAGACAAAGAATCAATCTCTTGGAGCATCAACGGCTCGAGGACCTCACATTTGTCCATTATAACCTGAAATTACAACATAGGTGAGATGTCTGTGCAAGTGACTACGGTTTTTTTTTCCTTTTGTTTTTTTAAAATAACAGGCCTATCAAAGGTTAACTGTTTCAATTACCTTAAAACAGAAGCAAGCAAAGAATATGCATACCTAATACAGCCAGAAATGCGGGGGTATTTTGAAATTGTTCAAGAAAGAATGAGTTAACTTTTGCAATTATTAATGTTTGAGGGTTACATATACAATTTAGGAGAACTTTAGGGAACATCATTGATAGGAATCAGAGAGAGAGAGAGATAGAGAGATAAGGAGAGATATTGTATAATGAATTCTGTAATTTCATTAAACCTTGAATGTTACACTTGACTTGGTATATATAACCAGTCGGCTAAATCTATATCAGCTGTGCAGTAATACAACAGGAAACACTAATGTAACTAGCAATCTGTTACACTAATCTGTTACACTAATCTATCCTTCTAACTAACTGGTGCGCCTAATACCCCCCCTCAAGCGGAGCCAGAAGAGGAATGAAGGGTCAGCTTGCCTCGAAGAAATGCCAGTCGAGTAGAAGACAACGATTTTGTAAACAGATCAGCGAGTTGATCCTTGGTGGATATGAACCGAACATCTAGTTGCTTGTTGGCCACCTTTTCCCGAACAAAATGGAAATCGATTTCGATATGCTTCGTACGAGCATGAAAAACCGGGTTGGAGAAGGCCGAACTGAGGCAGAGGGTGAAGGTAAGGCAAAGGGAAAATTTGTTTCATCAAAACGAACATTGCGGCTAATGTAGATTTTGCTAGTCGGGATATGAAGACACTTATACCCCTTTTGAGTTTGAGAATACCCCAAAAAGACACAAGGGAGTGAGCGAAATTGGAGTTTGTGGGAGGTATATGGTCGAAGTAAAGGATAGCAAAGACATCCAATTACTCGAAAGAAGGTGTAATCGGGGTTTTTGTTGAAGAGGAGAGTAAAGGGGGATTTATGAGGAGGTGAGGTAGGTGTTAGGCGATTGATAATGAACACCACGCTTTGAAACACATGGTCCCAATATTCCAAAGGAATGGAGGAGTGTGAAATAATGGCAAGGCTTAGCTCCACAATATGGCGGTGTTTGCGCTCGGCGACCCCATTTTGTTGAGGGGTGTATGAGCATGAGACTTGATGAACGATGTGCGGGAAAAGGCGTGAGATGGGCTTGTATTCCGTCCCACCATCCGTTTTAAGGATCTTGATAGTCGAGCTAAAAAGATTCTCAACTTGACTTTTAAATTTTGTAAACACATCAACAAGCTCATCTTTAGTATGAAGAAAATAAATCCAAGAGAATTTGGAAAACTCATCCACAAAATTCACATAATAGCGAAAACCATTCTTTGAAACAATTGGGGATGACCCCCACAAGTCCGAATGTACCACATGTAAAGGGAAAGAAGAATGAGAGAGAGAAGGGACAAAAGGCAAAACATGAGCCTTTGCTTGACAACAATCATTACAAAGATCCAATTTATTTGAGGTAATAGGCAACAAATGAGAATTTATAATGAAATGAGTGGTAGAGGGAGAAGGATGCCCCAATCTCTTGTGCCATAGAGAAGTCGAGACACGTTCTCCAACTAAAGCTTGAGGTGAGGAGGTGATTTTGTAAAGGCCATTAGTTTGAGTAGCTCGAAGAAGCGGCGGCCGCTTCGTGCGGCGGTCCTTTACAAGACAAAAGAAGGGGTGAAACTCTAAAATAACATCATTGTCTTTGGTTAATTTTGAGATGCTAATGAGATTTTTGGTTATATGTGGTACATGTAGGACACCATTCAAATCTAAAGAACCATTTGGAGAAGAGAGAGAGCAATGGCCTAGATTATGAATGATAAGGTGAGAGCCATTACCAACTTGAAGTCGATCTTGTCCACCATAGGCATTGAAAGAGGTGAGGTTGTTCAAGTCGGAGGTGACATGATGAGAAGCCCCGGAATCAAGAAACCATCCTTCATTCGGATTGGAGGTGGTAGTGTTGAAGAAAGCTTGAGGTGGAGAGGGATAGGCATCATTGTCGAATCGATACCAACACTCGAGAGCTTCGTGACCTCTCTTCCTACAAACTTGACACTGTGGCTTGTCTCCAGTTGGGTGAGAAGAAGGATATCCACGGCCTCTGCCTGGAGCTGAATTAGAGTGGAAATTAGCAGAATTCGGGCCCGAATAGGAATTAGAGGAATTTGGGCCTCTGCCTTGAACTGGAGTTGGTAGTAGCGGGCCTGAAGACAAATTGGGGGAGAAATTGGTGTTATGATAGGAGCCCCTGCCACGTCCTCTTCCTTTGCCACGACCTTTTCCTGCATAGAGAGCGGCAGGGTCGGCCGAATGAGAGGAGTGAGAGAACTGAGAGGTCAATAAGGCTTCGTGAGAGAGGAGAAAGGCATGGAGGTCCACCAGTGACACCGGAGTTGCCCGAGTTGTAATAGCGACGACAAAGGAATTATACTCCGCACCGAGGCCGCTCAAAATCGAACGAACAAGATCAGAATCAGAGATCGGATCACCAGCGGCCGAGAGCTGATCAGCAATCCGCTTCATGTGCTCAAAATATTCGCCACATCGCTGATTTCCGCGGACAGAGGTTTGAATCGATCGCCGGAGTTCCATGATGCGAGCTGTAGACACGGCGGAGAAAGTGTGATGCAGCGATAGCCACAGGTCACGCGATGTCTGGCTCTGCACATACTGGGAGAGAATACCCTCGGTCAAGGTGGTGCGAAGCCAACCGAGCAAGAATCGGTCTTGCTGATGCCAAGCCGAGAACTGCGGGTTAGGAGAGGAGACGCCATTGACATCAAGAAATCGGGCAGGCGGAGATACAGCTGGATCAAGGAACTTAGAAAGACCGAATCCATCTAGGATCGGTTCAATTTGGGAACGCCAGGTGAGGAAGTTGTCCCGCGTGAGTTTAGTGGATACTGGTAAAGTGATATGAATCACAGGATCAAGAGGAGCGGGAGGGGGAAGAGTGGAGACCTCACTGGTAGACATGGCAGCAGTAGTAGCTAGGGCGGAAGCAGATTAGGGAAGAAAAGAGGCTCTAGATACCATGATAGGAATCAGAGAGAGAGAGAGATAGAGAGATAAGGAGAGATATTGTATAATGAATTCTGTAATTTCATTAAACCTTGAATGTTACACTTGACTTGGTATATATAACCAGTCGGCTAAATCTATATCAGCTGTGCAGTAATACAACAGGAAACACTAATGTAACTAACAATCTGTTACACTAATCTGTTACACTAATCTATCCTTCTAACTAACTGGTGCGCCTAATAATCATAGGTAAGGTTTATTGCAACAGTGAAGCTAAAATTTTGTTTCTAGCATTGGAGACTGAGTTGGTGGCATTTGCATATGCAGGCAACAAGTGAAGAGTGAAGGATTTGATCCAATTTCTATAGGCAATATTGGCACAGTTGGTGACTGGGTTGTGGAAAAAGACGTGATCCTCTCTGATCCCCAAAAATGGAAGGATGTGATTCAGCCCGCCGTCGCTACACCATATCCATTAATTTCAAATGAGGATGATGTTGAAGCCTTCATTTCTGGTACATTTTCACCTCTAATCCATCCTTCCTTTCATGTAACAAACTCATGCTGTTGACATGTTCAGGGTTTACTAATGTTATAGTTACAAATCTGCCTTTAATAATTTAGCTGAGGCATGATCATATTCATTAATAAAATGTAGAAAATGGAAGCAATTGCGTTGGCTTATTTTGAGGATTTCTGGTGAACTAAATTCACATTGAAGTCAAAACTGTCAGAAGTAATGGGTTGGCTATAACCATACTGTCTTAGTTGATGTCTGACACTGGGTGTACAGATACTGCACTTCTATTATTTGTTCTTTCACCATACTGTTTTAGTTTATGTCGGTTGGCTTTAATACTTTTATGTACCAGTACGGAGCACGGGTTTTGAAATAATCAGTTGTCAAGAGAATAAAAAGGAGATCTGTATCCTTTTTTTGTAGGGCTTGATGAAGAACTGATTAAGGGTGCTGCTAAATGCACTGTTGGGCTTGACGACACCAAAATGGAAGATGAGAATCACCATCTCTAGTGTTAGTGGTATTTTGGTCAATTTGAAGAGGCTAATTTGTAGGCATGCTAATTCTGGTCCTTGCTCCCCCTCTCGAACTATCCATGAAAACCTCTCTGAACTTAATTAATTTGGCTTCCATTACACCCTCAGGTATGAAACAAAAGAGCCACTTATGAGGGTTTGAAATATGTTTTCGCTATCCTCACCAAAAGCACATAACTCATAGACCCTGTTGGAAACCATAGCAGCCTTGTTTATCTCCTCCTAAACTAATCTAAGTTGTTATTTGTAAGATGGAAGCTAGTGGCTTCTTTGAGGGGAGTTTCAGAGAGGTTTTTCTGTGTAGCTCCGAAAGTATGGTAAGACAGCAAGGCTACTGCTCAGAAGTTAATTAAAACCTGGAAAAAATGAGGGTAAATATAGATATGAGAAGTGTTGAGGGTATAAATTCTAGGTTTTCAGGAGGACGGTTTAAATACCTACACTGTTAGTCTGTTACTGTCTTTCATTATTATGTCTTCACTTTATAAATTTCATTAACTTGGATTTTAAAAATCAAATGTCAAAATAAAATGGATATATATGATCTATATCATGCACATCTAAAAATATATTGTTGTCTTCATTTTTTAAGGCATCTTGACTATGTTTTGATTGGTATCAAGACCTTGTAAAAATATATTGTTGTGAATAATTTATGGATGCTAATATTTTTTTCAACTTATTGATAAATTTAAAAATAAAATGGAAAAGTGATAAATATTATGTATATTGAAAAAAATAATATAAATCACATCTGATGATTTTTTTTTTAATTTATGCAATTAGAAAATTAAAATGTGAAGGCATAATGAAGACAAAAAAATAGAAATATTTGAACCCACCTCATTTATAAGTTCTAAGTATGAATACAACAATTGCAATTTTTTTTTTCAGTCAGGCTGTTGCGCTCCTTTGCTGCATGATTTAATAAGCAATACTCTATTGTGGAACCCCCAACTCTTCCTATAACAACAATCCAAAATTTATCGAGGACATTATTGCATTTTAGTTGTCCTGCCCATGATAACATCGTAGATAAATGTTACTAGGGCATTGCGAATTTTTCGATCCATTTTTTATCAGAAACCATGTATAGAAACTTCAAATTAAACCAACATGTATATCAAAGAAAGTCATTTTGTATTATATTCACCACTCAAGCTCCCTCCTTGATGAGTCGTTTTATAATGTTTAGAAAATATATATATTGAAAAAAAGAGAACATGCAGTTTCTCAAGGAACATTTAAAAAAGCATAACATTCCAGGCCAGCATCCCTTGTAAATTCTGCAGGGGGAGGTGTACCCGACCAACTCCTTTAAAACTTGCTTGTAAATCAACCCCTCTTTTCTCAAGATCCTTAACAAAAATAATAATCCGAACTCAATCGAGGATATTTGTACATGAATAATCTCAATTTGACCAATACAATTCTAAAAAAAATGAAATGAAATGCGCGGTGCTATTACGGTCTTGGCCCAAATTGAACCTTGGCTCAGAGCGAAAGAGGCCCAAATTAGGGGAGGAGTTCGGACACGGTAAAAATTGCTCCGCACCTCGCTTTTCTCTTCTTCTCAGAAGCAGTCAAGCAGAGGCGGATGTAAGAGGCCATATGGGCTCAATGATCCTCATTTTTTTTTTTAATTTTTTGTATTAATATATGATTTAGAGTAAAATGTCAAACAAGATAAAATTAATCTCATTTTCTGTAAAATTTTTTTATATAATTGACTCCTATATATATTTGATCCTCATAACTTAAAAATCTGGCTGGCTCTGCTCCTGCTCAGAGGCACACCATCGGTAACTCTCCGATGAATGAAGACAAGCAAGCTTTGAGGAAATATTAGCACGGAGAATCTCTGTAGTGTTTGACCAGCTAGATTTTACTGTATGGATCAAATGTATACATACATTTTACATTACTTCAAAAATAATAAGTAATTTACGAAACTCGCTTCATCAATCAAATAAGAATATTATCTTTTGTTACTCTTTATTTCTTCATTCATTTCTTTATTTTCAAATCTTTTAATAGGAATACGTTCTATTAAGATACTAGTCTTATAGGCACATATCTTGTTTCGTTTAATATTTACAATTTTTATTTAACGCTTTAAACAGTTATATTTCACATGACGTGTATGGTGATTAAATAAAAATCACATGATTATTCATCGTTATAATTTTATGTAATTTCTATACACGTATTAAGAAATATAATTTATTAAGTGTTAGAAAACCTATATAAATTATAAAAAAAACTAACTAAATGTTTATACGTATTTTTTTTATTAAAATAACTAAAAAAAAGTTGTTACATACATATTTTCGATGAAAATCAAATAACTAACTAATTATAAAAATTAACTAAATATTTTAAAAATAAATTTATTAAAAAGTTTTGATTACCGCACATATTGAAAGATGGCTGCGAATAGGGCTGCAAACGAGCCGAGCCGAACCGAATCGAACTTACCTCGAGTTTGAGTTTGGTTTGAATTAATTTCGAACGAACTCAATTTCGAATCTAATTTTTTACGAACTCAATTTCAAACTTTTACGAACTTTTTTACGACTTAAGAGTTATGACTTCTGGCTGGGCCATAGTTCGAAATTACAGCACTTTAATAAAAACTCAAGCATTCTGAATTTTAATTACACAGTACACCAAAGTTTATATCAAAGTTCATTACAAATACCAAAATTTATGTCAAACACCAAAGTTTAGTACAATCAATCGAAGTTCAGTACAATCACATAATCCAAAGTTTTCCTAATAGCCAACAGGAGCAACATCACCAAAGTTTTCAAATATCCAAAGTATTCAAAGTACAATTTAAATATCAATAGAAGTACAGAACAATCACCTAAGTCTTAGATTTATTATTACAAACCCAAATATTATCCTAAATAAAACATTAAAGTTCATTATTAGCGGAAATTAACGGTTCACATTTGAGTTAATTTCGAACTAAGTTTGGTTTGCGAACCTATTTCGAACGAACTAGGTCCAGTTTGAGTATGGTTTGAATTAATTTCAAACTAAGTTTGATTTGAATTAATTTCGAACGAACTCAATTTCCAATCAATTTTTTTACAATTTTTTTCGAATCAAACTCGAATCGAATTACAAACTACGAATTTTTTGTGCAGCCCTAGCTGCGAAGGTTAAGCACTAAATACAAATTCCTTTATTTTCGGACCCGATGACGAAGTTTGCTGTTGGCGTCCCCCTTGGACAATTTAAGTACGGATGGCAGCAATAAAGAACACAGGAAGTTGTCACCTTGCGCTTTATTATTAAATTTGGTCAAATTGTCAAATGGGAAAACGACAAATAACTTTTCTCTCTGCTTTATTTTTGACATTAGTCAAACAGACTTCTCATAAAATTATGCCATAAAAATTCTTAAAAATGGCGACTCCGTGACAAAGGTTTCTTTCAGTTGGAGTGTTGGACCAGAAGAAACTGTCATTTATTTCAGTTGCTCATAGTGGGTGGAGCCACAAGTATTTAGGAGGCATTTTTTTTATTTTGATTATGTTTTTCCTTTGAAAATTGAAAAATGTAAATATTAAAATAAAATAATTAGGTATCATCTATATTATATTTTCTATGTAGATGTCAAAAATAATAACATTTCAACTTTATTTTAATTGTTATCTACAACTTGTAAAAATACATTAATATGAATAAGTTTTTTACATTGATCTTTTAACTTATTGATTAATAAATTAAAAATTAAAAAGTAATAATTATTTATGTGTAGGGGTGTCAATGGCACCCTTTTATCCGTATACCTAATCTGTACCGTATTTGATAAGACGAGTACAGATAAGATTTTTTTTCGTAAACTTATTGGATACGGATACAGATACGAATAAAGCCTATTCTGTATCCGTTACCCGATTGGGTAACTATAAAAAATATTATATATATATATATATATATATATATATATATATATATATATATATATATAAAGAGAGAGAGAGAGAGGGGCTAATATCAAAACGTTTGTTCCTAGCCCCTGGTGCTACTAAGTAGTTTTTCGATTTTCAAAGTTCAAGCAGTCGATCTAAACCGTTAGATGTTCAATCTATATTAAAATGTGATTAGAGACCAAATTTTACATTTTTTGGAATTTTTTTACTATTTATTAAGATGGTTTGAAAATCGTTGTTTTCAATGGTGCTGGAAAAAATTTCAAAACAACGCTTTTCAAACCATCTTAATAAATAGTAAAATAATTCCAAAAAATATAAAATTTGGTCTTCAAGCACATTTTAATATAGATTGAACATTTAATGGTTTGGATCGACTATTTGAACTTTAGAAATCGAAAAACCACTTGGTAGCACTGGGAGGCTAGGAACAAACGTTTTGATATTAACCACTCTATATATACAGAGGTTGGCTAATATCAAAACGTTTGTTCCTAGCCCGTGGAACAAACGCTTCAGTTTTTATATTTTTTAAGTTCAAACAGTCAATCCAAACCGTTCAATATTCAATCTATATTAAAATGTGCTTGGAGACCAAATTTTACATTTTTTTGAATTTTTTTACTATTTATTAAGTCAGTTTTAAAATCGCTGTTTTCAATGATCCAGTACTTTTTCACTGTTTATTAAAATCAACGATTTTAAAACTGACTTAATAAATAGTAAAAAAATTCCAAAAAAATGTAAAATTTGGTCTCCAAGCACATTTTAATATAGAGATTACATCTAACTCTTTGGATTTACCAATTGGTTGCACCACGGTTCCGGAACAAACGTTTTGATATTAGCCAACCTCTCTCTCTCTCTATATATATTAATGAGCAATGAATATTCATTCTCCAACTACTTTTGATAGTTGTGTTACACTTAATTAATTATTAAAACACGTAAATAAATTCCAACAAATATTAATAAAGTTTAGACCTTTAAAATATGTATATATGTGTGAAATGAATGTGTTTTAATGTTTTATTTAGTAAACAATAATAAAAATTATTATATTAGCATTACCCGTAATTTACCCGCTACCGTTTCGTTATCCGACAATCATAACGGGTAAGGGTAGGGTACGAGTAAAGTAATTCGTAGTGGGTAAGAGTAGGGTACGGATAAGAATAATTTGTAACAGGTACGGGTACAAAAATGTTTCCACCTGATTCTTATCGTATCCGTTGACACCCATAAATTTATTTATACATATAAAGAAAATAATATCAAACAGTTTCATTTTGCATATAACTTCTAGAATTTTTGTTATTAGACAATTAGAATGTGAAGACACAATGGAGACACTCAAAATAGAGACATTTGAATTCTCTTCTTTTACTTTATACTGTTCTCAAAAACATTTGAAAATATAGATTTAAACAATTACAAAATTATGTCTCATCTGGATATTTTGAATATACTTAATATTCAAAATAATTAAAGCTAGTGTGCACTATGTTTACCAAGAAGGCTTGGTGAGTATAACTTCAGAATATATCGAATTGGCTTCAAATGAGAAATCCAAACTATTGAAACCGATCTACTTCACGAGCGATGCGTGTACATGCAAAATTTTTAAGATTCCAAATTCATTTAGTACAAAGTCAAGTGGTAAAAAATGAAGGTATATGAGTTATTTTAATGTATTTATTTTTCATCATTGTTTGATTGCTTGACTTTATACTAAATGAATTCGAAAATTTGAAAATTTTACATGTACAAATATCATTTGTGGAGTAGGTCGGTTTCAACATTTTAGATTTTTCGTTTCAAACAATTCAATAAATTTTGAAGTTATATTCATCAAGTCTAAGTCTTCTTAGTGAGTAAAATGCATGCTATCTTTACTTGTCATTTATTTCAGTTGCTTATAGTAGGTGGAGCCACATGTAGTCAGAAGACAAGTGCTTCTCGATAAAAAAAAAATGCGAAGATGGTTCAAATATTTTTTTATTCTTCATTATGTATTTATTTTAAAACTTAAAAACTTAAAAATTAAAATAAAAACGTTAGGTATCTTCTGTATCTAGGGGTGTAAACGGATCCAGATTATCTGGTCCAAATCCGCTTTGTATCCGGTTACTATCCGTATCCGGTTACTATCCGTATCCGTTTAAAACGGAGCGGATACTTAACGAATACGGATACGAATATATATTGAACATAGTCAAAATACACGGATACGGAAACGGATAAATTTCTATACCTCTAAACGGAGCGGATATCCGCACATATCCGTATCCGCTGCATCCAAAGCGATTTCTATATATGATGTCTCACTTTTATATTTTTTCACTTGTGGGACTAATTTTTAGTAGAGATCCGGACCTTATATCTTTTTTATATTTTGTAAATCGAACGCGTTATATGCTGAAAGGATTTCATATTTGAATTTTATTAATTGGTATTTGTATCTTAGAATACATATGACTCAATATCCGACAATTATCCGTTCCCTATCCGTATTCGGAGATTATCCGCTCCGTATCCGTATTCGGTTAAGGCGGATATGGTTTTAAGTTTTGATATCCGTTTATTATCCGTATTTGTATCCGTATCCGCTCATTGAAAGACGGATACGGATTTGGTATTAGCATTATCCACTCCGAATCTGCTCCGTTTACACCCCTATCTGTATCATATTTTTTATGTATATGTAAAAAGTTATGGCATTTTAATTCTGATTTGATTGTTGTCAACAGCTTGTGAAAATATATTGATGTGGATATTTTTTAGAAGTTGATTTTTTAACTAATTGATTTATATAAAAAAAAATTTGGGAAGTGATATTTTTTATTTAAATATAAAAATCAATATATATCAGTTTTATTTTGGTATATAAGTTTTATTTGTTTTTAGTTAATTAAAAATTGAGGTGTTGTTTTTGTGGTGTTGTTTTTAACTGTGTAAAGCATTTTCTTTCGCAAAGCATGAAAAAGTCAATGCGTTGTCTCTCCGTCTGCCCCTAATCCGACGAATCCCAAATTATTTATGACTCGAACTATCGATAATGAAAAGAAGAATATGCTTGGGTAAAATACTCTTTCTAGTTTATAAGAAAATGGCTAATCATTGATTCTTGTCTATGTTCCAAGATTTTCAAAATCACGGATATATTCGTTATTAAAAAATAATGATTATTAATATAGTAATATAATCTCAGATTTTTTTTTTTTGTTTACTTTTCTATAGAACATTCTCTTGTAGGTGGAAACAATTATATGCAATATTCATGATAAGCTATTTAATTATATATCCGAGTTACTTTAATTAACCAATTATATATTAGACATTTGTCATTCATAATTCACACCTCAATTTTGGTAAGATTAATCTGTTGTGCCAAATATGTTTGGATCTATTCCTAGAACTATATATCATGCATGCTTACAAAAATAATAATAATAAGTAATATTATTTTGTTTAATTAAAAGTCATTATTCTTAATTTATATTTGGTTTTATAAAATAATTATTCTTATTTGTGCCAGGCACATGTTTTGCTAGTTTAAATATTTCAGCTAAAAAAATAAGAAATATGATCTGAATCGGATTCAAAATTTACTAATCCGGGTTAACACTATTCCGAACTACTATTCTCTGTTTGAGTGTGTCTGGATTAGTAAATATGGACTATTCTTTGTCTTTAGTAAAATGCATGAGTGCATTTGGATGGATGAAGAATAGTCACTAACCGGGTTAGCACTATTCCAAACTACTATTCTCCGTTTGGGTGTGTTTGGATTACTAAATATGGACTATTCTTTGTTTGTCTTTTGTGAGTTTTCTCACTATTCTACTAATCCAATATTATACACTACTACAGAAATGGTCATTGTACACGGCACATTGTATACGGATTTGACAATTTTATACAAAAACCGTGTGCTATTGTAATTTTTTGGAAGCCCGAAATATCTGTGGGATCTATTACACGGATATTTATTAAAGAATCAGTGAAGAAAGCCTTGAGAGAGCTACACGGACGTTTATCAGGAATTGTAAACGGATTATTGTTTAACTAACAGTGTAGATAGCCATGAGAGAGCTACACGGGTATTTATGGTGAGAACCGTGTAGAAATATGTAAAATACACACGGATTTTTGTTTAAATAACAGTGTAGAAACCTTTGACAGAGCTACACGGCTGTTCACATAATAATCCGTGGAGAAAGGTTATTGTAGGGTTTTGATTATCGATACACGGTTTTGCCAATTTTATACACTGCACATTGTACACGGTTTTGTTAAGTATAAATCCGTTTAGAAAAGTGTAGGGTTTTGGTATAAAAGGCCTTCTCCTTCCCCCGCCGTATAAAAGGCCTTCTCCTTTCAACGCCGTTTTGATCAAGTAATTCAACAAACGGAAAGGTTAGAGTTTTTTCAATTCATAGGTAGATTGTAGGTTCTCCTGTATAACCTTAGGAAGAGAGAAAGACCGGTCACTTTACATATCGCTTTTGATCAACTTTGATAATCATTTCACGGTTAATAATTGGAATTTTGATTTAGGTTTATCAATTATGTCAGATCGCTTATCTATCAAGATAAGTCGCTATCTTTGGAGCTCATCTATCAATTAGACGAGCGATGTGATATAATTGATAACCTACATCTGGACTTCACTTCTGGCATGAATATCTCCTTCATCTCTGGCATTTATTTTCCGTTTCTTCCTCTAATTTTCTGTTACTTATTGTTGCTTACTTACTCATCATTTTTTTTTATTTACAGATTGTGATGAACTTTCCGATGGACAGCATGTGATGAATTTCATTTTCTTTTTATTTTCACTATATTTTATTTGACGCTTGACAAGAACATGTTTTTTCTTGGTTAGGTTCCAAAGAAATGGGTAAAACTAACTTTCAATAATAAAACATGTTCTTTAAATTAAATCATGTTTTGATCACTTGTTTTTGGCGGTGTATAAATGGCATGTGGCAGTGCATTGTTGTTTAATTTCTTACACAAACCCCCTTTGAATAAGATGTGGTTTGCGAAAGAATTTAAACAACAACGTAAGAACACTGCCACATGTCCATTTATGCATCGCCAAAAACAAGGGACTAAAACATAATTTAATTTTCAGAAAATGTTTTGTTAGGTGAAAGTTAGTCTGCCTCATTTCTTTGGAACCTAACCAGGATAAAGCATGCTCTTGTAAGGTGTTAAATAAAATATGAATTTATGCATATTAGTAATGTTTTATTAGTGAATTTAGTAATGTTCTTGTAATGTTTTATTAGTGAATTTAGTAATTTTTGTGAATTATAGTAATGTTCTTGTAAGCATTTTCTTGTAATGTTTTATTAGTGAATTTAGTAATTTTTGTGCTGTAATAGTAAATAAGGAGTTGAATTTATGAATTTTGTAATGCTAAATATACATTTATGAATTTTGTAATGCTAAGTATAATTTTTGTGCTGTAATTGGAAAACTGGATGACAAAATTATCTGAAAAACTGGAGGGTAATCTCAATACTGAACAGATCTGGCTAGCAAAACTGGAGGCTAGCCCAGAACAAAAAAAAATCTAAAAAAATATATAGGGCAATCATACACGGATATTTACCTAAAAACCGTGTACAAACGGTAATTGTAGAAATATGCGAAATTCACACGGCTGTTTGTTTAAACAGCAGTGTAGAAATCTTTGACAGAGCTACACGGCTGTTTACATAATAATCCGTGGATAAAGTTATTCTAGGGTTTTGATATATATTATCGATACACGGTTTTGCCAATTTTATACACTGCATATTGTACACGGTTTTATTAAGTATAAATCCGTGTAGAAAAAAGTGTAGGGTTTTGGTATAAAAGGCCTTCTCCTTCCAGCGCCGTTTTGATCAATTAATAATCTCTCTCTCTCTCTATACGAATTGGTCTGATTTCTGCGCACAAGGAGCCCGGATCTGAGATCTTTGAAGTTAATTTATTTCTCCTCTCTATCTTGCTAAGGTTAGTCGTGTATATATTTATCTTTTCTTACTCTAATTTTCTGTTACTTGTTATTGCTTATTTAGGTCAATTAGTAATTAATGCATGCATGCTTGATTTGTTGAGATAATGTAAATAATTAGTATATTAAATAGAGTGATGCATGTATAATTGTGCTTTTTCTAATAATAGAGTAATGCATGTATAATCAACTAATGCATGTATAATAGAGTAATGCATGTATAATTGTTAGTTTAGTGATGATTAGCTTGATAATTGTGCTTGTTTAGTAATGCATGTACAATAGAGTGATGCATGTATAATTGTGCTTGTTTCTAATAATAGAGTAATGCATGTATAATCAACTAATGCATGTATAATACTGGACTGCATGTATAATAGTTATTTTAGTGATTATTTTACTAATGCATGTATAATTGTGCTTGTTTCTAATAATGTTGTTTTTTGTAGAACCATGTCACATTCAGGTGAGCAACGATGGCTCTTCGCTTTTGGTGCCAGTAGCCAGGGTTTACAGAGGGTAATATGAAGATATACATGTTTTAATAAAGAAAGAGTTGAGTAAAAAGTTGGATGAAGGACCTTGTAAAAAAAGGGAAGAGGTGAGATGAAGGACCTTCAGAGCCGGATGAAGAGCTGAATGAAGAGTCGGGCACAATCTTGTCAGACTGAAAAGATTGTGTCCGACTCTTCATTCGACTCTTCATCCGGCTCTGAAGGTCCTTCATCTCACCTCTTCCCTTTTTTTACAAGGTCCTTCATCCAACTTTTTACTCAACTCTTTCTTTATTAAAACATGTATATCTTCATATATATTACCCTCTGTAAACCCTGGCTACTGGCACCAAAAGCGAATCTTAAGTTTATATATGAAATCACTATGGGATCGAGTCTCAGGAAGAAGGATATGTCTACCCAGTATGGATTTGTGTAATATATGCTCAATATGGATTTGTGTGATGTTTCAATTTAAATTTTGTAATACTCAATATGGATTTGTATAATTTAGTGTACATGAATTTTTAGTTTACCCTTATTAATTGACCGGTTTGTATGCCATCCACCTATTTTGTGTTTCAAATATAAAGCATGTTCTTGTAATTAAATAAAATATAGAGAATTTAGTAATTTTTTGTGCTGTAATTGTAAATAAGGAGATGAATTTATGAATTTTGTAATTGCTGAACATGGATTTGTAATGCTAACTATGAATTTTGTAATGCTAAGTATAATTTTTGTGCTGTAATTGGAAAATTGGATGTCAAATTATCTGAAAAATTGGGGGTAAACTCAATATTGAATTTTGTAGCAAACTGGCTAGCAAAACTGGAGGCTAGCCCAGAAAAAAAATTGTTAATTGAAAAATATATAGGATAACATACACGGATATTAAACTTAAAACCGTGTCCAAATAGTAATTGTCACGGATATTAGTTGAATATCCGTGTACGAAATAGCTACAAGGAAATTTTTTTTTTAAATCCGTGTAGAAAAAGACTAGCCCATAAATAAAAAAAAAACCCAAAAAATATATAGGACACGAAAACTTTAATTCTATTCATCAATGAACTATAAATTTCCATAATAATTTTTAGCATCCCTAAACAATGGGATTTGCTGCCCGAATTTGCAAAATTAAAAGATAACCTAAACGAAATTAGCTACCATTACACACGGTTCTTAAATACAAATAGCCGTGTATGATTTGTTAGAGAGCTACACGGATTTCTTAACGAAAGATCCGTGTCAAAAGTAAATGTACACGGTTGTTTCTTGAAAATCCGTGTAGAAACGCATTCTCCTATGGGGCATAACCCAGATTTTTATAAATTTTCATAGAAGAGGCTAGCATTATAAACACGGTTCTTAAATACAAATAGCCGTGTATGATTTGTGAGAGAGCTACACGGATTTCTTAACGTACGATCCGTGTAGAAAAGTCTTTGTAGGGTTTTGGTATAAAAGGCCTTCTCCTTCCAGCGCCGTTTTTTTTTATCAAGTAATTAATACTATCTCTCTCTGTATTGAATGCGCTGATCCGATTTCTGCAAAGGCCAGCAGCTGGTATTATCTGAGATCTTTGAAGTTTGTATTTTCTCCTCTCTATCTTTCTAAGGTTAGTGTATATATATATATATTTTCCTTTTCTTCCTCTATTTTTATGTTACTTATTTGTACTTATTTAGATCGATCATGTGTAAGTAGTGTATTGTTGTCCAATAACCGACCCCTACTGATGCTTTTAGGTCCTTGCCCGTCCATAATTAATCCAATAGGGATTAATTTTGGATAGTCCCCGTTTTGGGACTGCTCTTTGAATATTGGGACTCATTTAGGATGTGAACACATATTAGCGGGATTTAATTAGTAATTGAGGAAAGTTCGACGGTATTTTCCCTTAATGCTCCTACGAGTATGTGGTTTTTACGCATACTTGGGGAGTTAAGGGGAAATGCTGCCGAATTTTTCTCAAATACTAATTAAATCTCGCTAATATGTGTTCACATATGGGACCTAATATTCAAAGAGTGGGTTAGGATTGTAAACCGGCCCTTTGTAAGCCTAGAATTTGGTACCAATTTACATGTTGACCATGATTAATTGAAATCATTTTTTTAATTCAATTTACAGATGGATCGAAGTTGGATGTATGAATTGCGACGTGATAGTGAAGAATATTTGGGTCGCGTTGATGAGTTCATAAAATTCGCTGAGAGGTATAGAGTGAAGATGAAGGAAGCCGACATTTTGTGTCCTTGTAGAGATTGTAAAATTTTTTTAAGATTTGGGGACTCCGAAGAAATTAGAGCTCATCTGATTTGTCGTGGATTTAAGAAAAGATATACATGTTGGTTCATGCATGGTGAGGAATTTGGGGAAAGTAGTTGTACCAATAAGAATTCTAACCGTTGTGAAGAGAGCGATGAGAATGTAGAAAATTTGGATAATTTTGAACTTGATTTCAGCGATGATGATTTGAATGACGAAAATTTTGATAATGTTGAACTTGATCGCAACGACGATGATGAGCTGCAGACGGAAATCGGTGAAAATGTAGTACACGAGTATATTGATAATCTGGAGGACATGTTACATGATGTGGAAGATGAAATTACTGATAAAAATTATGATAAATTTCAATATTTGTCTAATGAATCCAAAAAGCCGTTGTATCCCGGGTGTACCAAATTTACAAAACTGTCAGCTGTGTTGAAATTATTTAACCTGAAAGCAGAAAATGGTTGGAGCGATAAGAGTTTCACGTCCTTATTAAAGCTTTTAGGAGAAATGCTCCCGGATAACAACGAGTTACCCCGTACAATATATCAGGCGAAAAAATTGATATGTCCAGTGGGTTTGAAGATCGAAAGAATACATGCATGTCCGAATGACTGTGTATTGTACCGTAATGAGTACGAGGCCATGCATGTTTGTCCTAAGTGCGGTGTTTCTCGGTATAAACGTAAGGACCAGGGCACTACTGATTGTGACGATGGCAAAAAGGGCCGGCCTCCGGCCAAGGTGTTATGGTATTTGCCGATAATACCGAGATTCAAACGGTTATTTGCAAATCCCAAAGATGCGAAGTTATTGCGTTGGCATGAAGAAGGGCGCAAAAAGGACGGTAAACTAAGACACCCGGCTGATTCTCCTCAGTGGAGAAATTTTCATAGACATTTCAAAGATTTTAGTTCCGAGGTAAGAAACCTCAAGATTGTGGTGAGCACAGATGGAATGAGTCCATTTGGAAGCATGAGCAGTCGGCACAGTACTTGGCCAGTTCTGTTAGCCATCTACAATCTTCCTCCTTGGTTGTGCATGAAACGCAGGTATATAATGATGTCATTACTAATCCAAGGACCCAGACAACCCGGAAATGACATAGATGTATATCTCGCACCATTAATCGAGGACCTCCAAAAATTATGGCGTGATGGCGTCTCGGTGTGGGATGCGTACATGAAAGAGACCTTTAACTTGCGGGCCATGGTGTTTTGCACCGTAAATGATTTCCCCGCGTATGGGAACTTGTCGGGTTACACTTGTAAAGGAGCAAAAGCGTGCCCTATTTGTGAAGATGATACGCAGGTGCTGAGGTTGAAGAACTGTCAAAAGAATGTATTTATGGGGCACCGTAGGTTTCTTCCAATTAATCACCCATATCGTAAGAAGAAGAAGGCATTCAACGGGGAGGTTGAGCTTGGAGTGGCCCGTCGTCCATTAGATGGGAAGGGTGTCTTCGAGCGTGTTAAGGACCTTGATGTTGTGTTTGGAAAGTGTGCCACAAAACCGCCGAAGAATATTTGGAAAAAGAAGTCCATATTTTGGGCCCTACCTTACTGGGAATATTTAGAAGTGAGACATTGCATAGATGTCATGCATGTTGAAAAAAATGTCTGCGACAGTTTGACTGGTTTATTATTGAACATTCCGGGGAAGACTAAAGATGGTATCAAAGTTCGAAAAGACATGGTAGAAATGAGAATACGACCCGAGCTTGCACCGCAGGAGAAAGGGAAGCGCACATACCTACCCCCCGCAATGTGCACGATGTCGAAGAAAGAGAAAACAAGCTTTTGTGAATGCCTCCGTAGTATTAAGGTCCCATCAGGGTATTCTTCGAATATTAAGAAGCTGGTGTCGATGAAGGACCTGAAACTGGTCGGTCTGAAATCTCACGACTGTCATGTTTTATTGACACATATGATTCCTGTTGCAATTCGGGGGGTTTTACCAAAGCCCGTTCGTCAAACCATTACGAAGCTTTGTTTTTTCTTCAATACAATAAATTCCAAAGTGATAGACCCTCTAATACTGGACTCTTTGGAGGTGGAAGTCGTCGCTACTCTTTGCCAACTTGAGATGTATTTTCCGCCATCTTTTTTCGATGTTATGGTTCACCTTGTTGTTCATCTAGTGAGAGAAATCAAGATCTGTGGTCCTGTGTTCATGCGGTATATGTATCCATTCGAGAGATACATGGGAATTTTGAAAAAATACGTAAGGAACCGACATCGACCCGAAGGTAGCATTGTAGAAGGATATTCCACAGAAGAGGTGATTGATTTTTGCACCAACTACATGACCGGTGTCTGTCCTATTGGCGTTCCAAAGTCTCGATATGAGGGAAGGCTCCAGAGAGTCGGGACAATTGGGTTGAAAGCCGTAGTTGCTGATAGAGATGAACTACAGAAGGCGCATTTTTTGGTACTACAGCACATGACAGATGTTGCTCCCTATATAGATGAGCACATGGCAATCCTTCAACAAGAGTACTACACGAGAAGTCAGAAGTGGCTTACCAACGAGCATAATCGTTCATTTGTAGGATGGCTGAGAGAAAGGGTGCAGTCACACCCCGATAGGGGGCCCGTAAATGAAATTGTTCGACTGCTGGGCAGGACCCCGAATTATTGTTAGAACATTCCAAGGATACGAAATTAACGGATATACATTTTACACTAAAACCCAAAGTGATAAGAGCACGATGCAAAATAGAGGGGTGACGTTGGTGGCGACGTCTCAAGAATTCAGTAGATCCGGAGATTCCCGGCCGGTTTTTGCATCAAAGTCGTATTATGGCGTTATTGAGGAAATTTGGGAGCTCATTTACAGTCCTGACCTCAGCATTCCCTTGTTTCGGTGTCAATGGGTCGAAGACCGGGGTGTTAAAGCTGATAACGACGGGTTCACACTCGTTGATTTTAATAAAGTTGGGTATGTTGATGATCCGTTTATACTCGCCAAGCAAGCAACCCAAGTCTTTTATGTCACTGAACCGAGTGATAATAGGTGGAGCATCGTCCTATCTGGGAAAAGAAGAATTGTTGGGGTACAAAACGTCGTCGACGAAGAAGAGTATGACCAGTTCGACGAAATACCTCCATTTTGTACCGACGTGCAAACTGAGGTAGCCTCAATTGAAGAACAAGACGAAGCAAACTATTTGCGATCCGACCACAATGAAGGAATATGGGCCGAATGTAATGTGAAATCAGCGGAAAAAAAGAGAAAAAGGAAAAAAAGAGAGATGTATAATATTTATTTTGTTTAGAAAATAACTTTTTAATTATCTTGTTTGGAAACAACTTTTAAATAATATTCTAGTTAAAATATTTCTATTTCAAAACAACATAAAGGTTTTTACATATTAGTTCACATATTAAATATTAGTAAAATAATATTTCCAGTTAATATATTTCTATTAGGATTTGAAAATTAGTTGAAATATTACATTTCAGTAAAAAAATACTGGCGTTTCAAACATTTCGAGTTGAAATAATACGTAAACTTATTTATCGTCACTAACAAATAATATAAAAAATAACAAGTTCAACCACGCAATGTTGTCAACTACTCCACACACGGCCTTTTATTTAATAATACGTGAGGAGAATAGTAACGTACACGGATTATTAACTAAAATCCACACAAAATGAGGAGAGCTACACGGCTTTTTAATGAAGGTCCGTGTATAAAGGTAATCACACACGGATGTTAGAGTAAACGTCCGTGTGTAAAGAGTTTAGGGTTTCATGGGGATGGGAGCTACAAGTGATGTATCCAGTAACTATTCCTATGTTATTAATATATGAAGTATTTTTATTTTTTATTCTCTTGAACTCTATTTTATTTAACCTTTTTTGTGCTATTCACATTTTTGAACATTTACACTTTCCAAATTTGAATTTATGATGCATGTAAATAAGTTAAACAAAGCTTGTCTTAAAAATTTATCAAACTTGGAAAAGTCCATTTGAGGACAGACAAGTATTAGTATTTGGTTTTAAATATTAGTTCAAATATCAAATATTAATAAAAAATATTTATATTTCAAACATTTCTAGGTCAAATATCAAATATTAGTTCAAAATAATACATATAATAAATCATTATAACTTCAAATAATACAAAAAATAAGAAGTAAATTCACTTAATATTTTTAATTACTTTCTGCACGGACTTTTTTTTAATAATACGTGTAGAAGGGTCTTTCTACACGGACGTTCAACGTAAAAGTCCGTGTAGCTCTCCTTCATTCTACACGGTTGTTAGGTTAATATCCGTGTAGAAAGAGGGTTACAATATAATAAATGACTTGGCTCGCGCCGCTTCGAGTCCTTTGCCAATTTCACCTATCTATTTCTCGAAGGCCGAGTACCCTCGTTGCGATTTCTCCAAATGCTCAACCTTCCTCTCCAACTCAGATTGAAGAACTTCGCCCGGGAGGCTGCATGTGCCTGTTCTGCCTTCAGAGGAGGGAGAAATCTGAGTTGGGAGAGGAAGGTCGAGCATTTGGAGAAATCGCTTGCTGTGGAGTTCTATTTCTAAAAAGAAAATGATCCCTATGAAGGTTTGGTACAGGAACTCAGTGCTCAATTGCAGGTTTTCAAATATCTCGGATGCAAGTTGCAAAGAGTTTAGGGTTTAGATCTCTAGAAGGGTGCTACACGGTCTTTTAAATAAAAGTCCGTGTAGAAAGGGTAAGAGACACGGATGTTAAAATTAAAAAGGGGAGGCAATTAGTGAGAAAGAATAGTTTTTTAATTAGGGATAGATACTTATGTTTGTTGTATAATTTATGTTTTTGTTTTGGTATTAAGTGATGATGTATCCAGTAACTATCTCTATGTTGAAATTAATATATGAAGTATTTTTATTTTTTGTGCTCTTGAACTCTATATTATTTAATTTCCAGTTACAAATTAAAACTTGAGAGTAGGTCCGATGAGCATCGGACCTACTCTGCTGACGATGGGCTTAATCACCGTCTATTTGATTTAAAAGTCGTGCGGAATCGTTTAAAAGCACGTTCGTATCTGTTTCAGTTTCCGTGCGGACATATCTTAAACTAGATCGGACGGTCATCATCGTTGAACATGAAAGTAGGTCCGGTGGTCATCGGACCTACTCCCTTCTCTTTAACTGAACATCTGTGTAGAAATGCAAAGCGAGCTACACGGACGTTTAATGAAAAGTCCGTGTAGAAAGGTATCGTACACGGATGTTTAAGTAAAAATCCGTGTACAAAAGGTGAGGGAAAGTGAGGCGGGGAAAAGCCAACCTAGGCGAAAATTTTCGTAAAATTTGTTTTGAATTTTTGGGAGTCCCATCAGAGAGCTAAAGGAGGGAACTTCGAAAAAATTTGTCCACAGAGATCGAGGAGGGATAGAAGGGCTTTCATAAACTCAAAGGTGATGTAATATCTGTGGTTATATCCGACCGTCTAATCATTATGATGCACGAATATTAAAGGATCTTGTGCATCATCTAGAACCAGATCTAAACAGAAATATTATGTTACCTCAGAGAGGGCGGAAAATCTACCCACCACCTCCTAAATGAAGACATCAGGACCGTTCTTCGTTTATCGGACGGTCAACAAAGCTTGATATTTACTAATCACCTAATACATGTACAACAGTACATACGAAAATAATTCAAAAAATATATTTTTATTTTTTTTACATCTTATATGGCCAAATAATACTTGTACATATTATTTTTATAAACTTTCATCATTGTATGTCCCTTCAAATTGTAAAAATATTTTTGGACCGTTCATTTTCAAGCGGAAAATCAACGGTCGATCTGCAACGAAATCATTCCATATATGTTTTAAAACGATCAAGGGAGAACATTGAATGTAACCAACATAAAAGTTTGGAAAATTTATTATGATAGAGGTTTGATCCAGCACGAAGTGTTTGTGGCCATACGATACTTCAATATTCAATGAACTAGATAAATGGGTAAATAAAAATAATTTTTGATCAAACTTTCACGGAAGACAATAAATGCAATGCTCTTTGATTTGAACGGTCCCGATCAATCAACGGACTAACTATTTTTGTGCGTCTTCACAATCTCACAAGGCAAGAGTTTATGTTTCATGAAACATAAACTCTTGCCTTGTGAGATTGTGAAGACGCACAAAAATAGTTAGTCCGTTGATTGATCGGGACCGTTCAAATCAAAGATTACATCCTTTAATCAAGTGCAGCAAATTTTGATGGAATTTTAACTTCATTTACCCATCCATCAAGCTGTATTATCAAGCTGTATTACCCAAAGTGAGTTCGATGGGCTCTATCACCGTCCGATCTATCTCAAGATCCGCACGCACGTAGATTAAAGCTGGCGCGAAAGTTCTGGCGGGAATCAATCGTTATGTACGTATTTTTTATGGGAGCGCGCAGCTTGGGTCCGATGCCCATCAGACTCAAAGTGGGTTCACGCCAGAACGTTCGCGCCCAGCCGCTTGGGTCCGATGCCCATCTGTTTTACGATTGATTCCTGCCAGAACTTTCGCGCCATCTTTAATCTACGTGCGTGCGGATCTTGAGATAGATCGGACGGTGATAGAGCCCATCGAACTCACTTTGGGTCCAATGGGCATCGGACACAAGCTGCTCTCGTACATAACATATTAAAAGTAGGTCATCATAATTCAAAAAAGTTTATCTGATTCGTTCGTATTTGCTTGCGATGGGTTTAATCACCGTCTATTTGCTTTAAAATTCGTGCGGAATCGTTTAAAATTCGTTCGTATCTGTTTCAGTTTCCGTGCGCGCATATCTTAAATTACATCGGACGGTCATCATCGTTGAACATGAAAGTAGGTCCGGTGGGCATCGGATTGCTCCCTTCTCTTTAACTGAACATCCGTGTAGAAATGCAAAGAGAGCTACACGGACGTTTAATTAAAAGTCCGTGTCGAAAGGTATCGTACACGGATATTTAATTAAAAATCCGTGTAAAAAGTTTTTTAATTTGCAATTCCCGGAAATTATATATTGTGAAAGCTAGCTTTTGTAATTATTTTGTAAAGTCCCCATAAATTATTTATTCTTCATATCAGGTAAGTGTTAATTTATGTTTTCAAATCAGATTATTTAGACAGCATTAAGTATTTTACTTAGAATCAACGTTTTAAATATTAAAGGTTTTTAAGTAATAACCTTTGCAGTGCTTATATATTGTTGCATGTTGTTGTTTTGTGCTGCTAATTCTTATCTATAAAAGTATTTATTTAGATAGCATGAAGTATTTAACAAAAAAAGAAACTGTGTAAAAAAAAGATTGTTGATTAAAGAACAAAATATATTACATAAAAAAGGATCCCCATACATCGTACCAAAAGAAATGATCCTCATACATGTACCACAAATTTAAAGAAAAACTACAAAATAACTACAAAGCAAACAAAAAAAAAACTTAATTAAACTATTTAGATGGTGGTGGCTGCCTTGGACGTTTAATCCAAGGGAAGAATGGTCTGGCTGCATTGCCCCTACGTACGTAGGGCTTTGGTGGTGGGTGCCCCCTTGGGCTTCGCCGTGGCACACTTGAGGGGGGCCATGGCCATGTCCTCTTCACGTAGGGAGGAGGCTTTTCGAAGCCGGGAGGGACTGCGGGACCTTCGGCAGGGAGGACGAGAGGGACTTCGGGAGGGTTTGAGGGGGGCCGGGGCCGTGGCCCTGGCACATTTGGTGGTGGGTGCCCCCTTGGGCTTCGCCGTGGCACACTTGAGGGGGGCGGTGTCACGGCCATTTGAACATACCAAATCTCAATCGGGGTTTCTCAGATTATATAGAATTTTGAAGAGTCCTTTCGTCTTCTCCTTAGAAATAATAATAAAGAGGCAACTTTTCGAATTCCGTCGTGGAATTGTTCAAATTAAACAAACCTTAAATAAATAATCTGATTTTTATACTTTTATCACGGACTTTTAATTACATGTCCGTCTATAATTGTAAAAAGACACGGACGTTTAATTAAACAGCCGTGTTGAAATTATTCGTGCACGAGTGTCGTTCCAATGTCCGAAAAGGTATAGAAACGGATGTTAAAATCAAGTCCGTGTCGAAAGGTCTATCTACACGGACTTTCCGATTAAAGTCCGTGTCGCTCTCCCTCATTCTACACGGATGTTAAGTTAATATCCGTGTCGAGAGAGGCTTTCTACACGGATGTTTTATCCAAAAAGTCCGTGTAGATCTTGTACATTTTGAAACTTAGCTCGAGTCCTTCTTCCCCACCTCACCTCGATTTCGTCGCCTCTCCTGTCCAACCAACTCTCCGGACCGACAACCAACCTCTTCTTTCTCGGGGAAACGCTCAACACCTCCATTGCGAAGAAAGTTCTATTTTTTTTTGGTATTTACTGGAGGTATTTACTGTATTTACCTTGTTATTTACTGAAAAAGTTCAATTTTTTTTTATAGAACCATGTCGATTGAGAATGAGCACGTAGATATGATGGAAGAAGGCGAGCACCAAGCTGCTGCCCAATCAGGTTCGGCCAAAAGGAAAAGAGGTCCGACGATGTGCGCGTCCACGTCCGAGGCAAAGCAACTGGACATCGAGTTCAGTAAAAATGGGTATGCGAAGGGTCCACGGTCGGCTGAGTACAAAAATTTTGCGTGCACCACGGTGAAGCAAAAGGCAGACATCCTGGTAGAGAGATGGGATCACTTTTCGAAAGCCCAAAAGACCGAGTGGTGGAACATTGTGAAGGTGAAGTACCTAACCAGTTAACATATTTTTTTTTAATTGTACATGAACTTAAATGCAGTAATTTGGGTGTCAATGCAGGCTCAGTGGAACATCCCGGATGACATCCCGGAGGTGGTAAAGGATAAGACCTTGAAGATAATGAATGAAGCTTGGAAGCAATTCAAAAGCACACTGAGTACGGATTGGATGGATCAAGGTAAAAACCCGGTAGGCTACTATACTTGGCTGACTCAAGCGAAGTGGGAGAAGTTTGTGGAGATGAAGAGCACGGACGAGTTCAAGGTATGTAAATTCAGCAAAATTACCTTTTTTCCTTTATCGATTTGAATTATATTGGTAAATGGTGTCCGAAATAGGCACCCTGTTGCTGTTGTTCCAGTCATATATAAATGTGAAATGGTGTTTATTTTGAATAACTGAATTAATATGGAGTTGAAATGGTACTGTTCCACTCACAACTTGTAATTTTTTTGCTTGCTTTTTAATTGGTTTGTTTACTTTTTAATAAATGGAAAATAGTAGCTAGGCTAATTTTTTTACTTAATTTGATGTGTGAAGAAAAAAAGGGAGGAGGGCAGGAGGATCGTTGCAATGAACAAGTATCCGCACAAGTTGGGGTCGGGTGGTTACCAGGGTAAAAGGGAGGAGTGGGCTAAAATACTGGAGTTGAACAAAGACGATGACTCACCCGTGGTTAGGATAAAAAATACTAGGGCCCGAAATTGGGCGTTGGCAAGGTCCGAGTTAACCGCTGCCGGGAGGATAGTACTACATCCCACGTTGCGACCCGTGGCTCAGAGAATGGTAAGAGTCGTTCGTTAGAACTATGTGTAATTCAAGCGTGTTAAAAACTTTGTGTACATCACTAATTCTTTTGCGTGTCAAACTAAATTTTATATTCACAGTTGGAGGTGGAGGAGGAGGTCAATTCCGGTGCCCGGTCGGTCGAAAGGCAAGATGACTCCTTGTCCATAGCGCTCGGGAATCCAGAACACCCTGGTCGAGTAAGGGGCGTAGGTGCCTACAGGGGCTGGAAGGACGTATTCAATGGACCGAAACCTCGAAGGAAATCTCGTGCGAGAGTGAACAAAGACGAGATAGTTGCGCAGATACGCAAGGAGGTGAGCGCCGAGTACCAGGCAAGGATGGACGAGTTGGAAACAAGGTTGCGCCACGATTTTACAGCTATGGCGCAGCCAGCAGAGCAAGCACCTCCCACCCCGACGGGAGTTCGGCGAAGTAGTCAGGCATCCGGGACGTTCGGATACGATTTGGATCGTCTAAAGGTAATCACTACTTGTTCGTATTCTAAAGGCAATTACTACTTGTTGGACAATATTTCAATTTAAAAATAACTACTTGCATGAAATTGCAGGACGCCACAGCATGCGAACTCGTGCTGTGGCTCGGGAGTAAGCCTCTGATTGTTGCTAAGGTCATGGTACATCCAGCAGCCGACAAAGTGCACAATGAGCAGCTACTTCCCGGCCATGCCGCCGTACAGATTGACAATGTCGTGGAGGGATGGGGGCGCGTACCTCTTCCTGTCCAAAGACCCGAGAATGGCATGCTCTATGTCGAAGATGCCCGGCTATCATTCGTGCAATGGCCCAAGAATCAGATTATTTTGGATCAGGTAATGCATAAATAGTCAAGTTATTTTGTTACATTCAAAGCACTTCCTTTTCAAATACTTGAAAAAGGTAAAAAATTTCGATACAGACAGTAGGAAATGATGGTAGTCGCACGGAGGGCGTGATGTCACCGGTACGGAGGGACGAAGCAGAAGGACCTTCCCAAACAGTTGCTGACCCTGCTGCCGGAGCAGCGGTTGCTGACCATGCTGCCAGACCAGCAGTTGCTGACCATGCTGCCGGAGCAGCAAGGTCAGCAGCTGCAGCTGGAGCAGCAGGGTCAGCAGCTGCTGCTCCGGCAGCAGGGTCAGCAGCTGATGCCCAACCAGCAGGGTCAGCAGCTGATGCCCAACCAGCAGGCCATGACCCTCCTGCCCAAACATCAGAACCTGACCCTACGGCCGGACCAGTAGTTGCTGACCCTACTGCCGGACCAGCAGGCCATGACCCTCCTGTCCAACCAGCAGGACCTCCACCTCGTCTGCTCACCGAGGAAGAATACAAGCTCCTTCCCGAAAAGGATTTGCGGGTTCTCCATGACCGCTTGATGGCGGCACCCAAGGACTTGACGGAAGTCGTCATACCTGTCCCTCCGGGGATATTTCTACATGATGGCTCGGTTGTACTGCTGCCGTTCACCGACTTCAAGGACTTTCTACATGCCTCGGGGTCCGATAAATGGCTCTCCGTGGGGCACATCACCATTTTCCTCATGTTAGTGACCAAAAATTGTTATATCATGTGTATAGCACTGAAGAATATATTCTAATGTCATATGATAATTTTTCAGGAGGCTAATCAATAGTACTAACTACAAGGGCAAACAGAACTTGTGTGCTTTTCTGGACCCCAGCGTACTTAGTGCGTCGAACGTGAAAAATGCTCCGAGGGAGGCTATGGATTACCTGTGTGGCGCGATGCTCCAAGCTACTAAGGCAAAGAAGAAATTTCTTCTCTTGCCATACCACCAGATGTTAGTTCTAACCTTGTGATTAAATATATAAATAATTGAAATCACACCATCAAGTCAAGCAAACACGTGTCTCACTATTATATATGCCAAAATATCTGGGTACTGTATGCTAAGATCCTATAATTCTTCTCCTCCCACAGGGGACACTGGTGTTTGATCATCATTGTGCCTTGCCTGAGTGCGGTTTACGTCGTGGATTCTTTGCAGCCCAAAGAAAAGATCGGATTTAGCACGTGCAAAGAAGCAATCTACCCGTATGTGCAAAAGTAAGCAATAATCTTTCACTATGTTTGATTTTTTCCCAATTATAACAAATTGTGGAATTGCTAATTAGAGTCACTACATTTTGTAAGGGCTTTTGCTACATACATTAAACAAGGAGGATTGCGCAGCAAGGACAAGAAAATGGGAAATAGGTTGACTTGGAGGTGGTGGCCGGTGAGCACAACACAATTCTATAATTTCATATTTTGTTCAAAAAATTATTGTCATTCTAACATAGGCCGCTAAATGTAAATTGTAGAGCCCGCAACAGGAGGCGGATTGGGAATGCGGATATTACATGATGATTTCTATGTTTCTCTTTGTCGAAAAAATGCAATTCACATTTCCAGATGTGGTATGTAATTCATATTAATTGTACCTATATAATAGCAATTGATATTTTCATATTATGCTTACTTATAATTCTCATTTCATTAAATTAGCAATTGATATTTGCGACTGTCTTGCGTCTACCTTTTATTGTTACTAACTAATACCAAATTATAATTGTAGCAACCATCAAAGCAAGCTGTGTACTCCAAGGAGCAGATCGACCATGTAAGAGGTAGCTGGGCAAGATGGTTTGTATCTGAATATTGTAATGCTGAACATGGATTTGTATAACAATTTAGTGTATATATGAATTTAGCAAGCATAATTTAATGTCAAATTATCTGGAAAACTGGCTAGCAAAACAGAATGGTATATGAATTTTGTAAGAAAACTGGCTAGCAAATTAAACTGGAGGCTAGCCCAGAAATGAAAAAAATCAAGAAAAAAGAATGGGACAATTCTACACGGATATTAAACGAAAGCCCGTGTGAACGTCCGTGTAAAACACAGTAATTCCACACCGTTGTTAAACAAACAACCGTGTAGAAATGAGTACAGATATTCTTTTATACAGTCCGTGTATGATAATTAAGAATGCTTCACGGATATGAAGTTAAAAGTCCGTGTGGAAAACAATACTTGACACCGTTATTTAACAAAAACCCGTGTAGATCGTTTTCGGTGTCTACACCGATTATTTTATATTTGTCCGTGTACGATAGTTATGACAGGACACGGATATGAAATTAAACGTCCGTGTAGCTAGAGTAATTCGACACGGTTGTTCTGACTAATGTCCGTGTAGAACGAGTTCGGAGATACAAGGATTATTTTATATTTTATTGATTTGCTAAGAGAGGGACACGGATATACAATTAAATGTCCGTGTAGATAAAGTAACCGATACGGACATTTAGTTGCATTGTCCGTGAATAAAGAGTAGTCGTACACGGTCGTTTACGTAATATCCGTTTTGCTCGATTATATGGAGAGCGCCACAGGCAGGTGTATGTTCACGGCTCTTTATTTGGTAATCCGTGTAGAAAGCGTTAGATATACACGGGTAAATATCCGTGTCTATAGAGGGTACCTTTTATACACCCTCAACTCATACACGGCAGGGAAATCCGTGTTGCTCTTCCGGTAATGTCCGTCTGCAATCTCTTTTTCTGTAGTAGTGATATTGGATTAGCTACTATTCTCGATCTTAGAGTTAGCTCTATTTCTTGTTTCATTTAAACATATATGAATATGCTACTGAATATAAATTCATAAATAAATCTTATACATACTTAAATACTTAAATTTAAATTCAGATCATATAATCCGATCCATAAACAGTTATAATAAAACCTCTCATCTTTTAATAAATAAAGAGTCATAGACAGGTAATCTTTTTTTGGTTGCAGATATAAACATTGATTTGCACATATCTGTGATTACTGCATAAGATCTCTCTGAGGGAAAAAAAGGAGAAAAAAGTGGAGACTGGAGAGCCTGACACAAACAAAAATTCAAGTCTAGATTCTCTGTCGGCGCACACAAGGGATGGTGGACCTTCTCTAAGAATATTCACTAAATGAAACACCTGTCCCATGACCGTGATGGCTTATTCCCGCACCATATTTGGGTCTCATCTTTTGTGATATAACACAAGATTCACATATACAGAGGAATTTCATTGAGCTTTCTAACGCTCAAAGAAACGAATACAAAGTACACATCAAGAATCAGTCTAATCTACATGACTCTCATACACAAAGTCATGGATTTAAAATCCATAAAGCTCAGAAATCTTCTGTAATATAAATAAGAGTGTGAATATGTAATGGATGGATTGACCTCAAACTCATGATTTCAAAAAATACTTTCATTTTTTGTGCTTTTATGATGTTTTTACTTTCAAATTTTGTAAAACAAAAATTCTAAAATTTATATGTCAAAATAAAATAGTTAGTTGTAATCTATATTATTATCTCTACGTACCTATAAAAAATCATTTTTTATTTTAGTTTTATATGAATCAATAAGTTAAAAAACCAACGTCTAGAATATATTCATATTGGTGTATTTTTGTAAGCTCTTAACTGTTATTCTTAAGGCACCGTTAATTCTCAAAAACTGAAAAATAATTGCAATAAAAATAAATAGATGAGTTTAGAGAAATTGACACGCAAGATGATAACGGAGTTCGGCTTAAAATGCTTACGTCTCCGGGGCGTCGCAACCGCTGCTCGGTGTGCCTTTCTATTACTCAACAAGAAAGGTTAACTTGTGAACCGGTGAGCCCTTACAACCAATGGGAAATCACACGGCCAATTTGAGTAAAGAACGAAGTCTCTAAGTTTGAAATCTCAAGAGAAACACTCAAAAGCTCACTCTAACTTAATCTAACTCAAAATTAGTGAAGTGAATTTGAGGTTGTTTGAGGGATATTGAGCTAAACACAGAAAATCGCTTTTGAAAAATTTGGGGTGGCTGTATATCTGTTGTTTGGCTCAAACCCTAACATCTCTATTTATAGTGGCAGCTTCGGAATGAGCATTTTGCCATTAATCGTTACCAACGATTATAACCGTTACCAACAATTTGATCATTTATAGAGTTAGGGTTCAGCTCTAATTTTTTTTCTGTGTACTTTGTATAATCGTTAGCAATGATTGAGCTCTGTGAAGTTATGTTTTGAACTTTGAATTGTTTTCTGTGTAACTTCCATAATCGTTACCAACGATTAACAATCGTTACCAACGATTGAGCTCTGTTTGCATTGACACTATAGTCTGCCACTAATCGTTACAACGATTGTCAATCGTTACCAACGATTGATCCCTGTTTCAACATCAAATTTACTTTACCAAGTTTACAATTTTTACAATTTAAATTCTTGATAAATATCTTGATGTTTTCTTCGGTTCAACTAATCCATATTGGAATTCCAATTTGTCTTGAACCTGCATAATATCTCAACTCGAGAAAATTGTTAAATTCAATTGTTATATGTTTTGCAAATTAGTCAAACAGTTTAATTAGAGTATTGCTTACAACAACATTAACACTAATTAAAACAAAATATAAATGTCAATGCATAGAAAAAATGATATAAATTATAACTAACAATTTTATTTTGACATTAAAATTTTTAAATTTTATGTTATTGTAGTTATAAAAATGGAGGCATGATATATGGAGGCACAAAAAATGATAATGTTTGAACCCCTCATAGTGTGAAGGAATATGTAATTGTATAGAATCTTGTTATGAAACACAAATTTCACATTAATAGTATAATAACATGGTTTTAAAATTGCGTTGACAAGCAACATTTAATGGTTTATTGTTATTATAAAGAAATAGAGGGGTTGGAGCTTTAGCTAAATAAATGGATGAAGGATTAAAATGATAATTCTATGGCATAATTATATTATTATTCTTCAATTTATAAAGAAATATAATTCGATATCATAATACAGTTGGATCATGTTTCTTGTATGATAAAACACGGCATGCACATTAATTATTTAGTAAGTTTTTTTTATGCTATTCTCCTTTTTTAGTAAATATAATAAAAAACTAATTAGCATTGAATACAGTTCTAACTATTATGTATTTATTTTGTCATTTATCGAATCAATGTTTTGGATTTTAAGGAAAATTTATAGTATTCTCATCTAAATTTTTGAAATAGTCAATTTTCTCAATAAAACACAATAATATTTAATATCCCAATACAAATGTAATATGTTTTCTTCTATCTCTTTTAACTATTTAACATTTTACTTAATTATTTTAAAAGTAAAATTGACAAATATATCTTCTAATTTTAATCGAACATGTTCATTAATGTTCTAACAAGGTTGAATTTACAGGTGGGGTGGATTGAATAAGAAAAAGAAAAAGAAAGACTCTTGATCTTTTGATTTTGACAATGAGTGAGGTTATGGTACTATGCATAGTGCATAATCCCGCGCTATGGACTAAAATTTTTAGTTTGAAAATTCTAACAATCGATCTGAACTGTTCAATATGGTCTCTATATAAATATGTACTTGTAAACTAAATTTTATATTCTTAGAATATTTTTACTATTTTTTTAGATGAGTACAAAATCACTTGAACTGAAAATTCTGAACCATAAAAAAATAGTGATTTTCTACCCATCTAACAAAAAGTAAAAAGTTTCTAAAAAATATAAAATTTAGTTTATAGGTACATATTCATATGAAGATCATGTTGAACGGTTTTGATCAACAGTTAGAATTTTGAAAACAAAAATATTGATGCGTAGCACGAACCTAGGGGTGTCAATGGGTACGATACGGGTAGAGTGGAAGCATTTTCATATCCATACCCACTAAAAATTGATCTTACCCATACCCTACCCTTACTCATTAAGAATTGTCCTTACCCTACCCTACCCATACCCGTTAAAATTATCGGGTAACGAAACGGTAGCGGATGGATAATGAATAATAATAGTAATATAATAATTAATTTTATTATGTTTTTATAGAATATCAAAACTCATCATTTCACACATATGCAATCACATTACTAATAAAAAAAATGTACAATCAATTTCAACTAAATTGTTTTTTTATAAAACAAGATAATTTGAAAACACAAATATCTATTCGGATAAATTCAATTATTTAACTAAAATAACAAACATGCAAATAAAAGTAATATGTTTAACATTTTTCTTATAGAAAAAAACATACACTAAATTACAAATATACATCACTAATTATTGCAAAAATATTATTATATGAAATATTACAAAAATAAATTTTACTATCACTAATTAAATATTATTTTATATAATTACCCTATAGGGTAACGGGTACGAAATACCTTTTACCCATACTCATACCCGTTTAGCGAACAAAAAAAGATCCTTACCCATACCATACCCGATAAGCTAACGAAATTTTTTTTTTATCCATATCTGCCTTAACGAATACTGTACAAGTAGGGTAAATGATTAAAAGGGTATCATTGACACCCCTACACAGACCAATCCGCGCTATACCTAGTACCATAGCCTCACTGGCTCACTCTTTGACGATTTAGTTGAAATTCATCGGTGCTACTCCTGCAGTCCTGCTCCACCTCTCTCTCCTCCTCGTTGTTCTTCAATTTTTAATGGAGAGAATAGGTCAAGCTACATCCAAAGAAAGAGACCAGACATAGAATTGTTGTATGGGGTACGGAGAGTTCTCTGCTTTGTTTCAGAAATCAGAACCCAGTTTGGATGAAGTGAAGGAGGCGTTCTCTGTTTTTTTTATCAGAACAGAGATGGTTTAGTCGATGCCAAAGATCTGCAAAGAGTACTAGTTAATCTCGGATTCAGAGGAAGGCACGAATCTTGATGCATGCATGTGGGTGATTAGGCAACATGATAGGAATGCAGATGGCAATGTCGATTTAATTGATTTTTCTGGACTTTTGGAGATGAACCTTTAATTTGGAAACGGTGATTAATTAGAAACAATTATCATTCAGGTGTGTCTCGAGTTGATTTTTATTTTGATTGTAAATTAGTGGTTGATATATGAACATATTTATTTACAGTATTGTTGGAGAGATTTTATATTGACAACATAACTTCTAGTAACAATGACAATCAATTTAACCATGCTGTTCAGATCTAGAAATGTTGAAACAAAGTGCTCAAGCGGAGACGAGGTTATGAGCGGTTAGTGACACCGATTGAGAAGACAGAAAACATGAAATAATAGACAAAAAGAAGCAATATGAGGTTAAAAGCTTTAAGCTTGTAATGAGATTTAGGAATTCATTTCTTTATTATGAATTGTATTTTGTACATGTTACAGCAGCTGCTTATATAGCTTGCTAATCCATCTCAGCTAATAGCTAATGCTTCTAAGCTAACTGTCTAACAACTATTAGTTACAAATCTCTAAAATCAATCATGACAGAAGTTGTAACTAACTAAGTCTTCCTTTGACTGGCGGTTATCCTATGAGCCCCCCCTCAAGCTGAGGGTGCTTCAAGAACGGTCAGCTTGTCTTTGAGATGCAAAAACCGTGTAGTGGCAAGTGGTTTGGTGAGAGCATCCGCCAATTGATCATGTGAAGAGAGATAGCTAATGTGCAAGGATTTGTTGGCCACTCGTTCGCGGATAAAATGGAAATCGATTTCAACATGCTTGGTGCGGGCATGGAACATGGGGTTCGATGCTAAGAAGGTGGCGCCGATGTTGTCACACCAAAGAGTAGGTGGACATGAGAGAGAGATATGTAACTCGGCTAGCAAGTATTGCAACCAAACAAGTTCCGCACTAGTGACGGCCAAGCTTCGATACTCCGCCTCGGTGCTTGAACGAGACACCGTTGGTTGTTTCTTAGATCCCCATGAGACAAGGTTGGAGCCTAAGTAAACACAAAAACCCGTGGTGGAGCGGCGATCATCAAGAGAGCCGGCCCAATCCGCATCGCAATATGCATGAAGTGCAAACGAAGAAGCCGGTTTTAGAAGCAAGCCATGAGATATGGTGCCTTTGAGATAGCGAAGAATACGCTTCACGGCTGCCCAATGGAGAGTGGTAGGAGATTGCATGAATTGAGAAACTTTGTTGACCACAAAAGAGATATCGGGGCGAGTGAGAGTTGCATATTGCAAAGCACCCACGATTGAGCGGTACAACTTAGGATTCTCATAAGGATCACCACCATGTTTAGAAAGAGATGTAGAGGGAACCATGGGGAAGGGTAAGGAGTTGGCATTGTCCATGTTAGCTCGAAGAAGAAGGTCACCAATGTACTTGGCTTGAGAAAGATGAAGACCGGTTTTGGTGTGGAGGACTTGAATGCCAAGGAAATAGTGAAGCGGGCCAAGATCTTTTAAAGCAAAGGTTTGTTGGATGGAAGAGATGAAGGTACGAATGTGTGTCTCATGACTCCCCGTAATGATAATATCATCCACATAGACTAAGACAATGAGTGTAAAGTCCTTGGTGGATTGAATGAAGAGGGAAGGATCATAGTGAGAAGCATGGAAACCCTTTTCAAGAAGAGCGGTGCTCAAGGTGTTAAACCATGCATGAGGGGATTGTTTGAGCCCGTAATTGGCTTTATAAAGGCGACACACAAAATTGGGTTTGAGAGGATCTTCAAAACCGGGTGGTTGTTGTATAAAAACCGTTTCATGAAGATCACCATGGAGGAAAGCGTTTTGCACGTCAAGTTGCCGGATAGGCCAACCAAGCGAAATGGAAAGAGTGAGCACAACTCGAATCGTTGTAGGGCGAACAACGGGACTAAAAGTGTCGAAAAAATCGACCCCTTCTTGATGAAGCCCTTTTTCAACAAGTCGGGCTTTATACCGATCAATAGAACCATCGGCTCGCCTTTTTATTTTGTAAACCCATTTGCAACCAACGATATTTTGATCGGAATGTGAAGGAACTAAGACCCATGTGTTGTTCTGTAGGAGAGCATTAAATTCGGCCTGCATGGCTTGAATCCAGTGAGGGTGATCTTTTGCTTGTTTAAAGGTGGTAGGTTCGGTTAGAGCAAGATCTGTAGCAAAAGCAACATGATCAGGAAATTTCCTAGGCTTTCTGGTGTTGTCTTTGGTACGTGTAGTCATGGGATGACTTGAGCTAGGATTAGGTGGCAACCTGGGATTCGGTGGAATAGAAACAGGATGCAAAGCAGCGGGTTCGGTGGGAGTATGAGGAGTAGTGCACTGTTGAGAGTCTTCAAAGTTGATGGGATCGGGTACAAAGCTGGAATGACCCGAACTAGGAAGGAGTGGTAGCGGATTAAAGGGGGTAGAATCCAAGGATGGATCCGCTACAACAGAAGGAGCAAGAGGCATAGATTGTTCTCCGGTGACTGTAAGAGGCGCAGGCTGCAAGAGAAAAGCTAGCTGAGAAGAGTCATCAGGAGGCCGAGAGCTACAGGTGCCACTGTTGGTCCGAAAAGGAAAATTATGCTCATCAAACCGAACATGCCTGGAAAGAAAAATTTTATTAGAATCCAAATGTAAACATTTATAGCCCTTTTGCGCAATGCCATAGCCAAGGAAAACACATGGTAGAGCTCGGTTTTCGAGTTTGTTCGCATAATAAGGCCGGGTATATGGAAAGCATAAGCAACCCAAAACCCGCAAGAATTGATAGTCGGGAGACTTTCAAAAAAGAGAAAAATAAGGGGAAGAGGAGTTGTTGCATGAGGGTAGTCTATTAATTAAATAGACCACACTCAAAAAAATATTGTCCCAATAAATCCCCGGGATCGAAGCATGTGCCATAGAAGATAAAGCAAGTTCGATAATGTGCCGATGCTTTCGCTCGGCTAGGCCGTTTTGTTCCGGCGTGTAGGGACATGTTGTTTGATGAAGAATAGAGGGAAAATACCTTGTGATAGGTTTATACTCCGTACCGCCATCGGTACGCAAAGATTTGATGGAGCAATTAAGCAAATTCTCCACTTGAGATTTAAATAAGGAGAAGATACGAAGCACCTCATCTTTGGTTTTCAAAAAATAAATTCATGTATATCGGGTAAAATCATCAATGAACAAAATATAATAACGAAATCCATTAGATGAAAGAAAAAGAGCCGGACCCCACACGTCCGAATGTACAAGTTCAAGGGGATGCGAAGAAGAGAAGTGCTAAGAGAAAAATGTAGCTTATGAGACTTGGCCAAACAACAATTATGACACAAGCTCATTTTATTTGTGGTACAAGGTAAAGAAAAAACATGTAAAATGCGTGAAGTAATCGAAGATGAGGGATGACCAAGTCGGGCATGCCAAAGATCGGCCGATACCCGCTCCCCAATGAATGCTCTAGGAGAAGAAGAAGAAGGAACCAAGTAGAGGCCATTAAGAACCGTGACTTTGAGAAGAACCCTCTTGGTGCGGCGCTCCTTGATGAAACAAAAATTAGAGCAAAATTCAATGAGAATCGAGTTGTCTCGTAAGAGCTTAGAAAGGCTCAAAAGATTTTTCGTAAAGCAAGGCACATAAAGAACATCTTTTAAGAGCAAATGAAAATTAGAGAATGAGAAAGAAGATGAACCAATGTGACTTATATGCATACCGGTCCCATTGCCAATATGAAGTGAATCCAAACCTTCATAAGGTAAGTAAGATGACAAATTATTGAGATCATTTGTCACGTGATGGGTTGCACCCGAGTCCAGGTACCAATCTGACCCGACGAAGTTCTGGTGTTGCTGAGCCACATTTGCCTGATAAGGAGAAGGAGCCGAATGAACCAGATTTGACTGAAATTGCTGCTGGGTTGATGAATTCGGCTGGGGCTGAGGTTGGGCTGCAGCAGCATCACCAAGGTACCAACAGGCCTTGGCCGAATGGCCTTTCTTTGAGCAGATTTGGCATATGGTGGACCGATCAGGATTATAAGGCCTGTTAGGAAAAGAATTGGGCTTAGAAAAATCCGGAGGCATGTGAGGAGGTGTAGGGTTAACGGGTCTTGGAGCCGAACCCGAATTATACCCGGAAGAGGTGTTAGGTTTCGAACCCGAACCCGGACGCGAGTTATACCCAGAACGAGGTCGGGGCCCCAATTTTGAGTAAAATGCTGTCGGATTCTGTGTGAAGGGAGAGAAGAGGGCAAAATCAACCCTGATTGAGCTTCCAGGCGAGATTCGTGAGTGAGGAGAAGGGATTGAAGTTCAGGGGAAGAGATCCCTCCTTGCCGAGCGGTAATGGCGACGACAAAATTGTTGTAGTCGGAGCCTAAACAGCCAAGAAGGTGCATAACGAGATCATCATCGGAGACCGGCGATCCTATAAATGCAAGCTCGTCGGCGATTGCCCGAAGTCGCTGAAAATATTCAGTGCAAGAGGACCCCCCCCTTTGGTGATAGTTTGAAGGGATCGCCGGAGCTCATTCAATCTCGCCCGAGAGGTTGCTGAAAACGTCTGCTGTAAGGTACGCCAAAGGTCAGCGGAAGTGATGCTGGAGACCACTTGGCCTAAGATCGACTCAGACAGAGAAGACCTTAGCCAGCCGAGTATCAGCTGATCCTGTTGCTGCCAGTGCTCAAACGCCGGGTTGACTCGAGATTGCTCTCCCACGGTAATGGTCTCAGCTGGAGGTGAATCGTGCAGGTATTTGTATAGTTGATAACCATGCAAAAGAGGTACGATATGAGATTGCCATGCTAAGAAATTATTGCGGTTCAATTTGGTGGAGATAGGTAAGTTCAAAAGCACAATTGGCTCATTTTGATTTTGAGGAGATGGAGTGGAAGAAAGAGGATCAGGCATGGTTACCAGTATAGCTCTGATACCATAAAAGCTTTAAGCTTGTAATGAGATTTAGGAATTCATTTCTTTATTATGAATTGTATTTTGTACATGTTACAGAAGCTGCTTATATAGCTTGCTAATCCATCTCGGCTAATAGCTAATGCTTCTAAGCTAACTGTCTAACAACTATTAGTTACAAATCTCTAAAATCAATCATGACAGAAGTTGTAACTAACTAAGTCTAACTAACTAAGTCTTCCTTTGACTTTGACTTTGACCGGCGGTTACCCTATGAGAGGTGCTTGAAAAGACAAAAAGAAGCAATATGCGGAGCTGGAAAAACAGAGAAGACAAAAAGAAGTAATATGAGGTGCTTGAAAAGACGCTACTTGAAGAAAACATGAAGGCAGAAGCGCAACAATATGGATTCCAAGTAGGAAGGGAGCAAGATGACATTGAGAAATAATAGACATGTTCATTAGAGGGTATATTGATCATTTTAATTTTTGAAATAATTAATAAAATATTAAATAGTTAGAAAAGAAAATAATATTAAATTTGTATGAATATATTAGATATTGTGATGTTTTAATTGAAAAATTGACTATTTCAAAAACTTAGATGGGCACATCAGAAATTTTCGCTAGATTTTAAATATAAAATTAACGGTTATAACGATGAAGAACATCATAATTTTTTTTTTACAAATAGATATGTTCGACAAACTCCAAATGCAAAAAATCAAAACAGTAACCGAACTCCAACTGTTCCAGCTATACAGGAATGTGGTTAGCGACCCGCTGTATGTTTTGCAACAAACTGATCGTCTCAAGGAATCAAAAGAGAAATATCAGCGGTGGTGCCAAGTCCGTATTCTCTGCGGTATCGCACTCAGTCTAGTAAGCTGGGTTTAACTTTCAGCCGAGTAATTAAAATTTTAGTGCCTATTTAAATACATGACATTTATTTTTGAGATTCATGCCACGATTAAATAACAGTATGAATTTAGTAATTAAACGTGCAATACTAAGATACCGACATGATCCAAGTACCGAGATGATCCAAATTCTCTGGTGCGCGGGTGGCACTAGCAAATCAAGCAATTCAAAAAAGGTTCAGTCAAAACAAAACTAGACAAAACAGCCACCCAATCGTACAAAAAGGTCGGCACTAACAAAGTAGAGGCAAGCACCAATTCGTACAAAAATGTCAATCATAAATCAAATATTAGAGAAGTGCTCAATCAACTGCCGACGATAACACATTTAAAAAAAAAAAACTGCCGACGAGAACAGAGGGGACCACAGACCAAGACCTCGGCTTCAAATTGGTTAAGCTCTCCATCAATTAACCAACTCATGCTTGAATTCACGTGAGCAGCTTGGGTCCGATGCCCGTCGGACCCAAAGTGGGTTCGATGGGCTCGATGACCGTCCGATCTCCTTTAAGATTCACGTCAGAACTTTCGCGTCTGCTTTAATATTCGTGCGCACAAATCTTAAAGGAGATCGGACAGCCATTGAGCCCATCGAACCCACTTTGGGTCCGATGGGCATCGGACCCAAGCTGCTCTCTGAATTCACATCCCCTCAGGTTACTTAGATGAGTACGATTGAAACAGACGGTCCAGGATTAATCTTTTAACCTGGCACGAATCTCAAAGCACAAATAATATTGCCCCCTGCACCATCCCAAATAGACATCGACTGAAAGTAAATCTAGGCCGTCCGTCTCAATTATGTTGAGTCAGATACCTGAGAAGATACTGAATACTTGTAAGTATACACTGCATTGTTTTTTTAATCCCGGAATGAGTGGATACTTAATAGTCATAATTTCTAAGTTTTGTAGAGAAAAATAAAGATTTAACTTTTCAAATTTTAATATTTATCAAGGATCTCTCGTTCGTTCGTACGAATATGACACTAACCTTTGTCAGTAAATCAATGATTAATTATCATAAGAAGTTCAAAGTTAAAATAAAATAGTTGTCAAATTTTTCATACATGTTCAGCATCCAATAGCGAAAATTGTAGCTAAATATTGGTTTGCCAAAACAGAGCTCTTTTAGGTAATTTTTTATTTATTAAAGAGCTTTGGTATGTCTAATATTTTATAGATGTTATTTTCAAGAATTGTATCAGTATGTTTTCTGGAGAAACGGAACTTGCGTCAGTGCTAAATCTGTAATTCTCTGTTTTTTTAGATAAAATTAACGAGGAATTCCATATTTTAGGATGTCATTCTTTACACAATAATAAAATTTAAATATTGCAGATACCAGAAGTCACCAAATTGCGTTCATACTGCATACCTCATTGATTAATTGAAATAATTTATATTCAAATGTAATGCAACACCTGTGGCTTAATTAGTGAAAGTATATATAAGAATGGTTCCCACTTGAACTGAAGGAGATGGCATTCCAAACCGAAATTTATTGTTAAATTTTTTATTCAATAAATATAACATTCGAAATCGAACCTCTAAAATTTTATTAAATGAATTTCAAAATTTCAAAATTCGATATTTGAAATTCCTTCCCATACATATTTTCAGTTGAACAAAAAAGAAAGCAAAAGAAAAAGAAAAACATGAGCCGTGATTTCAAAGTCAGGTCAATCAAAGACACTGATTTAAAAGCTTGGTCCTTCATTAACCATGATTTTATCAAAGGTCGTGATTTCAATGTCCAATACTTCTCTTTATAAAAAAAACTGTAATTTAAGATAAAAATTTATTTTTGACAATCAACTGGTGAAAATGGTAATGGACAGAATTTAAATTTTTTTCTATCTTTTAAAAATCTTGAAATTTGTTTAGTGTTTTATTTAAAGGTTTAATTTAAAATTTTATATATATTTTAAAGTTCGGCATTACCAATCCAAATTGAAACAACTAATCCTGGTTTGGCAAGCAATTAATATCCACGTTTTCCTTATTGTTGGTTCAAGTTAAGACGCAACATCAAAATCACGTTTAATTTAGTTGGCTAAAATATTACTTTCACAAGAAGATCACATGTTAAAAAAAAATTCAGTATCTACACTAAAAATAAATTTTGCTCATGTTTCAAATTAAAACTAGGACGTCACATTAGTTTTGAGATTACAGGGAGATCACAAGAAATTCATATCCCCTCAAGTGTCCGAGAGAGTAGAATATTCTCAACCGAACTAAAATTAATTAGGTGCCTATTTAAAATATAGGAGGGTTTGTTTTGAAATTCATATAAGATTAAAAAGGACTCAGATCTCATTATGCAAGGTCAAGCTGGGACAAACCCACAGACAGCCAGAGGGGGGCAGCTGCCCCTTCTGGATTTTGAAATTCAGTATTCAGTAGAAAAATACAGGTCCGGTACTACTTTGCTTTTCCCTGAAAATTATTTTGCTCCTCTACGGAACTGAAAAGCCCGTCAGACCATTTCAAAAGCACTGTTAATGAGAAACTTTGTTGTTTTTTATAAAAATTTTATAGAAACTTATGTATCCGGACCAACTTTGTTGTTTTTTAATATGTAAAATGATATTATTTTGTTGTTTTTTATTATGTAAGATTACTATTTTTATTGTTTCTTATTATGTTGATTGTTTTTTTATCTAGTATCTGATTAGTTAATGGATTTAAACTCGATAAGTTATTTTAACCCAATTTCTGCTCCTCCCTGACAGAAATTCTGCGTGCGCCCCTGATGTCAGATATTGCACTGGATCTGAATTCGATCTCAAGTAACGGTTGTAGATTAGATGTGGATAATTCTACGTGTTGCACCTGCAAAATCTCAATATAACAAGATATACCTCCAAAATTAAGAGATAATATGAACAGTCTTTCAAAGTCACGAAAAGAGGACAACACTCTGCTCCGAATTTTTTTTAATTACCACAGTAAAAAATAGAAATTAAATAATTACCATCCGGTCCAAGCTATTTTCAATTCTACCACCCATGCGGACCCAGTTCGCGCACCAAATTGGGTTGGTGCGCGGACTGGGTTGGCGCACCAATTGGTGCTCTAACTGAGTTAGCGCACCAAAATTGGTGCAAAATTAGTGCTCAAACGGGGTGAAACGCACCGAAGAGCAGTAAAAATTTCGGAACAGTTGGTGCTCTAACCCAGTCTGCGCACCAACCTATTTTGGTGAGCGAACTGGGTCCACGTGGATGGTAGGATAGGAAAAATCTCAGCAAGGATGGCATTCATTTAATTTTGATTTCATGTTGCGGTAACTAAAAAATTTCGGCACTCTGCTAGCATTGTTACATGAGTTCATTCGGCTTCACGGCTAAATATTCTGTGTAATAATTTTAGTTCATTAAATTTTACGAGGAAAGTATGATCACATTGATACATTCGATACCCTTAATTAGGAGTTTGATGATGGCCTTTTATATAATAAATGTAATGACGACACTTTCACTAATTTTCAAGGACATTCGCGATGTTTTAGTGGTTAATTTTCCGTGGCATTCATGATTGTTCATGTTTCGTAGGGTTATTTTCGATATTTTTACGATCCATAGGGGCATATAATATATTCAGCCTAATTTAAAATGACCATTGCGTTTGTTAATGGGGCCAATGACATCACCCAATATTCAAAATCAACTTAATTAATAGCAGTGAAATATAATCACAACATAGTTATCATCTCCTAAGTATATTGTATCGTGATGTGGTCAAATGACAAAGAGGAATTTTAAAATACGAATAGGACGCAACCGCCAATTTTAATAATGTTGCATATATATCAAATATTATATATAGCAATCTACCGAGAGAAAGCTTCAAATACATTTGTTTTTCATGTCTTTGTCATTCGTTAATTTTATAAATTATTAATAATTTTAAAAAATAAATAACAAGATAAAACCGCAAGCTGTATTATTTACATGCAATATAGAAAATTACAGTATGTTCACTTTGTTTTGATGAGACTCAAAAAAACTTTCACAACTTATTTAAAAATTGTTTGGATAAATTGATTAATATTTTAAAATATAAGATTATTTATTAATTCAATATTCTTACGAGGTACTAATGATGTTTAGATAAATTGATGTGGTAATTTCATTTATTATAACAAAACGGAATAGATTAATATGTTTCAGACTTTTCCAAGATGACATCAGCATTACAGGTTGAGAATACTTTGGAAAAAAAAAATATAAATGATTGGTTTGTACCTTCCCGTTCCTTTGCACATATCAAAATCATTATTTACTTTATTACTTTTTATTTTGTTAATTTTCGGAGAAATTTTCAATTTTTTAGTACGAATCTTAATATATATAGCCGTTTTAATTTATTTGAAACAATTAGGAGACTTCAGATTCTCTGATGTGCTGCAAATTTTCAACACATTGTCATGCAGTTAAAATCACTCATAATTCGGACAACATCAATCTTATAAAACCCTCTAAAATAATATGGGAGAATTACATATATACTCCTCAAAAACCTCAAATTACATATCCCTCATCTAAAATTCATTATATCATACTTAACCCTCTAAACTTCAAAAACTCATATATTTGCCCACTTTATTGCATTTTCTATTAATCTCATTTATAAAGTTTTCATTTACCCTTTATTAAAGAATAAAAAAATATAGTCTGGGTAAGAATAATGTCCAATCTTTCATTTGGTCGGCTTCCGAGGCTAAATGGTTCATTTTCTCTACCTATGATATAAACAGTGGCATTTTGGCATGCACTGTGTATTTGCCCTAGCAACTGACAATTAGAAGACTAAACATTTCTCTTAAACAATCTATATATTTTTATTTTTATTTTTAATAAAGGTTAAAATGAGTACTTCATAAATATAAAATGAGTTTTAATAGATAAAGGCAATAACTTGGGTAAATTTGTGAGTTTTTGAAATTTAAAGGAGTAAATATGATATTATGAATTGTAGATGGTGGTAATACGTAATTTAAATATTTTTAAGGGGGCATGTATGGAATGTCTCCTAATAAAATAATCATCCAGCTCCTAATCCGCAAAGCAATCCAATTAGGACCTGGTAAATAAAATGAAGGATGATAATGTATGCAATTGCACTGCTCGCGTGTAATTGGTGGATTTTTTTGGTGTGCTTTCCACAACTCTATTTTTATATCTATTATTCTAAAGCTTTGGAAACTGTCACACAACCAAAACCCAACTACCGCCATCATTCAAATCCAAATTTGACCTGATACCAATTTTAGGGGTGAGAATCTGCTGCGATCCGGGTACTGTGAACAGTATCCTGCAATCTCTGCTTTTTCAAATTTAGTTGTCGAATTGTTTCGAGATGGGTGTACAGAAAAATTAGCTGTTTTGATATGCGTGCACTAAAAAGTTGGACGGCTGGATTTGGAAAAACAGGAATTGCAGGGTTACTGTGCTCAATATTCGGATCGTAGCAGATCTCAATCCCAATTTTAGAGGATTTCAAAAATATTTTCTCAAGAATAAAAAAAAATAGAGGTACAAGACAACAAATATAATTAATACAACATTATGGAAAGAACATATAAATAATTTCCATCGTGACATGACAAAAGTAAGTCCAATCAAAGTGGTAAATTTATCAGTGGTGTGTGATATAGATGGAGGGGGGGGGGGGGGGGAGCCTTAGAATATTCGTACTATTTTTATTTAATTATTGTCAACCAAGCTATGAAAGAAAACAGCACCCCTCAATCCTCATTCTCCAGCGAATATACAATTCCATAATTATTGCATTTTGTAATGTATAGAAGTTTGAAGAAAAAATTATAATAAGAAAACATTATTTGTAAATATTTTTTATCATTAATTGAAGTGAAATTAAGTATAAAAATAAAGACGTAACTCTTCCACTAAATCTTTCAATTCTCCAATTGTATCTCGCTATATCCCACTATCACCAACCATATATATATATATCCCGTTATATTTTAGAGAGATATAGGGCTTATCCATTTATTCATTCAATTTATTTTAGGGAAAATTTTCAGTGTACCCATACAAATTTTTGAAATAGCCAATATCTCCATAAAAACATCATAATATCCAATATCCCCATGAAAATTTAACATTCTTATTTTTATCCCCTTTTAATTATTAAACTGTTTGTTTAATTGTTTTAAAATCTAAAATGACCAATATGTCCTTGAACTGTACATAGAGGTATGCATTTTAATTGTTTCTTCCTCCCTCTGTGTCTCTCTCAGCTCCATTCTCCCTCACATGCGTTTCTCTAGTCCCTGCTTGATTTTTCTGGAGTTCACACATAAAACTAAAAATGTTAAGTGGTTAATTATTTGAAGTTCAAAAAAGATGTTATAGAAAGAAATAAACAACGATCAACTATAAAAACAAAACAATATCATAAAGAAAAAAAATTACATAGTCGAATGTCATTATGGCTTATCAGAGAATGGATCCTCTGCAACTCAGCAGCACTAGTGCACAACTGTCCGATCTTTTCTTGATTTGATTTGATACAAGAACTACACATGTTGTTCACAACTACTTTTAATTTTAAGATTCAAACAGATCGAAGATCCAAATGCTGTTCACCTAGATCAAGGATCTAAGGAGAGAACAATCAAGATCTGTCACTGCACGAATGTTAATATGGATCAACGGCAAGCATTGTAGTGTTTGCTCGTGGAAAGAGGATCTTGGAATCTTTCTTCTTCATGGAACTCTAGATACAAAAAATTTAAGTGTTGTGCTACGGTTAGAGAATATAATATCAGTGGATAAGATATTTGTTCTAAAATCAAATAGCAGGATTGGAAATCAAGACCAATTAAAGATCCCTATGATTTATGAAAGTTCCACCATCCGATTTTAAAATATTGATTTTGCTGAGAGAGACAGAGACGCACGAGGGAGGAAGAAATAATCAAAATGGACACCTCCATTTACAGTTCAAGGGCATATTGGTCAGTTCAGATTTTAAAATAATTAAATAAAAGGTTTAATAATCAAAAGGGGATAGAAATAAAAATGTTAAATTTTTATGGGTATATTGGATATTATAGTATTTTTATGAGGATATTGGCTATTTTAAAAATTTGCATGGTTACACTGGAAATTTTCCCTTTATTTTAATTAAAATTTGATAATTATGTATAATTATCTCATCAAACCTTTATCATTACAAATATATTATACAGACCATATATTCCCCGATCCCCTAATCCCTAGAAATGGACAAACTAACATTGTATTATTTATTTAAAAGAAAACAGAGAGAATGCCACTGCCAAATTATTCGAAGACGAAAGAGGGAACATATATATTGTAGGGACATTAATTATCCATATTATACAAAAGTATGTAGTTCTTTTATAAAATGAGATGATAGTTAAAAGTTTTCAAATCACCTTTGTTGATGAAATTGAGTTTCAAACGTGCAACCTAGCTAGAAGAGCCCTATAAATAATATTTATGAAGCAACAAATTTAAGATTTTGCAATTTGTAGAAGTACTAAAAATATTTTTTTAATATGAAAATGTTACTTGTTAATATTGTTTATCATTAATTAAGTATAATATAGCGAGATAACTGTATCTCGCTGTATTTCGCTATCCAACAACTATATCTCACTATATCTCTATATATAGAGATAAAAGTTATTTTTTTATCCATTCAATTTATCTTACATTAAAATATAGTAATCATGTATAATTATTTCATCAATTATTTATCATTACGAATAACTGTATGGTACAATGTTAGAGTTTTTTTTACCCTAAATTATCGCAATCTCTTGTTTCATTAAATTAAATTTCAAATTTTTAACACAAGACACTGAAATTAATTAGTCATTGATATATATATTTCATTCTTCTTTTTAAAAGTTGGGACCACATAGTTTTTTTTTTTAATATTTAGTTTATTTTATACAAAATCAATGGTCAAATAAACGAACTAAAATAATTCTATTGATATGAACAGCTTTAATTTGTCATTTTGAAAAAGTATATATTATGATACCAAAATTCTTCTCACAGTTCACTTAGTCCCTTCTGACCTGCCATTATTTTCTACAAAGTCCTTTATAGAATTTATCTATTTATATATATAGTATAAAACGGTCTTCATGAGACTATGCATATTAGTACTCAAATTCTTCCCAAATAATTTCTCTCAGAAACTTCGTAGGATACAAATCTGCTGCGATCCTCAGGACTGAACAGTAACTCTACAATCTCTGTTTTTCTAAATCCAGTCGTTGAATTATTTTGAGATGCGTGCACAGAAAAATTCTCGAAAAAAGTTGATTCGAGATTTGTTCTCGAAAAAAGGTGATTCGAGATTTGTTCTCGAAAAAAATTCAACGACTGGATTTAAAAAAACAGAAATTTTAGGATTACTAAGGATTGTAGCAGATTTATTTCCTACTTCATAGACGTCATGATACGCAAGATAAAATATGAAATTGACACTTTTCCTACAATATTATCAAACAATGAGATGTCCACAAGATAATTAGGCATAGAAAATAAATATGTACACATATGCCAATTTTCCCCTGCAAAGTTCACTAACATTGAACCACTTAAACCCAAAATTAGAAGTTAAATAAAGCGCATTAATTAAGTTGGTAATTAAATTCATACACTTCCACTCGCACTGCCTCCTCTTCCAACTTTCTCCATCTCCATTTCTAATTCCAATTCCTTTTCCTCTTCTAATTCTCTCCCAGTTCTAATCCTATTAATCTCTCCATCCTCCCTCTTTCTGTATTCTCCATACAAATAAGACCCCAATCCCCACACACACAGAACCGTCGCAACCGCCTTCTCTGACCCGAAATTATCCTTAAAAAACACGACGCCACCGACCACATTCGCCGACACCACTGCCGTCATGCAAACACCACTGTGCAGGGATGATGTTAAAAAGATTAACCCGGCTGTACCCATGAAACACATCTGCCATGTCAGCACAGTAATCACGAGAACTAACCAATACAGTACTCCTGCAAGGTTCCACTGCCCGGTTTCCTTCCATCCACCCGGTGATGCCGTGCCACCAACAACCGACAGCAACGTCGCTGCCGCCTCCATAATCACTTGCACCTCAATGATCATGCGGAAACTAGTGACGCCACGGTAGACCAACTCCATCACGGGCAGATAGAGTGCGAACAAACCTGCTGCCCCAAGAGTCGATGCATATCCAATTAAGTAGTGAACTCGGCTCTCACCGGCTAGTCTCTCAGAACTCTCGCCTGACCTTAGTGCAAGAAGCACTGAGCTCAGTGTCAAAAGAACGACAGTATTAGTGTTCGTGAAGGTTAACGGGTGCCGTACCAGGATGGCAGCCAGGACCAGTGTGAAACCTAGCTGAGTCGATAAAAGTAGAGACGAGGTCGATGCGGGAAGATACGACACGCCCCATGAGATCAGCAGATTGTTGACACCCAACAAAAGGCCTAGAAAAACACAGAGGGAGAGCAAACGAGGGGTGAAGCGCGAGAAGGGGCGGTAGTTTGGGGGTCGCGGGAAGATATAGAGAGGCACCAACAGGAGAGGGAAGCCGAGTGACTGGACCAAGGTCGCGGTCCATTTGTTGTCACCACCATGGGCAAAGTAGAATCTAGAGAGGAGGCTAGAGGCGAGAGAGCCGATGAAGAGAGCCGCATAATTCAGGCCTAGGAGGAGGTGATTGCACCGGTGATGAGGTGGTTGCTCAGCTTGCTCCGCTGGGTTTGTTTGTTTGATGTTGCCTAGGTTGGCCATGAGAGAAAGAAAGAGAGGGAAAAGGATAGTGTGTTTTAAAGTGTTGTGAGTGGGGGAAATGGCCCAAGTGGGGTATTTAACAAGAGATAAGTATTACGCGTCAATATATAGGGAAGGCGTATTAGAGGTGTAGCCTGGGGACTGATTATTTTTTTATTGGTAGTAATTAACAGAAAATAAGAAAGAGAAACAGTACGAGTACAGTAATATTTATATTTGTAGTAAGATTGGTAGGAATCTTACCGATCGAAAAAATTAAAAAGTTTCGAATGGTATGACTTTTTTTTTTTTTTTTTTTGAGAAAAATCGAATGGTATGACTCTCACTGGTGGTAAAAAAGCAAAAAGTTTGGATCGGTACTACTCTTACCGATCTTAAACTTTGAAGCATTTTATTTATTTATCTTTATATAAGAGGTCAATGCTTCGGAAAAGAGAAGACAATATTTTAATTATATCTTACAATGAGAAAGTCTCAAAGGTCAATGCTTCGGAAAAGTTAAATAAATGTGAGTTACGACTTAAGATCGGTGAGAGTCATGCCGTTCGAAACTTTTTAATATTTACGATCGGTGAGATTCATACCGTTCGAAACTTTTTGATTTTTTCGATTGGTAAGATTCTTACCGATCTTACTACGAATATAAATATTGCTGTACTCTTACTGTTTCTCTTTCTTATTTTCTGATAATTACTACCAATAAAAAAAGGATCCGACTAATTGTCCCCAAGCTTCAATCCCCAGTTTTTCTCCAAAAAAACTGTTATTTGACATGCGCGAATACTGTAAAACTCTGCAACCAATACTGTAACTTCAACGACAGATCATGTATAATAAGAAGTTTAAAAGTCCAACAATCCAAGTTAGTTGGAAGTGGTCCCAAGTTAGTTGCAAACAGTTAGCAACTTGCAAAGCTACTGTACTTCCGGCTGTACTTGAAAAACTGACGGCTTCTAGAAGGTTTAAAAAACAAACCTAAAATTGTGCAAAATTAATTTTTTTGCATCAAAATTAATTTTTTTTTTCGATATTAAAATTAAAATTTTATTTTTATTTTTTTCGTATTTCTCTTTTTTCTTCAATTATTAATATTTGTATATCGATCTATATCATGTAAAATAAGGCTTACATACTGTAAAATTAGCAGATGTAAACTATAAAACTGACATATGTTAATAGCAAAATATAAAACTGACATATATTAATCACAAAATAAACTGACATACTGTAAAATAAGGCTTACATACTGTAAAATTAGCAGATGCAAACTATAAAACTGACATATGTTAATAGCAAAATATAAAACTGACATATATTAATCACAAAATAAACTGTTCAAAACCATAAACTATAACAATCAACTATAAGATGTCACCACCCATAACTGTTACCACCCATAATTGTTACCACTGATACATCCATACAAACATAACTTCTTCACTTTATAACATACTGTAACATCATACTGTTCACAAGCACAGAGAAAAATTCAACAAAAAAACACGGCTAATACATCAATACAAACATGGCTTCTTCACTTCATAACCCTCTGGTGCACATTATTCGGATGAGTGAGAAGTTTCATCACTAGAACCACGCGCTCTTTTGATATATCATCATGCAAAAAAAAAAAAAAAAGCAAGGTTAAAAATTGGAGTTATGAACCATTAGCAGATGCAAACAATCAAAGCAACATACTGCAAAATTGTTATATGTATCCTGCAAAATTATTGATGTATCATGTGAAATTTATCATGTAAAATTACACATAAGCTGTAATCTAAAAGTGAATCACAGTAAAAGAATACTATAACCAAAGTAAAAAATGTCTAATAAATAATTTGCATCTGCTAATTTGATAGTATTGAAGGCTTATTTTACATGGTATAGATCTATGTATAAATATTAAAAATTGTTATATGTACCCTGTAAAATTGTCTTATATATCATGTAAAATTGTTAGATGTATCCTGTAAAATTGCACATATGATGTAAACTAAAGTGAATCACAGTAAAAGAATACTGTAACCAAAGTAAATCACAGTAAAAACTGTCTAAATTATGTACCCTGTAAACTTGTCATATGTATCATGTAAAATTGTTATATGTATCCTGTAAAATTGCACATATGCTGTAAACTAAAGTAAATACCGTAACTCCGGTGACTCACAGTAAAAACTGTCTAATACATAATTTGTATTTTCCAAATTTACAGTATTCAAGGCTTATTTTACATGATATAGATCCATATATAAATATTAATAATTGGTATATGTATCCTGCAAAATTGTTATATGTGTCTTGTAAAATTGTACTATGTATGCTGTAAAATTGTTATATGTATCCTGTAAAATTGCACATGTCCTGTAAACTAAAGTGAATACTGTAACCCAAGTAAAAACTGTCTAATACATCCTGTCAAATGTTGTTTATGAGTACAACTGTTAAACAGATGCTGTAACTATGATTAACCAAAATGAATACTATAAACTGTTGCACATATCCTATAAAATTGTTATATGTATCCTATAAATTACATACTGCGATAAACTTATACAACCATACTGTAAATTGTTACATGAATCTTGTGAAATCAATGTATCCATACTGTAAATTGTTACATATATCCTAGGAGATAAATCCTATAAAATATTATATAGATCATGTAAATCTATTAGATAGATCCTGTAAATAGATGTTGTAAACTAAAATTTTCAAATATTGATCGAGAGAAGCGCGATTTGGTCGAGACAGTGGTGATCACCAGAGAAATCGAGAAAGTATACAGATTGTCGATTTGAAGAAAAAAACCAAAATCAGCATATCGACAATTGGTGTCAAAAATCAAAATAGTGGAAAATCATAATCTAAATTTGACGAAATATTAATTAAAAAATTAAAAACCCTAGATCCTTCGAAAAAATCGAATCAATGACAAATAAAATCTGAGAAAATCAATCAATCATAACTAGACAAAAGTTTGAGATGCAATATCGCGATTGTATGATTTTGAGGGCTGAAATTGAAGGAAAATCGAAGCCGTGATCTGAAATAAAAACTACTTCGATATTCAAGAAAATTGAGGTCTGAAATCAAAACCTGTAGCGTGACACCACCGCTGTCTTCTTCGTCGTTCAAGTGGTCCAGTACTTCGTCGTCGTTGCTACCGTCGACAGGTAACTTTCTTTTTCTTCACCGTCGCGCGTCACCGTCGCTGCCGTCGCGGCCGTCGCGGCCGTCGCGAGGTCTGACAAGCAGTGATGTTGACTGGGAGGGGCGGAGCAGATCCACGCGAGGTTGAAGTCGTTGGAGAAGAACTTGCCTTGATAGCGGAGTTGGGAGGAGGAGATGGAAGGGGAGAAAGCAAGGCGGACAGAGCAGAGAGATCGGATCCAGGCAATTTTCGTTTTGGAGAAGAATGATCGGTAATTTATTTTGAAAAGAAATGGAGAGAGTTTAAAAAGGAAGGTCGTTGAGTTTGACCGTTTAAAACGTGTTAGAAAATAGTTTGAGGATTTTCCGGAGACAGAACAACGGGAAACAATACCTTTTCTCATAAAAAAATCCCCTGGGGGCTGGGTTGGTTGTTGGTATCAGTTACAGAAAGAAAAGAATAACAAGTACATACAATTATACAAAAGAATGGGAAAATATACGGTAGGGTCATAGGGTATAAGTTCTTGCGCTTATCTCATCCTCTCAGATTTGGTAATTAATATCTGGATCCTTGGAATAAGAAATGTGATTTTGTTGTGATAGTTTATTTTTGGGATTCCAAGTTTATAGAAAAACCATTTAATATGATCATCGTATATTCTTTCTTAATAATGTAATGATAATTCCATTTTTTATGTTTCAAGTACTCGGAAGAAAAAAAATTTAAAACAGGAATAGGTTTATAGCAACTTATATTGCCATATAGCTCAAATATATTATTTCCATATACAGTCATAATTTTGGAGAGTGCTATTTTTAAGGGCAACAATTGAGTTGTTGAGCACCAACCGCCAAGAGAATATTTTATTTATTAAAATCCAATTTGTCCTTATTTGGATTATTTAAAACCATTGTATTCACCCATGTTTCGTTCTAACGCGGTTACAAATTTACCATACGAACCAACGACTCTTATGAGAAAATCCAATAACTACAAACATACAAATTACAATACAAATTACGAACCACACTACATACTTTGGGCTTTGGTTGTGATTCATTCTCCAAATAGCTTCAAAGACCAAGAACAAGGAGAAACTAATACGAAATTTATCTACTCTCAATTAACTAATAAAGGTAAAGCAAAAAATTTATCAGATAAGACTTCTGAATCCCGTTAAATTAATTTCAGATAGACTTATGAATCCGGTTACTATACCATTAGTGACAGTTTAAATTTCATCAGCTCCAAACTTATCAGATAAATTTTAAACGACAAACTCAAACCGATTTATTTCACTTACGAAATTTATAAATTTTCAAATTCTTTTAGTATGAAATCAAGCAGTAATAATAAAGTTTTTAAGTTATTTTAATATATTCACTTTTCAACATTTTTTAACTACTTAATACTAAATGTCACTGAATATTTATAAATTTTACAAGTAAACGTATCACTTGTGAAGTAAATTGGTTTGAAGTATATCTGATAGCTTTTAAAGGTAGGTGATATGTAAGCTCAAATAGTATTGATGTCATAATAGTCAGACTCAAGATAAAAGCAAAAAAAAAAAAAACTTTAAAACTTAAAAAGTACAAAATTTCAAATTATTTTTTGGCTAGTAAATATAAAATTTCAAATTAAATCTATACAAAAACACTAATAAAATTCAAAACTTAAAAACTTGAATTTGAAATTTCTGCTATAACTACTTTTTACTGACATGTATGAAAAATTTAAATTTTTACTAAGGTCGTTGGTTGATTTTGCGTCACGAAGAAGGGCCGTATTTTTAAACCTTGTCATGGACTTAGTTTTTTTTAATAAAAATAATTATTGTTAGGCTTCCACATCACAATTGTTTTTTTTTGTTTTCTTCTATTTTAAAAGAAAAATGTGTATGAGCTGGAATTTCAAATTATAACGTTACTAAATCTCAAAGCTTATTTAATATATTTTAAAAGGTTTAATTTAAAATTTGGATGCAATGTGAACCTTATTTCTATGAAAAAAAAAACTATAAAAACTACAAAAGAGGAACAAAATCTGTCGAAAAACGCTTTCCGTATATGAATAAGGAGTGACAGTGGAATAAAATAAATTTATTTCTATTGATTAAAAAAACCATTTTATTTGAGAAAATGAAACTTATATAAAACTTACTAATGACAGGATGATTTCAGCAATCAGTTGAATATGTACTGTGAGATCAGAAAATGAACGGAAAGATGCCATGAAGGACCTTTAAAGTATTTGAAATGTTTCGCCTACTTGAGTAAATTTAAAAAAATAATAATAATTGCATGTTGCTACTACTACTGCAGTTCTCATGTACTGTACTTTTTTTTAATGCTAACCTACAAGCCTTTTCTCCCAAAAAAAAAAAAAAATTCAAGCATTTAAAAATTACTTTGTTTAGCTCGTTTATTAGAAAAACACACGGTTAAAAGCAACACAAAAAATCCCGATATTTTTATTAATACCCCAAAAAAAAACAAATTATCAAATCTGCTCCCACTCCAAATTTATTTTTATTTCTACCCTAACCGCCCGTGGGCTGGGCGGTCCACTTTTCCCACCTAACCACCCAGCAGCTGGGCGGTCCACTATGCATATCTGACCGCCCAGTGGCTGGGCGGTCCAGTTTCCATAGCTGACCACCCAGCAGATGGGCGGTCCGCTAGTGTTTTTTTTTTTTTAGAGAGACAGTATGAATATCAAGATGCTGAATTCTGAACGCTAAAAATTCGATTTTTTTTTGTAAATATTAGTTAGATTACTTCTTTTAAGCATATTTATACTAAAATACGTTAAATTACTTGGAATTATGTTAAATTACGTTGAGTTACACTATATTAAGTTAAATTACACTAAAGTACATTATATTAAGCTAAAATACGGTAAATTACATATGAATAGGGACGATATATCTTCACTAAAAAGGCGAAAAACGACGACGAAACTTCAAACGGTCATAAAACGGCGCTCGAGTGTCCGATTTCAGCAAATGACCACTTTTCGGAAAGCTTGCGAAAATGCGCATGCGTCCGTGCCTGCGATGCTAGATTCCAAAATTCAGAATCGCCAAAAAACAAAGGGAAGAGCCTCAAAACTTGAGTTGAAGTTTCCGATGAAGATTTTCATTTCTATTATTCAATCCAAGTAGCTCAGTAAATTAGTTACATAATGAAATTGTAGAATACCAATTTTTACTATTTTCGGAATTTTTTTACTATTTTTTATGATTCGTGAAAGATGGCACAGAATCGGTCTATTTTAGCGTAATTTTGTGTAGTTTAGCATAATTTACTGTATTTCAGCATAATTAGCGAAGTTATTGTTATTTAGTGTAATTTAAAGTAATTTAGTGTAACTCAATGTAATTTAGCATAATTTCAAGTAATTTAGAATACCTTTCCTATGTTACTATGTTCAAGTAATTTACACTAAATTTAACATAAATTACTCCGAAATACACTAAATTGTAAATTACTTGAACATAGGAACATAGGAAAGGTATTCTAAATTACTTGAAATTACTCGAGCGCCGTTTTATGACCGTTTGAAGTTTCATCGTCGTTTTTCGCCTTTTTAGTGAAGATATATCGTCCCTATTCATATGTAATTTACCGTATTTTAGCGTAATGTAATGTAATTTAGTGTAATTTAACTTAATATAGTGTAACTCAACGTAATTTAACATAATTCCAAGTAATTTAGCGTATTTTAGTATAAATATGCTTAAAAGAAGTAATCTAACTAATATTTACAAAAAAAAATTGAATTTTTAGCGTTAAGAATTCAGCATCTTGATATTCATACTGTCTCTCTAAAAAAAAAAAAAAAAAAAAAACACTAGCGGACCGCCCATCTGCTGGGCGGTCAGCTATGGAAACTGGACCGCCCAGCCACTGGGCGGTCAGATATGCATAGTGGACCGCCCAACTGCTGGGCGGTCAGGTGGGAAAAGTGGACCGCCCAGCCCACCGGCGGTTAGGGTAGAAATAAAAATAAATTTGGGATGGGAGCAGATTTGATAATTTGTTTTTTTTTGGGGGTATTAATAAAAATATCGGCAAAAAATCTACTTCATTGATTGAGATTGCCAGAAGAAAATAAGTAAATGTAACAAGCCAAATTATTTCCTTTCAAAGAGATTCGCATAGTTAAGAGTAGACCATAAATAGACAGTTTTAAGAAGAAGAAAAAAGAGTAAATTAAGTAGCAAGAGACTAAATGTTCTCTATCCGCTGAGCAACACAATTATTATCCTCAAAATAACACCGGTCATAATTTTACCTTAATTAAATAATATGTTAGATTTTACAAACACGCTTAAGAATGTAATAAAAATCTACAACAATGGGGTGAAAGTAATAGTTGTACATGTGTATCATCTTATATAGAATTGCTTATAAGAAGTTAAACATAGTAATAGTAATAGATTAATTATTGCTAAAACTATTATTATTTTATAGTACAAGATGATACACATGTCCAACTATTACTATTTCTAAGTACTTATAAGCAATATTCTATATAGATTAATTAATGAGATGATATATTAATGTCATCACTACTATATATCATCATTACTCACAAATTATTTTGACCAGTGAATGCTTTAAATTAAATCTTTGACTAATTCTCGAGATTTGGCCCTCAACTGGTCTTTTATATATATATATATATATATATATATATATATATATATATATGAGGAGGGATCAAGTTACAACAAATTTGAGTTACAACAAAGTTACAACAACTATTTTTTTTATTTTTAAAGTTCAAATCATCGATCCAAACTGTTCAACATTATTATCTAAATAAAATGTGCTTGCAGATCAAATTTTACATTTTTTTTGAATTTTTTTACTATTTATTAAGATGAGTACAAAATTCAATGGTCTGAATATGACTATTTTTTGTAAAATACTTAATAAATAGTAAAAAATTCAAAAAAATGTAAAATTTGATCTGCAAGCGCATTTTATTGTGGAGATCATGTTGAACGGTTTGGATCGATAATTTGGACTTTGAAAATGAAAAAATGGTTGTTGTAAGTTTGTTGTAACTCAAATTTGTTATAACTTGGATCCCTCCTCTATATATATATATATATATATATATATATATATATATATACATAGAGTAGAACTAGGGTGCTCTCGAGTTCACCAAGCCCTTGGTGAACTCAAGTCCAAAACTCATCGGATCGGCTTCAAACGACGAATTCGACCGTTGAAACCCGTCTACCTTACGAGTGATGCGTCTACATGCAAAAATTTTAAATTTTGAAATTAATTTTGCATAGAGTCAAGTGGTCAAAAAATGTCAAAAAATGAATGCATTAAAATTAATTTATTAACCTTCTAATTTTGACCACTTGAAATTAATTTTGACCCTATGCAAAATTAATTTCAAAATTTAAAATTTTTGCATGTAGACGCATCACTCGTAAGGTAGACGGGTTTCAACGGTCGGATTCTTCGTTTGAAGCCGATCCGATGAGTTTTGGACTTGAGTTCACCAAGGACTTGGTGAACTCGAGAGCACCCTAGTTCTACTCTATATATATATAGAGTGGCTAAGATCAAAGTGGTATGACCAAGGCCTTTGGTGCTACCAATTAGTTTTTGTGATTAAAGTTCAAATAGTCGATCCAAACCGTTAGATGTTCAATCTATATTAAAATCTGCTTGGAGACCAAATTTTACATTTTTTAGAATTTTTTTACTATTTATTAAGCCACTTTGAAAATTGCTGATCACATGGTCCAGAATTTGGTTGCACTGTTTTTACTGTTCACCCGGATCTGTAATTTTCAAAGTGGCTTAATAAATAGTAAAAAAATTCCAAAAAATGTAAAATTTGGTCTCCAAGCATATTTTAATATAGATTGAACATCTAACGGTTTGGATCGACTGTGTAGACTTTAAAAATCTGAAAACGACTTGGTAGCACCAAGGCCTTGGTCATACCACTTTGACCTTAGCCACTCTCTCTCTCTCTCTCTATATATATATATATATATATATATATATATATATATATATATATATAGGACAGTGCTACGCGTATATAAGGGCCCTCCGTGCTACGGCTCACTTTTTGAGTTTTCAAAATCCTAACGGTCGATCCGAACCGTTCAACATGATCTCCATATGAATATGTACTTGCAAACCAAATTTTACATTTTTTAGAATTTTTTTACTAGTAAAAAAATTCTAAAAAATATAAAATTTGGTTTGCAAGTACATATTCATATGGAGATCATGTTGAACGGTTCGGATCGACCGTTAGGATTTTGATAACTCAAAAAGTGAGCCGTAGCACGGAGAGGCCCTTATATACGCGTAGCATATTAGCCAGATTCTATATATATATATATTATGAATGAAACCTTGGTTTGCAGTTTATCTAAAGCTAGCATGCCCACATATTTTAATACATCATATTAATTTAGAATTTACATTGGACATGTTCACCTTTGCTGGCTCTAAAATTACTTTTGATATGTTAGAATCTGTGTTTGATTAGTTCAGGATTCACATTAGAAATGACGTACTTTTAATTTTTGATTTGTTTATGATTCTAATTAAACATGTTATAATTATCAACTTACCATAGTAATACTCGATATTCGCCAAAAATATCATGGGAGTTTGCACGAGATGAAATTAAGCAGGTAGATTTATTTCTAATTTTGATTGGTAAAAAAAATATTGACTAATCAAACTAATTATAATAACAACTGTAATTCAATCTCTAATTATTTATTCCTCGTATTAAATCTCTTAATTTTTAATTAATAATTATATAATTTTAATCCAACTTTGAATTTTTTTTTTTACAATCTCAAAAGGTATCATATGAATTACCACAATTTCCTGATTTTAGACTTTTTTTAATTTTTGAAATATTGTAGCTAGCGGCTGCAAAATTTTGTATTAAGCATTACATCGGTTAAGCCCTGACCTGCAAATCTTAGCAATATCCTATTTTACAGAGTACATGTCAATGAACTGAATTTTAGACTTGATTACAAGCATGGAGAGCATGAAGGATTTCAAAATTTAACACATAAAATTGCTTAAGAGGCATTTTAGGGTTGGAATACAAGGATTCATATCCTCTGCATTATCACACTCTTTGAGTTTAGATCTGATTCGTTCATTAGATGGTTCTTATGCATTACAGGCATTGACTATTGGGACCGACGAAAACCATCGTAACCATCCTAGGACTATCTAATGAATATATAACTGAAGTGCGGAAATATATCTGAATCAACATCTCCTTTGTGCATGAGAGCGTCACCGATTTGATTCTTCCAAAATAGTAAGATCATTTAGAAAATATGTTTTGTTCTGCATTTTCCAAAGTTCTTTCACACATTTGCCTAATGGGATAACAAGAGTGAGTTCACGATGCCTTGTATTATGGGGACGAAATTATATATTCAGTCCAAGAAACCTTTTGACTGTCTAATTTTGATAATTATTCAATTCAGACTGTCATTAAAAATAAAAATAAAATGCCTTGTTATTCTGTGTTACACAGATAACAAGGTTACATATCCAGTCAGAATCTGGATTAATCCGATCCATGCTAGATTATTAATCCAACGTTGAACTAATATGTAAAATAATTATATATTATTACTGTCAATTTTATGCTTAATTAAAAGTGTTCACTTATAATTTATAATTTATTGAGTATTAATGTGTCATATACTGTTATAATAATAACAACCACTACAAACTCTTGTGAATTTGACAATCAAATGAACGTGTAAAAGTCTTAACTAATATCATTATAACGTTTATTTATTGTTTCCCCTATTTTTCTGCAGTTTTATTCACAATTTTTCTACACTTTGTAATGGTTATTTTTCACGATAATGATTAGTTAACTGTGAGAATAGTTCAGCTTTCTTATAATGATTAATTAATAGGGTCCGCCTAGCTCTCCCCCGTGAACAATCCCCCGTTTCATCCCCGTCAGTTGCATTAATTAAGGTAGTTAGTTAGTTAGAATTTATAACTGTCAGTTTATTTTAGGAATTTGCAGAAATATTCATATGTAGCACAACTAGTATTCATCCATCTATATGAATGTATTCACATTTGCAATAGAAACATATTTGGATATATTACAACAAGAAAGTAGGGGACAAACAACATGTGTGGGGACCGCACAACTGTCAGAGCATTAATTAAGTGGGGGACCGCATAACCGTCAGCGCATTAATTAAGTGGGGGACTTCTAACTACCTTCAGCTCATTTTAGAAATTTGCAAAAAAAGTATTCATCTGTAACACAACTAGCATTCATCCATCTATATAAATGTATTCATCTTTGCAATAGAAGCATATTTGGACACATCAATCACTCATCTTTTACACGTTTTTAGAGATGATTTTTTTTTGTCCGTTCAATCTAACCAATATTTCTGACGATCTGTGAGGAATTTTGCAAATCTAAAACCACGAATGTCTTCTACACAATTTTCTCTTTCAAATGAGATCCATGATGACATACTTTTGAGTTGTCCGTTGCACAAGTATTCACACCTCGTCATGCAAGTATTCATCCCGCATTAAGCAAGTATTCATCATCATCGTGTAAGTGTAAATAGTTAATGTACCAAGAGTATTACAAACATATGTGCATACCAAACAAATAAAAAGTATTCATCCATAAGATATCAAGTATTCATACATATAAGTTAAAGTATTTATGCCTAAGATATTAAGTATTCATCCATAAACGTTGAAGTATTCATCTCTAAAACATTAAGTATCCATCCATATATACTTAGTACGCACTTTTCTAATTCACCATTAATGAAGCTTTGTTCTTTGCAAATAACTCAGATCTGACCCGGCGGTCGACAGTGATGGATCTACTCCGGGGGAGGCGGAGGTGGGAGAGAGAGGAGACGGAGGTGGGAGGTGGGAGACGGAGGTGAGAGACGGAGGTGGGAGACGGAGGTGGGAGGTGGGAGACGGAGGTGAGAGACGGAGGTGGAGGTGGGAGAGGGAGGCGGAGAGGGAGAGGTGGGAGAGGCGGGCGGAGGTGGAGGCGGAGGTGGAGAGGGAGAGGGAGAGGTGGGAGAGGTGGGAGAGGGAGGGAGAAAGAGGAAAGAAATAAATGGAGAAAATTGGATAATTAATTTGTAGGGCCATTAGGTAGTTAGAATTTTGAATTATAGTTAGAAAATGTAGTTAGTTAGTTGGGGGGTGAATAGATGGGGTAAGATATAATTAACCTTTATTTTATTTTTTAAACCTTGACAGCAGCTGCATCTCTCTCATCCCTCTATGCGCTGGAGCTCCATTTAAAAATTGATGCTTCTCGCTTTATATATTGATTCTTATAAAATTGGATTAATTTTTTATACCCTTCAACTTGTTTGAGTTTCTTATTTATCCCTCTAGAGTTGAATATATTCTATATACCCTCCAACTCTTCGACACATTTTTTATTTCTTCATGACAATAATACATTTTTTTATTCTAGCCAAATAATATAAAAAGTTCACAATTCATATTTAGTTTATAAAAATGGATGAAATTACCCCTAAAAGTTAAAGAACCCCAGTTGTTTCTCTTGTCTCCGTTGTTGTATCCACCAGTGAAACTCTCTATCATCCTTGCGTCTCACTGTCTCTGACATTGTTTCTTTCAGAAGCTATTAATTCGCTCGCTCCAACACTCTTCTCTAATAACTTCTCTTCTCCATAATAATTTTGCTTACTCTTCACTCTCCAAACTTGCGATCTAACGTCCATCAAAGCGGACTGAAGGGGACTCGTCAAATTTGACATTGACGATAATCAAATTGAAGATACTTGTTATCTCCAAAATGCATACGAAGATTCTCGATGTTTCCAATTCAGTTGAGTCTTAGATTGGTTGGTGAGTAGTTATTTGATTAAAGATCTACACTTGATGACCAATTCAGTTTTTTAAAACTTTTGCATTGCCATTAATTTCTTAATTAAATTAACTTCTTACTCTTAGATTGGCTTGTTAAATTAATCTTGATCCACATAATGTATGATTCCTTAATGATTAAATTTGAACCGGTAGGACGATACTTAGATTTTAAATTCAAAATCTATTTTATTTAAATTAGTCCTTCTAAATTTGCTTGAGACCCTTCAATAAGTTTGATATAATTATAAAGGCGCTAAATCTAAGTACTAAATTTAGTACAAGTTTTTTTAAACGTAATTAAATTTAATAGTTCATATCTGTCTAAAGCGGTTAGATGATTTCTATATACACTCATGAAACATTTAAATTATTTAAATTATACATTATTACAATTTGCATAACCGGAAACGTATTATGTTCGATCTTGGTCAACCAATAAATGATGCAAGCAAATAATTTAACCAAAACAACTAAGATGACATTGACTAGGATTTAATTTCTCATGTCACCATTCGGGGCATAGCAAGAATTTGAAATGTTTATAATATTTTTTTTAATATGTGTATTTAGTTTGAATTTATAAATTTGGACAATGTAGTTAATTTTTCTCCTACTATTTAAATAGAGAAAAAACAAATTGGCATTAAAAAAACATAATTGGTTGATTGAATTATTTTAATTAATTTAGTTACAGTATTTTCATCAATTATTTTCATTATTTAATTTGTGTAATTTAGTTCAAATTTAGTTTGAATTCTTAAGAAGCCTCTTCCATTTTTTTTGCATTCTACAACATTTCGTAATTTATTTTATAATGTTTTATTATGGTCATGACGGATTTAAATATAATGGACCTTTCTTGAAAGAATAAAACGAAGAATTCTAGTGGACTACTGTAGTATTATATTATCGACTGTGACCTGAACTGTGTTGGTTAATTATGGGAGGTTTAGAAAGCAAATTTGACGTGAAATAAAGGACTTCACATCACCTCAGCTTACCTGACTCAAGCAAATTACTATCGGACGGTCCATTTAACATAACACGAATCTCAAAACAGACTCCTACAATCTCAATAGACACCGGATTGAGTTTGGCCCAGATAGAATTAATCTGAGCCGGCCGTTGCAATTTGCTTGAGTCAGGTACCTGGAAGGATATATGTCCGAAATAAAGCGACCATTTAAAAGTTTGCGCTCTGCCATGATATAAAAATAAAAAATAAAAAGAAGTTTGCGCAGAATAACCACGATTGCTTAAAGTAATGATAATGAAAGAGGCCATTATATGCTTTTGCTATAAATCTCTAGATTGAAAAAAAAAAATTCCATCTAATGAGATATGAAATTCGTTATTTAACCAATTATTTGATCGGAATGATTAATAGAACGATTAATGATTTCATTAGCACGATTTGAAGGAAATTTTACGTAAATTGGGATTGAAATTGAAAATAATTGAATATTTAGCAACGGGGTACAAGGGTCAGGGAGGTTCAATCATGCAATAACATAGGCGTTTCTTGTAATTTTATTTTATTTTTATATTTTTTTTAGAGTTGTGGAGTTGTAAGCACATTTAATCAATCCAATCTTGGTAGTCACTATATATCAAGTCCTTCAAACAAATAAATTAATTGAATATTTTAAACTGATTTACTATTGTTATTCCGATTTTTTTTGCATTTTGTCACCGTAGTTTTAGAAATAGATGAAAAAAGTATAAATGGTTTTTAAGAAAATTTACTTCTTCCTTACGAACTAATAATCCAATAAAAAAACATAAAATAATCACTTTTAAGCTCTTGTCATATGAAAACAATTGAACTCCTTACAAAAATGATTTGGATATATCATAGTGTAAAATTCTTAATTTTATCAGTTTTTAAAACGTTAGTAATCCATTGTGTAAGCAAATATTGACAATTTGACAATGAAATACGATGTACATCATATGACAATCAATCTTTAATCTGATTAAAGGCACGACTATCATAATTTAAACTTATCTTGAAGTTAGTTTTGTGCATTGTGGATGGTTCTAAATATCAAATTCCTATTTTCATCTCTTTAAATTATTTAATAGTTTTCTTAATTGTATTTTCATTATTTATTGAAAACTTCATTTTCTACCAGCACGGCCTATATGTGAAGCCTTCTCTAACGTTACAAAATTAAATTCAGTCAAAACATACTTTATTAATGTGAAATGAATTTGGTGTAACCGCCATGTCTTGAATAGCGCCATCTCCTCCTGTAACGCTTGCCATTTAAGTATTGCCTTAATTTCTGTTTTGACTGTACTGTACAGCATATTATAAGTGGAGAAAGGAATGTCGGTGAGAAGCAAAATAGGAAAAAAAAAAAAAATGCTAAGAAGAAGAGGAAGAAATATCTCATGTTGAAAAATTAAATTGGAATAAAAATTGCTTCAAATAAACTATTCCACGTAGAGAGCAAAGGAGTCTGATGGGCATCGAAAACGGTTGACTAAGGAGTTCCGTTGCACATAAGTACATAACCCCATCATATTGCACATGAAAGAACCGCCATCTTCTCCCCCATTTAATCAGGTGAAGAGAATGGGAAATAAATCTGCTGTTATTCCCAAGGAATAATAGGAACCTGTTATTCCCAAGGAATAATAGGAACCTGTTATTCCGATCTCAACCATTGAAATTTTTCTATGCATAAATTTCAAATAAATAAATTTTTCATGCATGAAATTCAACGAATATTATGGTTGGGATCGAAATAACAGCAGATTTATTTCCGAAAAGAATGTATCCTTGGCACTATAAAAGAAAAAAGGAGAAATTTTGATGCATGTCCATCGCAACTTCTTAAATTAGATATTTTCTAATTCAAATTTGAAAATTAATTATTTCTCATCTAAACTCACTCATTTTATTAATATCTCCATTTTCTAATTTAATCACTTAAAAATGAAAATTGATATTAATAAAAAATTAATTGGACAATTTTGCCCTAACTATAAACTATAATGTATTACCAACCTCTCGTTCTTTTTCCTTTTCTTTTTCTTTATCGGTATGAATTATGCTGGAGGTACCATATTTGAGTACGCTAGACATAACGCATGCACGCGTAGATTTTGAAGATTTTATCATTTTCTCTCTCTGTGTGCTTTTTATCTAGTGAACCTTTCATATAAGCCAAGGTCTAAAATGAGGACCCGTTTTTAGGGCTTAGCTCTCACAATTGAATTTTATGAAGTATTTGTTCCTGATGTAGTGGTTCCCATCAGTTCTAATAATAATTCCTAATGTAGCTCTCACAACTGAGTAGTTTTGCCATGTTACATTGTTACCAGCATATCAGTAATCATCTTCCTAACTAAAATACAATTGCTCCAATAAAATAGAATAAAAAGCTAAAAGACATGTCACATAATATTGCTCTCACTATTTGCATGGCACGCGTGTTAAATTCTAAGTAGGTAATTGAGTTAGACTTTCGAACTATGGGAGTCAGAAAACATATATTCAGATTCAATCATATAAAATTTCTACGGAGAATATGAATCAATTTTACAACATCAATATATTCTACTAAAAAATTATAAAGAAAATCATACATATATATAAAAATTTAAAAGAAAAATGGAGTCAATTGACCCCATTGTGAATAGATGACTCCAAATCAAATTTTACTATTTTACGTACCTTGAACAATCGGTCATCACATCTTTTCTCTTTTTTATTGAGTCCAACTTTTTATTGGCCGTTACGTCTTCGTCTCTCAAAACATTTTCATCCTGATTAGTATTAGAATTATTATTAGAACTAATTATCAATGAAGGAAATATATTGATATTGTTTAAATCATTTTCCATGATATATAGTTTTTGTGAGAGGGAGAGGAGAGATAGAACTGGAAGGAAGGGTTAGGGTCGCGCATGGGAAGGGGGATAGTCGTGCGGGATGGAAGACATAGCCATACAAAATTTTGAAAGGGTGTAAAATTGTCAATATAAATTTTAATCATTATTAATATGTATTTAGAAGAAAAAATAGAAATAGACATTAATAGAATAAGTGAGTTTAAATGAAAAAATAACTATATTTTTAATTTAGATGAGAAAATTAATATCTAATTGAAGAAGTTACGAAGGACATATATCTAAATTTATCGAGAAAAAAAAAGGAACATCCGTTCCTTGTTCCAATATTATGATATAGTTATTTAGATTGGAAATTATTTTAAATTGAATCCTGAATTATAAGTCGAAATATAATTAGTGGCATTGCTAACCTTCCAAGGTTTCATCCTTCCCATGAGGCTATGATACTAATTTAGTGGCAGCAATTTCATTTATAACGTAAAAATTCCCCAATTCTTATTAGGTTCATATAATTTATTGGAATCGTAAGCGTGTATATATACTATGAATAAGGTCCATTCCGCCTAATGGGCCTTTTATATGGAAACATCTATTTTGCTAGGACCAAAAAAAAAATACTTAGTTTTGGGTCTTTGGTATCAATACTCATATATTGTTTGGATTCGACATGTATGGATTTTAGGCCTATGCGTCAAGCTCTCCTTGCGGTCCATAATATTTTACACCGTCCGATCAGCATCATACGGCTGAAGCCGTCTGGAACCTTCCAATTGACCAGTCAATTGGCGGGGAACCGAACGGCCAAAGCAGGATAACTCCGTTGATGCAAATTTTAAATTAAATCGGACGGTTTAAGACTGATTTTAGATAGGACTTTGTCCAAAGTCCTTTGAACAAAAACTCCACCCTTAATTCAAACCGTTAAACATGATTTTCATATGAAAATATATTACAAACCAAATTATTTATTTTTAAAAATATTTTACTATCTTTTAAATAGGTAGAAATCATTAAATCGCTACTTTCTGATCATCGAGAATGTTTAGATAAATTGATTTTCTACCTATTTACAAAATATAAAATTTGATTTTCAAATACATTTTCATACACAAATCATGTTTAACCAGTACGGATCAAATTTTTTAATTTTTAAAATAAAGATAAATATTCATAACACGGTTTTGACCCGTAATATGCATATTATCATAGTCTCACTCTAATCAGAATAAATTTTTTAGTCCAAATAAATTTCGTCCGGATTGCTGAATTTTTATTTATAGCATAACAAAAAAAAAACCAAAACACTCTAGTTTTGGGGAAATTCGACATTTACCCAGGCCGCTCAATGCCGCTACGACCCCAAAAACTGGGGGCCGCCCAACGCCTGCGACCCCCTGTGCTATATATAGGGGCCGCTGGAACTCATTTTATTATCCATTCAAGTATCCTTTCGATCCCTTCTAGCTCGGGTAAATTTTCTTCTTCTTTTCTAGTTTCAATTTTTAGTTTAGGGTAGTCATTAGGTTTAGGTGTAGGATTTAGGTTTAGGGTTTAGAATTTAATATTATTTTTTACGGTTTAGGATTTAGAACCAAAATTTAAATAGAATAGTACCAAAATTTAATTGGAATATGACCAAAATTAATTGTTTGATTACCAAAATTAAATACGACCAATACCAAAATGTAATTAAGTTTATTTTACCAAAATCAAATTCAATAATATCAAAATTAAAGATTTAGAATAGTACCAAAATTTAACTAGTATCAAAATTAGATTTTATTAGTACCAATATAGATTAAATTAGTACCAATTTTAAATTACACTTAAGGTACCAAAATGGCAACACATTTAACCAGAATTTTTATCATATTTGACCAAAATTGGTACCAATATTAATAGCAAAAAATTATCAAATACGGTATGACATCTAGTAGAGATATATCGTCTTCCAGTAAGGATGTATTCTCAGGATTACAGTCCGACTCATACGGTACCTCATGCCTATCGGCCGGGGTATGTTCAGACAGAGCCCATCTCGGAGTTTTCTGGATCCTCCATGCCGTACCCTTTGCTCGATGACCCTATAGGGAGACATGCATACCTATTCACGCAGGGTGAGTCTGGACAGACTACGGTTTTTGGTCCTAGAGTCCAGTAGACATCCGAGATTGAGGCAGTTCATGACGATGACTCTCCAGGCGATTCAGATACTGACGAGAGGCCACTCTCCAGGTGGGGTCGGGGGTTTAGGGTTAAGAAGGCGAAGACGATATTTAGTCCACCCCAGTAGGATTTGATTTGTACTTGGTTAGATGTTTTGTCAGATACTGTGACTTATTTATTTTGTTGCTTTGTTATTTGTTTTATTTGTTTAATTTGTTATTTATTTATATTGTTCATTAATATCATTACTTCTTCGTACACAAATGATATTTCAAACGAACGACATTTCCAAAATAAACAATATACTCATAATTTTGATCCGACAAACGAACAATATCTTCAAAATAAACAACATTTAAAACAAAATAACAATTACACATAATATAAACTATATAAAAAAATAAAAAACCAAAAACCAAAACAAATAAAACAATTTCTGATAAAAAAAAAAGGGTGGGCCGTGTTACCTCCAAAAAGGTATAGTACAAAGTTTCAGTACAGCAAGCTGTACTTTTTAACCTTAAAATACACTTCTGGTTCATACTGCAAGTATACAATCCTACCGCGTAGTATATCGTCGGGTATCGATCACAGGGACGGTTCAAGTGTTATCCGGACTCTACCTAGGTTAATTAAAAACTAGAAGTTGGAAGGGTTGATTTTGGTTGTTTATGTTTCCTACAGATTCAAGGTAATAATAAAGTACAAGAAAGAAGATTAAACTGGTTTTAATCAATAATAAAAAGCGTTCCCAGGGTTAAGACTTCATCTCAGTTTTGCCCTCTGACTGTCCTGTCCGGGCCGTGTCATTTCCTACACGGGCCGTATCAGTTTACACGGGCCGTGTCATTTCGCTACACGGTCCGTGTCAGTCTCGGGTTAATGCAGCAGCTATTGTTTCTTTGTATCGTTCCTTTGTGTAGGGTTCTACTGACCGGACCTAATGTTTCTGGACCTCAACTGCCGTTTGTTGGTTCATCAACTTGGTACGGAAACTGCAATATATGCCCTCGTCGGGTTCTAGACCTCAACTTCCGTGTGTTGGTCCCTACTACCTAGTTGCTTGATTGGTATACTAAAGGTAACTCCTATCCGCCGATAGAGAGTAATTTTCGCCTCCCGGTTACTACTTGGTTTCACCTTCCGGATCACAAATCCTACCTCATGTACTTAGTTTGGTTGAGAGACGTTAAAGGGCTATAATGCCTTCTAGATGTGCGCATTCATCTAGTAGCAAACCAATATAAGTCAAACACTTCAATCTAAGCAATTAAAATACTACTCAATCAATCAAACACAAACTTCAATACAAAGATTCAATAACTAGCATGCAAGACAAAACATTCGATTACATCAAAACCCTAGAAACAAAGTAAATTACTCACTCATGGTTCTAAAACAGCAAATACAAATAGAGATAGAGTTGATCATGACAAAACCCAAAGCACAAAGAAGATCAATCGAAAACTCGCGTCTTTCGCTTCTCAACTTCGCCTCCAAGCTTAGCCGCCAAAGATGAACCCTAGAACTTGCTCTCCTGTCCCAGAATGACCTTTCCTGGAGAGAAATCCCGATTATATGCTCCTTTGGTCGACCTTCCATCAATAGCCTTCTTTCCAGATTTCTGGATCTGTTTCCGGATTTGCTTGACACGGGCCGTGTCAAATCTTGTCCGGCCCGTGTGACTTGTGTTCCTTAAGTGGTCGAGTCAGCAGTTGTATGTGGTCGGAGTTTGATACAATTTGAAGGTCGAAATATAGATAAGTTTGCGAGATATCAAATTCCCCCAAGCTGAAATCTTGCTTGTCCTCAAGCAAAAATCCCAACTTAGGAATCGGGTCGGTCTTTGGATTACCTAAATGCAAATTAAACTCTAAGTGCGAAAAGTTTACGTGAGCTTGCTATTGTTAAGAACCTTGAGAATCCTTTTGAATGACAATTTGGATTTACTTGATAAACTTTGATTCACCTCACAAATTGACTAATCAAATTTCATATTTTGAGATGCTTCAATTATTTGCCAAAACTGGTTGCTTAAATCGATCAATCTTTCATTCTTATACTGAAACTATGCCCTCATTTGCGGTGATTTTTCCTTTTTACTCCCCCAAGCTTGGAACAAGCTTAGGTTAGAAAGTCGCAGACTTCGTGTGTTGATGTATGCAAAAGTTCCTTTCTTTTCTAAGTTTGGGAGACGAGCTCAAAGGCGCCCAACAGGACTTATTGCCAGTACTCTTATATTCTCCATCTTTTCATTTTAATTCATCATTTTGTTATATATCGTTTTCGCATACATCATGAATACACACATCCAATGGTATTCTTTCATACCAATAGATATCCCAATCTTTCTTTAATTTAAAATCCCATTTCCCTATTTAAAAAGGCACAGTTTAGTTTCAGAATGGTTTTTCGATAGACTTTGGCTTTCATTCTTTCAAATGCTCAAAATATCTCATCCTATTCAATTTTCTCGTCAATTGTGGGGTTATTTCCAATTTCTCAAGGTTATCCTAATTACAACTCAAAAATTTTCGTAAGGGCTCCTAATTCTAGCAATTCGCGCAAATTTTCACCTAAAATGCAAGAAAATGCAAGAAAATGTAAACATGAGCTAAAAGTGAAAAGAAAAATCCTAAGTGCAAAGTTCTCCCCCCCAAGCTAAGTCCGAGCATTGTCCTCAATGCTTCAAGACAGATAGAAAGAAAATGTAAAGCTAGGGGAAAAGAAAACATACCTGATCAGTCCTGTGGTGGGGGTGGTGCGGGGTAGTACCCATACTCATCATAGAAGCGCCAATCACGCAGCTCATCCTGAACCTCGCCGAGTCGGTGGTGGTAGTCCGTCAGCTGACACTGAATGTCATAGAGGGTGTCATCATGCTGGATCTGAGTCGCCCGCATGTCAAGCTGAGTGGTCCTCATGTCAGACATGAGGCGGTATAAGTCCTGAATGGAGTGGTCTGCGGGCTGAGAGGTGGGTGCAGAAGAAGAGGCAGGCACCTGCTGAGAGGTGGGTGCAGAAGAAGAGGCAGGCACCTGCTGAGAGGTGGGTGCAGAAGAAGAGACGCGCCGCCGCCGCCGAGTGTAGGCGGGAGCATCCGGCATAGGCTCATCGACAACGGGAGGAGGAGGTGGGTGTGGGGGTGCGTGGGCATCACGTGGTCCAGTGAAAATCCAAGTAGACCTGTCCTCAAAGGAGAGAGGAGCGTGGACAGGTAACTTGTACTCGGTAATGCCGTCTGGCATGCGCCAACGGTAGCCCATGCGGCGACCCCAGTGCGTGTCGATCCTGATAAAAGCCGCTAAACGGAAGGCCTCGGGATCCATGGGACGAGGGCCTTTGCAGAGTGTGTCACATGTGACCTGTACGCCTAGCTGCTCAGCAATGTGAGTGACGTAGCCACCAATGGTGATGGAGCCCCCGGACCTCGTGGAGCGCTGAAGGTCAAGCCAATGGTGGATCATGATGAGCATCAGGTCTGGCCGCTCGAGCTCGCCATCTGGTCGGAGCATGTAATCCATAAGCTTGAAATCCTTAACATTGGCACGGGCGACTGTCTCGCCCCGTGCAAAGAAAGTGACAGCCAGGATGCGCTGTAAGCAGCGAAGAGAGGGGTGAGGAATGTTGAGGCCCTTGAATTCCTTGTTGTGAACGGAGCCTACTGTCAAGCCTGAGATCAAATTCCAGAAACGGTCTCTGTCCAGACCTGCATGGAACTCAAAGGAGTCAGTCTGGGGTTCTGGGTGGAAACCAAACCACTCGCGGAGCTGGATAAGCGGGACACGGTGGGGTTGACCTTGGAGGAGGAACTTGATGTAGATGCGGGTGTGGCCGCCCTGGTTGTCCTCCTTGAGCTGGAGTGAGGAGAGAAACTCAAGTGTGAGTTTCTGGTAGGCAGGGTGGTCGATGGCCCAGAAAGCGGGTGTGAAGCCAACCCTACCAGTCAAAAGGTTGAAATCGTCCTCAATTCCAAATGCACGGAGGGTGGTGAAGTCAACCGTGCGTGTGTTGTCAAACTTCTTCCGGCTCAAGTACTCGTAGTGCTCGAACATGCGGCGGGTGGGAATGCGAAAGGACTCTGTCTGGTGGTCGTCCGCCCTATCAGTGTACTCCCCAGAGAGGTGGTGGGAGACATCGGAGTCATAGTGCTCAGAGTGATGTGAGCTAGACCCAGAGTGTGTGGAGGAGTGATGAGAAGAGGTAGGGTTGGACTCAGTTGGGGAGGGAGTGCGTGCGGGTGGTGGTGGTGGGCGGGGACGCAGCTGCCGACGGTCCTGGGCATGTTTGGATCGGCGCTCACGGTTCATTGTATGGCTCAGGTTATGATTGACACGGGTCGAGTGGTTTTGGACTCGGGTCGGACAAGGTTGACACGGGTCGAGTAAGATTGACACGGGCCGTGTCAGGTTAGGGTTTCGGCCGGACTGAAAAGACGGCGGGAGTGGAGAATCGAGAGGTGCGCTGTCGAGAGAGAGAGAGCTGCCGGCCTGAAATAGAGAAGGGGAAGGGGAAGGGGAAGAGACACTTACCTGGAGCGCGTCGTCGGGAGAGAAGACAGGGAGAGGGTGCTGTGACGATCGAGGCAGAAATGGGCGGCGGCGGCTACACGACGGCTTGGACGGTCGGATCGGCGGTCGGGTGCACTGTAGAAGTAAGGGAGAGAGAGAGAGATATCCGCCCGTGTGAAGTAGATCGGTCGATTTAAAGAGAGGGGATGGAACTTGCGCGATTTTGCATAGGCGTCGGTTCGGATTGACACGGGCCGTGTCGGTTTTTGTACTGGCCGTGTGAAGTGTGGACTTGGGTGCTGCACTATAGGATCTCCTAAACTCTTCATAAGTGAAAAACGAAAATATGCAGAAACAAGATATTAACTAAACCTAAAATGCAAGAAAATTAAAAAGGGGTTTGGGTTGCCTCCCAAAAAGCGCTTGTTTTAGGTCTCGAGCTTGACCTTCTTTCTTCAAGGTTCAACTGGAGGAGGATTCGAGAGATCCTGAGTGAAGTTCTCATTCTGGAAATGGTCAGCTATGTAGTGCTTGAGACGTTGACCATTGACTTGAAAAGTTCCTCTCTCATTATTCCAAAGTTCAATCACCCCAAAAGGGTAAACTCTCTTTACTTGAAACGGGCCAGACCATCTAGATTTTAGCTTACCTGGAAAAAGTCTTAGTCTAGAATTAAACAAGAGTACGAGATCACCTACCTTGAATTCGCGAGGTGCAATGCGCTTGTCATGAGCTCGCTTGGTTCTCTCCTTGTAAATTCTTGCATTCTCGTAAGCATTGAGGCGCATTTCCTCCAACTCATGTAAGTCAAGGACGCGCTTTTCTCCAGCTGCAAGCATGTCCATGTTGATGGTGCGCATGGCCCAAAATGCTTTGTGCTCAATCTCTACAGGTAAATGGCATGGTTTTCCGTACACCAGCTTGAAAGGGCTCATCCCAATTGGTGTTTTGAAAGCAGTTCGGTATGCCCAGAGTGCATCATCGAGCTTGAGCGACCAATCCTTTCGCGTCCTCGCAACAGTTTTCTCCAAGATGGACTTTATTTCCCTGTTAGAAATTTCAGCTTGTCCATTAGATTGAGGGTGATAGGAAGTTGTTACCTTGTGTGTCACCCCATGACGGCTCAAAAGATTGTCGAACTGGCGGTTGATGAAGTGCTTGCCTCCGTCACTGATAACCGCCCTTGGCACTCCAAAGCGAGGAAAGATGGTATGAGTGAAAAGCCTCTTCACTGCATTTGAGTCTGCCTTTCGACATGCCACCGCTTCTACCCATTTGGACACGTAATCCACTGCAACCAGGATGTACTCATTCCCACATGATGATGGGAACGGTCCCATGAAGTCAATACCCCACACATCAAAGATCTCCACCTCAAGAATGGGGTTGAGAGGCATCTCATTGCGCTTGGTAATGTTCCCGGTCCGTTGACACTTGTCACAAGCCAAAACAAAAGTCCTTGCATCCCTGAAAATAGAAGGCCAATAGAAACCAGATTGCAATACCTTTGCTGCTGTCTTGTAGAATGATGCATGCCCTCCATAGACGGATGAGTGGCAGTGCTCGAGAATGGAGTGTGTCTCTTCGTGTGGTACACAACGCCGGAAGATGCCTTCAATACCTACTTTGAAAAGAAAAGGTTCATCCCAAAAGTAATACCTGGCATCGGATCGAAGTTTCTTCCTCTGTTGGTAAGTCGCGGAGGCTGGGAAGACTCCAGAAGCAAGAAAGTTGGCGATATCTGCATACCAAGGCACTGACTGGGTGTTGATACGGGCCGTGTCAAAAGTGGTACGGGCCGTGTCAATGTTGGCTGAAACTGAAAGAAGTTGCTCATCGGGGAACGAATCATTGATCGGCAAGTTGGCAGACCCCTCATCTTCCCAGCGAAGCCGGGATAGATGGTCAGCCACAGTATTTTCAACCCCCTTCTTGTCCCTGATTTCAATGTCAAATTCCTGCAAGAGAAGAATCCATCTAATCAAACGAGGTTTTGCATCTTGTTTAGTTAGCAAATACCTGAGTGCGGCGTGGTCCGTGTAGACAATGATCTTTGAGCCAACCAAGTATGATCTGAACTTATCAAGGGCGAACACAATGGCGAGGAGCTCCTTCTCAGTTGTTGTGTAGTTCATTTGGGCTGGGTCTAGCACCTTGCTAGCATAGTAGATAGCACATGGCTTCTTGTCTTTCCTTTGCCCAAGAACAGCCCCTACAGCATAATCGCTCGCATCACACATCAGCTCGAATGGCAAGGACCAATCAGGTGGTTGCAAGATGGGTGCAGAAATGAGAGCTTCTTTCAAACTGTAAAAAGATCTAACACAATCATCAGTGAAATCAAAGTCAGAATCCTTTACAAGTAAATTGGTTAGAGGCTTAGCAATTTTAGAGAAATCTTTAATGAGCGGCAATAAAATCCCGCGTGGCCTAAGAAACTTCGAACTCCTTTGACATTCGTTGGGACCTCGAGCTTCTCAATCACTTCAATTTTGGCCTTGTCAATCTCAATGCCCTTGGAAGTCACAACATGTCCTAGAACAACGCCTTCTTGGACCATGAAGTGACACTTCTCCCAATTTAAAATCAAATTCACTTCTTCACACCTCTGCAAAATCTTGCAAAGGTTAGACAAACATGAATCAAAACAAACACCATATACAGAAAAATCATCCATAAAAATCTCAACTTCATTCTCAATGAAGTCAGAAAAGATGGCCATCATGGCCCGTTGAAAGGTTGCTGGCGCATTACAAAGACCAAAAGGCATCCTACGATATGCATATGTACCATAGGGACAGGTAAAGGTGGTCTTTTCTTGGTCTTGTGGGTGGATGGGTATTTGAAAGAAACCAGAATAACCATCAAGATAACAGAAATAAGAATGATTAGCAAGCCTTTCAAGGAGTTGGTCAACAAATGGTAATGGAAAGTGATCTTTGCGTGTGGCGGCATTAAGTTTTCTGTAATCTATGCACATCCTATAACCACTCACAACCCGTGTTTGGACCAATTCGTTCTTCTCATTCTTTACCACTGTTGCTCCCCCCTTCTTTGGGACCACATGGACAGGACTCACCCACTGACTGTCAGAAATAGGGTAGATAATACCTGCATCAAGAAGTTTTAAAATTTCTTTCTTTACTACCTCCCTTAAATTCGGGTTGAGCCGTCGCTGATGTTCGACAGACGGTTTGTGGCCATCTTCCAGTAGGATTCTGTGCGAGCAGACAGATGGGCTGATCCCCTTCAAGTCCTTGATTGAATACCCGATTGCACCTTTGTGGACTTTCAGCTTCTCCAAGAGTTTGGCGGTTTGATCGGGGTTCAGATCTGCATTCACAATAACAGGACAAGACTCATCTGGGCCAAGGAATTCATACCTGAGATTGGCTGGTAGAGGCTTGAGTTCAAGTGCTTGCTGCTCTGTTGGGGCCTTGACACGGTCCGTGTCGATTTTGTCCGGCCCGTGTGGGGTTGTTTCCAGCTGCTTGGACTCATCTGCACGGCCCGTGTTGAATTGATCCGGGTCGTGTCCAGATTTTCCTGGCAGGTCTGTTTTTGCCTCTGCTGCACATACTGATTCTAACTCACTTGTTTCGACCTGCAACTCAGATAAAAAGTCAGAATAATACCTTAGTGAGCTGTTTACTTGCTCAAGAAAGTAGTCCTCGCTCAAATCCGTCAGACATTCCTCAATCACATCAATTCTGAAGCAAGATTCGTCTCTCGACGGGTACTTCATTGCACGGTCAATCTGGAATCGCACCTTCTCCTTTCCAATGTTCAAGGTCAGCGTTCCATCCTTCACATCAATTATGGCACCTGCAGTTCTTAGAAAAGGTCGTCCCAGAATAATGGGGACTTCCTTATCTTCCTCCATTTCCATTACAACAAAGTCAGCAGGAACATAAAACTTACCAACCTGAACCGGTACATCTTCCACTATGCCAAGTGGTAGTCTTACCGATGAGTCCGCTAGCTGAAGAGTCATTCGTGTAGGTTTGAGCTCACCTACCCCAATTCGATCATAGATGGTGCGTGGCATGAGACTCACGCTAGCTCCCAAGTCGCATAGAGCTTTCCTGATCGTGGCTTTCCCTATAGTGTAAGGAATAGAGAACTTACCAGGGTCTTCCAGTTTGGGTGGTAATTCGCTTCTCAGAATGGCACTACACTGTTCAGTCAGCTTCACCGTCTCGTGCCCCCCCAAGCTTCGTTTGTTGGATAGGATGTCTTTCAAGAACTTAGCATAGGTGGGCATTTGGGTCAAGGCCTCGGTGAATGGGATAGTGATGTGCAATTGTTTGAGAACATCAATGAATTTAGCTAATTGCTCGTTCAATTGGGTCTCAGCTAGTCTCTGTGGAAATGGGACAGGTGGTCGGTATGGTGGCGGTTTGTAGGTCTCCTTTTTCTGACCTTCAGTTTCCTTCTGCACGGCCCGTGTAGGATTGACACGGTCCGTGTCCACTGGGTTTTCTGTGTCGGTTGCCGGTCGAGTCAATTCGACACGGCCAGGATTTCCTTCTTCAGGGGGTGACACGGGCCGTGTGAGATTTGTACGGGCCGTGTCCACTGTTGTCTCAGAGATTGTTGGTGGGTTTTCCTCAGTCTGTGGGGTCTGTACGGGCCGTGTGGGATTGACACGGTCCGTGTCAGCTTTAGCTGGTGGTTCAGTAGGCATGGCTGGACCTTCATAGTTGGTCCCACTTCGCAGGGTGATTGCCTTAGCCTCCCCTCTCGGGTTTACCTCTGGTTGGCTGGGGAGCTTACCAGGTTGTGGATGGCTTGTTGTGACAATGTGACTTAACTGCTCCAACAACTTGTTCTGAGCAGCCATCTGAGTGGACATGCTCTGCATATGTTCCCACACCATCTGGTTCATCTTCCCCTGCTCGTGTGTGAAATCGGTCGCATGAGGAGGCACGTACGGTTTGGGTGGAACGGAATGAGGTGGGCGGTTGTTGTTGAAATTGGCATTGTGGTAGAAGTTGCGGTTGTTGTTGCTGCTCGAAGAATTGTTGAAATTGTTGTTGAAAGAGGGGTTGGGAGCATTGTTGTATGGCGCGGAGTTGTTCTGTTTCCACCTCCAATTCTGTTGCTCAACCGGATCTTTGGAATAGGTTCGGTTGAAAGGAGGTTTTGGAAAATAGGATGGCTCACTGTTGAGAGAGTTGACTTGCTCAGTTTCCTCATCATCCCTTTGCGCCAATGGACAGTGCTCGTAGGAATGCCCCTCACCACACATGGCACAAGATTCTGGCTGTGACTGATGGTTTCCAACAGACTTGACACTCATCTTGTCGATAGTCCTCTGCATGGCTTCCATCTTGGCTGTGAGAGCTGTGATATTATCGACTTCAAATCGGCCGCCTCCTCCAGGTCTGGAATTGTCGCGGCCGGACCACTGCTGGTTTTGGGCCATGCTGTCGATCAAATTCATTGCTTCTTGAGGCTCTCTCTCCATTAAGGCTCCACCTGCAACAGCATCAACAGATGTGCGAGTACTCTCTGTCAAACCATCATAAAAAGTCTGAATCAATAACCAGTCTGGTATACCATGATGTGGACAAGAATACTGTAACTCCCTAAACCTTTCCCATGCCTCGTTTAGGGGTTCATCAGACCTTTGCCTAAAGCTGGTTAGTTGGGTTCTTACCTTAGCAGTTCTTTTGTGGGGGAAAAATCTGGTCAAAAATATTTTAGACAGTTCCCTCCAAGTGTTTATTGAGTCCCTTGGTAATGACCCCAACCATTTCTTTGCCTTGTCCCTAAGTGTGAAAGGAAACAATGCAAGTCTAATATAATCAGATGTTGCCCCATTGGTCTTAATGGTGGTGCAACATTCAAGAAAAGTTTGGAGATGTGCATGTGGATCCTCGTGATCCAAGCCATGAAAGGTGTTCTGTTGAACAATGTTGACAACTCCCGGATTGAAGTTCGGTTGTTGCCCCACTATTCTTGGAAGTCTGATCGCTCCTCTCACATCCCCAGATCTCGGTACATTGAACTCCTTCAGAGTTCTCGGGATGAAGTCGGCTGCGTCATCATCAGAGTCGCGGTCGCCTTGCGGCCCCTCTTCTCTTTCCTCTCCATTCTGACTCATGTTCCTGTCAGGCTCCGAGTGCACGGACCGAAAAGGTATAGTACAAAGTTTCAGTACAGCAAGCTGTACTTTTTAACCTTAAAATACACTTCTGGTTCAGACTGCAAGTATACAATCCTACCGCGTAGTATATCGTCGGGTATCGATCACAGGAACGGTTCAAGTGTTATCCGGACTCTACCTAGGTTAATTAAAAACTAGAAGTTGGAAGGGTTGATTTTGGTTGTTTATGTTTCCTACAGATTCAAGGTAATAATAAAGTGCAAGAAAGAAGATTAAACTGGTTTTAATCAATAATAAAAAGCGTTCCCAGGGTTAAGACTTCATCTCAGTTTTGCCCTCTGACTGTCCTGTCCGGGCCGTGTCATTTCCTACACGGGCCGTATCAGTTTACACGGGCCGTGTCATTTCGCTACACGGTCCGTGTCAGTCTCGGGTTAATGCAGCAGCTATTGTTTCTTTGTATCGTTCCTTTGTGTAGGGTTCTACTGACCGGACCTAATGTTTCTGGACCTCAACTGCCGTTTGTTGGTTCATCAACTTGGTACGGAAACTGCAATATATGCCCTCGTCGGGTTCTAGACCTCAACTTCCGTGTGTTGGTCCCTACTACCTAGTTGCTTATTGGTATACTAAAGGTAACTCCTATCCGCCGATAGAGAGTAATTTTCGCCTCCCGGTTACTACTTGGTTTCACCTTCCGGATCACAAATCCTACCTCATGTACTTAGTTTGGTTGAGAGACGTTAAAGGGCTATAATGCCTTCTAGATGTGCGCATTCATCTAGTAGCAAACCAATATAAGTCAAACACTTCAATCTAAGCAATTAAAATACTACTCAATCAATCAAACACAAACTTCAATACAAAGATTCAATAACTAGCATGCAAGACAAAACATTCGATTACATCAAAACCCTAGAAACAAAGTAAATTACTCACTCATGGTTCTAAAACAGCAAATACAAATAGAGATAGAGTTGATCATGACAAAACCCAAAGCACAAAGAAGATCAATCGAAAACTCGCGTCTTTCGCTTCTCAACTTCGCCTCCAAGCTTAGCCGCCAAAGATGAACCCTAGAACTTGCTCTCCTGTCCCAGAATGACCTTTCCTGGAGAGAAATCCCGATTATATGCTCCTTTGGTCGACCTTCCATCAATAGCCTTCTTTCCAGATTTCTGGATCTGTTTCCGGATTTGCTTGACACGGGCCGTGTCAAATCTTGTCCGGCCCGTGTGACTTGTGTTTCTTAAGTGGTCGAGTCAGCAGTTGTATGTGGTCGGATCAGCGGTCGAGTCGAGGTTGACACGGCCCGTGTGGAATGTGACACGGCCCGTGTAGAGACTTCTTGATTCCAGATTTTCTCCTCGATTTCGCCCGAATCCTGCAAAATAAGAACAAACTTGCAGCAGTACCACATTCTAAAGATATTCAATGAAATACAACTGAATTAATGATTTAAAACACAAGTTTGATACAATTTGAAGGTCGAAATATAGATAAGTTTGCGAGATATCAGGCCGCAGACTCATTGGGAGGCCCCAGGGGCCGCAGAGGCATTTGGCGGCCTCTAAACTGGGGCCGCAGCGGCATTGAGCGGCCTGGATAAATGTGGAATTTCTTTAAAATTGGAGTGTTTTGGTTTTTTTTTTTTTGTTTATGCTATAAATAAAAATTTCGGTCCGGATTGATTACAAGTTTTTTACGCCATATTTTAGTCCAATACAATTTCAATAAGTACAAAATCTTATATAAATATCTTTTTGTTAATATAGTTTACACTATTGGTTACTGGAAACTAAGTGAAATTTTTCCAACTAATATTATTAGCAGGCTCCGATATTAATTTATCTTTTATTTGAACCAAAAAAAAATATTATATCTTGAATTCTTGATTCTTTCTCATGACGCAAATAGAATAAACTCGCCAGTGGCATCTCTCGCTTACAAAAACAACAAAAAGCAAACTCAGTAACTCAGTCGCTCTACCTCGATCAGACGTCGAGAGAGCTTTAAGTGAACAATGTCGACATTCAAGGACCCCTTCGAGGAGGCCTTGCTGATGGATCAGACGGTGGAGGCGAAGGCGGCGGCGGAAGAGTCGTCGCTGGGCTCTCCACGGCGACCTCACGATGCTCCACCTTCGATTCCCTCCTCCTCCGTACCGTCTCCACCATCCGACGCCGATGGTGGTGGCAGAGATGACGATGAGGAGAAGGAGGAGCGCACGGAGGTGCAGCGTGATGATTTTCCTTCTAGCGATGATTCGGACGAGTTTGCCAGGCTACGGTAAGTTACATGAAAAATAAAATATGTAGCTCCTTTTGTTCAGATATATCCCTTCAATAGTTACATTTTACGATTGGATACATTATTAAATGGAATGTCTCCCTACTCACTGTAAGCGAAGAATGATATTCAAGGACCCCTTTGAGGAGGCCTGGCTGAAGGATCAGGCGGTGGAGGCGGCGGCGGTGGCGAAAGAGTCGTTGCTGGGCTCTCCTCGGCGACCTTACGATGCTCCACCTTCTATTCACTTCGCCGTACCACCTCCGCCATCCGCCGCCAATGGGGGTGGCGGAGATGACGATGAGGAGGAGGAAGAACGCACGGAGGTGCAGCATGAAGTTTTTCCTTCCAGCAATTATTCGAACGAGTATTCTGCCTGGCGACGGTAAGTTACATGAAAAATAAAATATGGAGCTCGTTTTTGTTCAGATATATCCTTGCAATAGTTAGGTTTTACGATTGGATACATTATTAAATGGAATGTCTACCTACAAACTTCGAACTTACCTTTTATAGAAACTATTTCAACAATAATAAAGGCGAATTTGCATGTCATTGTACAAAGGGTCCTCACATTGTCAATAATTGCAAAGATCTGTTTTTCGTTGAACATATTCAAAGAAGCATCTCTACTATAATTGAGTTTTGAGTACAGCTATTATTGCATAAATGGAATAGAGAAAAAGATGGATTTTACTATCACTTATTTATACTTGTAGAATATTGCAAAAATTGCAAGGCATGCCTAATTGCAATTGTGGATTTTAATGAAAAGCTCAGTTTACTTTAGGAGCCGTTGTCTGTTGCTAAAAATTAACAAAAAGATGGATTTTACTATCATGTAGTGGTACTTTTGTGGAATATTGCACAGAATTGTATAGTTTTCATAACTGCATTAGTGGATTTTGATTAAAAGCTTTGTTTACTTCTAAAAGAGCTGTTGTCTCTGTAGCTAACAACACTCTTGAAGTGATGTTGTGGCATTTTAAGCAAAAAATAAAAAAAAAGACCTCTATTTGAGACTTTCTAAAATGACTACTTTTCCTGTTTTGCAATTATGGAAAAAGGACCTTTCTGATTTTCAAAATGAGAAGGGCTTTTATGCTCTCTGTTAATTAGAAGGTCATTTTGTGCATGCAATTGTAAATCTCAATATATCCTTGTGTAGTTCTACTTTAATTTTTTTTATGCAACATTTCTCAAGTACTGGATTGATTTCTTGGGACTCTTGGTGCCTGATTATTAACATGTGCTCATAGTAGAACACAAGCAATTTCCAACTTACAGTTTTGCTTGTTAACTTTTTTTTTGTCTTTTGACAGAACAATTTTATCAAGTTTCACTAAGGAACAGATGAGCCGTTATGAAGCATTCAGGAGATCTGCTATTCCGAAAACTGAAATAAAAAAAGTAAGCACCTTAGCACCTACCGTGTTATTTTGGCTTTTGTTAATGAGGAGGGATCACTTAACAATGGTTCTTTTGACAATCTTGATAATGGTTTTTTTAAAAAAAATAGCAAATTATATTGAAAATTTAAAAGTAAATTTATCGGTATGTTAATTTAGGACCAATGAAATTTCAAGTCGCTTGATAAAGGATGAAATATATATCAAATGTCATTATTTTTTATAGGCATGATATACGAATAATATAGATCGTGCATGTAATATTGGATTTCAAGTTTGAGCTTTATTTTTTAAGATTGTCAAAATAAATAAGTAATATTGGATTTCAAGTTTGAGCTTTATTTCTTTGTTATTATGTGCTTAAATACGTATGGGAACAGAGAGAATGTAACTAATCCCATAAGGTACAGTACGAGGTACTGTTACAAAACTCAAATGTTGCATTATTTCCCGCGATAATAGTTCAATGGGTGTTAACTTAGATTTAACTTTGAACTTCTCTCCTTATTTTTCATTATTTTTTATTTTTTTACAAATGACAGATATTGACAAGAATTATAGGAGTTCAGCAAGGAAATGCAGACATAAATATTGTGGTGTCTGCACTTGCTAAAATGTTTGTTGGAGACCTTGTTGAGACAGGTAAGTGTAAATAACTTCTATTTTGTTTGAAATTTTATGCCTCTAGATCCTCCTGTACATTTTTTATCAGACAAAAGCTTAGTTTTCCTGAAGTTTATTTCAACTCAAAGCTTTCCCAGGTTAAAGAATTAGAAAATAAATAAATAAATAACCATGGTGTATTGGTGTTCGTGACTGTGCTTAACAAGACCTTGCAAGTTGCAATGCAGTTCATAAATGTGACCCTGATAAAAAAAAAATGGTACATCTCTATCAGATAAATGCATATTTGGATTATTATACTTTTTACTATGCAACTAAACTATGCAACTAAATTATGTGCAAATTTTGGATTCTTGAGCATTGTCTGATCTGTCTTAACCAAGGGTTGACTGTGAAAGTTGAGTGGAAGTTGTTTCGCTATCTTTTTATAGAACAGGTTGTTGTTGTATAAATTTAATCAAGAAATTACATGTAATTTAACTTGTATATTGTATTATTTAATTTGAACAATATCGTTATGTAAACCATTATCATCTTTTATGCTTCTGTGATCAATAAATTTCTGTTTGCATCACTTTTATCAGGAATGTTGCTTCTTGTTGGTGGTTAGATCTTTCACATTTTTAATTTAAATTTGATAATGCAATCTCAAATGCAGCTAGAGTAGTTATGGCAGAGAGGAAAGATAGTGGGCCAATCAGACCTTGCCACATCAGAGAGTCTTACAGACGCTTGAAGCTCGAGGGAAAGACATTCAAACGTACAGTTCCTCGGCTTTTCCACTAATCTTGTTTCGAAACATAATCAATCTAACTCAGGTTTAAAACACGGATGGGTATAGCTTTTGGTTTTGAATTGTGTCGAGGCGAGAGGAGCTTCGGTTTTGCAGATAAGGCACTTGTTCATGACTTTTGTGCCCTTGACCTTTTCATTTTTTCTTTTTCTCTGACATGTGGTTTTCTAAAGGAGTGCGGTGCATCAAGTGATCTGGAAATACAGTTTCCTTCTTTGTGGCTCGATTGTGGTTATACTGTTGCCCGTAGGATCTAATGTCAGCTCAAATTAGGCCCAAAATTAGGTTTCTGGCTAGTATCCCTATAGAATTCTTTTGATTTGCCAAATGATACTCAATAGGATTGCCATGGAATGGGAGGCGGGAATTGGTGTCAAGTGGGCTGATTCGTTTCGCATTCTCTTAAACCGAGTCCATGGAATATTTAATGGACTACCGATCCCAGGAAATTATCTATATGGGCCTTTTTTAAAGGTAAATAAAGCCTAAATTGTTATATGATAACTCAGGAACCGTATCAACATGTTTACTAATGAAATAAAAAATGTCCGCGCTACCAAGTCTGTCAAAAAAAAAAAAAATCAAAATTGTCCGATCTAAAAATGAATGAATTGGAGAGGGCGCTGGTATTTGAAAGGAAAAAAAGGGATCAATTGGATATGCTTTTCACTATAATAGGATATGTAATCTATACAATGAAATTTGCTATACTAATTTTAACTAAATTTGGTATTTCTAATTTAAAATAAGGAACCTGCCATACTTGAACTAACAATGAAGACTGAAGAGCATCAGAAAATATCCGGCCTAGGACGAGGTAGGTTTAAATGCCATTATTTAGTTTAATTCTTTTTTTACTTTCATGATTTACTATTTTAAATGGTAAAAATGAATCAGGCCAAGTGCCAAATGGCTGATGGTCATTGGATATTTTAATTTGCCATGCGGCGTGCATGCATACGCAGATGCCAAAGACATCCTGATGGTTTCAAAGTTGGAGTTAAATAAAGCAATAATGCAAATTTTGCTCATCTCCATTTCATTATTAAGCAAGTTGATGTTCCTATCCGTCAACGGCTACGATTGAAAGATGAAAATTTGAATTTAATATGAGCCCTTCAATTAAATAATATGTCTTCTTTTTATTAAATGCGTCTATTTCATATGTAGAAGTCTAAATTTAATTAACAACATACTCGCTATACATACAGTCACACGATATTGTAACCGTATGTTACAGTTAAAATTGAATACACTGTTTTTCTTTGTCGCGTAATCGGAAGTTATATAAGAAAGAGACGCTGCAAAGAACGAATGAATAATAGTTATTCTCCGCGGTGAGGAGTGAAGGGTCGCCAAACATTAACTGATAGTTTGAAATGTATTATTTTCCTTGTTCTTCCTGTTGGGGTTCCCTTAATAGTTGCTCTTCTCCAAATTTCTTTCTGTTAAAAAAACTTTTTCTTTTGTTGCGTAACTGATCGGAAGCGGAGGGGATGGAGTGAAAAGTGCTCATCTCTTCTCTGAGAAACTCACAATTTTGTCATTCTTCATTTGTAAGTTCCTATTTTTTATTTCACTTATATTTTTAATCAAAAACTGAAACCCTAGATCAGTGATAAAACTGTAAATTGAATGAAATTTAAGGATTTCTAGAAATTGATCAGCAATGTATTCTTTTAGTTGCCTTATTTTCTTGTTTTTGGGATTATTTGTTCAATTCTATTGTGCTGGAACGATTTGTGTTGTGACGATTTGGGATTATTGTTGTTTTACTCTTTATTTTTTTTTAGTGAAAGTCCGTAGGCGTACTATATTGAAATAAAAACTTCTCAAAGTCTTAAAGTGACATAAAAAGGAAAAGGGAAAATCGTAAATTGACTCTATTATGTTCCTTGGTACCCTTTTGAAAAGCTGCAGATCCAATTTTTGCCATTTCTGCAACTTGTGTTCCCTGTAACTGAGTTGCTTCCTGTCTAATGTCCTGCATTTGTTTTGATCTTCTTGCCTGATTTGCCATTGTATGAGGTCCAATCAAAACTGTTATGTTGGTGTGTCTGATATTGATCTGGTCCCCCTATTGTTTTTTTACTAAATAAAGGTGATAGTGAGGACCAAATGGTAATTCTGTAAGAATAAAAGTAATAACTTTTATTTAGGATTTCACAGTAACACAGTAAGAATAAAAGTAACACAGTTATGGTAATCATAAATAATTCTTGCTGTTTTGCATTATTGTTTTTTTATTAAATAAAAGTGATGTAAAATTCTAAAGAACCAGAAACTTTGTAATCAAATTAGAAAAATGGCAAGAAACCAACAATAAGGAGGCGAACTGTTACTGTTTTTTTTTGTTTGTCTCACTTTTTTTGGTTAATGATTACCCATATTTCAAATGCGGTGTGAAATATGTGGTTGTCAATTAAGAGTAACTTATGTTTTTTTCATATTTATTATTTGGATAGGTAAACTTTATTTCATAGACTTTGAGTATGGCTCATACAATTACAGATGATGAGACATTGCGAATCATTTCAATGAATATGCTGGTTTTGATTGCGACTACAACCAGTAAGTTCAAAACGCAATGATGAATTTTGTAGTGTATAGCCCAAAGTTTAAGAGGTTTTATTGAACAATTAATGATATTTGCAACTCTGCTTTAGATATCCAAATAAGGAGGATATTTTGTCATTTTTCAAAAGAAATCAGAGATTATATATATTTTCAAGCTTACTGTTTGGTGATACCATCAGTATTGCTTGCCTTGCTCTTCTATTTTTTGTTATTTAGACATTGGTATAGTACTGATACGGTACAGATACACTAATACAAATCACTTGATCAGAATTGTTAAAAGGATGAGAAATTATTTCATTTATAATTACCTGTACCAGTGCATAACTGCATACTTGTCAGAAAATAACTGTGCCAAACATGCATGATATCACAATATTTTTTTTTCTAGAAATTTAGTGTTAATAAGTAAATTTGCAATAACTCCTCCTAATTTGCAAATAAGCTTGCTTGGTACCTTTTATTAATTGTTGTTACTATCATTTGCATTTGTTAGATTCATGGCCGATCATGATGCTCGACAAGAACTCACTGAAATCCATGTTTCACTACGAATGTAAGAAACATCTTTAGAAAATAAATAAATTTTTAATACTTCGAAATAGAATGGCAACAACATATGCTGATGTAAGTGAATATGGCAATGATACCAGTAACAATCTTGTAATGTTAATACATAGCATAATTAGGTTTGGTTTGCACTTAATTTTTGAGGCAATTTCTCTCTATAGCAGTACAATTGATTTATTAGAGTTTGTAACTGATGGAGTTTGTGACTTTGTAAAAAAAAATATCAATATATATGATGGCACTTTTTATTTATGTTATTTGATATCATATTGTATCAATATTGAATTGTTGTATGATCTTTGATATTAGATTCGAATCGAGCTATTATGTATGTTATGAGAAAAGTAATTATTTGATATTAGATTCGAATCGAGCTATTATTTGATGTCATTGGTACTTAAAAATACAGTTACATCACATCATCAAATTATTATTATTATCTAATATAGAATAATATAAATTCTCTAATAGCATGTCCTTCAATTTTTGAATAATTATTATTATCTCTGTACCGCCACTGGTAATTTTAGGTATGGGTACCGGAGCTGCTCTTGTCAGAAAATGGGAAAGGGTACCGGAACTGGTATTGTAAGGGAATGGGGAAGAGGGACTGTTTATTAACATGGTTGGATCTTTAAGGGAATGGGAAAGGGAACTGCTATTGTCATGGTTGGATCTTTGTACCAGTACTGGTATTGGTTCGGATCTGGTTGGATCTTTGTACCAGCTGAAACTTTCTGCCTTCTTTGCTGAAAAGGGTGATTCTAGATCAAATTACCAGAGGCCATTAATTGAAAGTGAAGTATTTATGCTTGACGAATGTAAAGGGGAAGCACTAAGCCCACCTTTTATGTTACTAATAGTTCTTCTCAAGAGAAGAGCCAAGAGTCGAAGCATATAAATACAAATGATGAACTCAAAGATGTTAAGTGAGAATCAGAAGATGACTATAGAACAAGTTATGCATCCAATCAAAGTACAAGGCGTCCTGACCGTCCTCACTCGACTCTAACCGATCCAGATTTTGTAGAGAATTATTTCAAGGTAAGATTTTATATACCTCTAACTCTTTTTGTACAATATTGTCTGTTATGGATCCTGATAAGCTTTGTATTGTAGTATTCTAGGCTTCAATTCATTGGAACATGGAGAAACCAGTATCGCAAGCGTTTTTCCAATTTTTGATAGCTTTGTATTGTATTAGAAAGAATAACAATCCTAATACTAACATGAAAATCTTGAAAAGAATTGTGATACATGTTGACATGATAATATTCTTACGTGGCAAGTCTTGTGTTTCATACACTAGCTTCAAGATACTTTCTTCTTTTGCCTTTATAAGATTCACCTTTCCAGTTTGGCATTTATTTTGTGCACACTTAATGGTACCGATGCATGTTTTTTCTTGTTCTTACTAACTGTGACAAAACTATGGTGCAATGTATAGGATTGCTTTTTTGTGTCGGTTGTCAACTTGTCATCCGAAATTCGCATGAGTTGCTTGTTGTATACCATTACAATAATCACAAGGAACAATTGAAATTTCATCAGCTAACTATCCTGCAAGGAGTTATGGTTAGTTGACATTTATTATATATATGCTAACCTTTTTTTGGTTAGGTATATATATTTTCTTTGAGCTGTGTGCTTACTTCATGCTATAAGCTTTGTTCTTTTATAATGTTTCTGTTGCAACGTACGGACAGAAGACTAGTCTAGAGATAAACGTTGACCAATCGTTTCTCCCAAACCTCAGAATCCAAAAAAGGAGGCACAATTTAGTTGAGGGTGTCTCATCTCTTCAACGTATAAAACGGGAACCAAATCTCCTGCCCCCTTACGGCAGGAAAATCCTGCTCTCGTGTGAATTTAGCCGTCCGATTGGCTTTTTGATCCGCGCTGTGATGAAGCGCTTAATGGAACGGAAAAACTGAAACTCCTCCGTTAACTTTTTTTTCCTTCCAACTCTCTCTTGTCCTCTTCTCTCTCTTCTGCGTTTCTCCTTTCCATCTCGCTCTCGCTCTCCAAGCCGCATCGCTTCGTCCTCTCCTTCCTCTCCTGCGTTTCTCCTCTCCATCTCGCTCTCCAGCCATGACGCTTTCTGCTCTCCCAGTCGCACTCCTTCTCGCTCAGACGCACTGCATTCTTCCAATTGCGCCTTGCCTCGCCTTAGCTTAGCGCAGTCGCTCTCATCTCGCTCTGGTGCGCTCTCTCTCTCTCTCAGTTGTGATGTTGGTTTATATTGTGGTAAATTGGTCATGTTTTTATCTCTGGTACTGACCATATCAGTTAGAAAATAAGTGGTACTGTTTTTATTTTGTGGTAAATTCTCCTCTATGTACTTCATTTTTCAATCTACTAAAGCTCGTATCTTTACATATGAACCGTTATACCGGTCACTACATACAACCTCAAGTAAACCAGAATACATCAGCTAGGAGTTGGTGTTGGATTTTGAAATTAACTGGTACCAGTTCAGAACAAAGTTATTTTTAATTAAACAAAGTTATATGAACCATGTTGTCTCTTCTATGTCGATTTTGTTTTTTCATGTAAGATACTGGTATATCTAACTCGAGAACAATTCTTACTGTAGCAATTTGTTCAATTAAGTTTTAAACATACCTCAATTTTACATAAGTAAACAATGATTGAGGATTTTAGTCTTTAAGGATTCGCTGTTGCAACTTTTTTTCTTTTTGAAAATTAACTTCATTATTTTGATCAAGTTTATTTATAACAAAATTTACTGATTCGATCCATTTCAGTACATAAGTGAGAAACAAACTGAACCGTAACAGTATAAAATTTATCTTTTGCATACTGATTTTAAACATCAGAAGTAACAATATAAGTAATAAAGACTTCTTTAGTTTGGACGAAGACTTCTCCAGAGTTTTGTTAGAAGATGATTCACCGCATTGGTCTGACACCATTCCTTTGATGGGGTGTGTGTAAATGTATTAATCCCTGAAATAAGCAAAGACAACTCTTTCAAAACTTTGAATTTATTTTTTTCACTTCAGTATATTATCTAAAAAAGCATCTGACTTATCTATCAACTGGATTCTAATAGCCTCAATAAAATCAACATGAAACTACGTACTCAATTGATAGTTGCCGACTAAAATTTCTGTTGGTACCAGCAGGAGGAAAATAAATATGAGTGAAACTACATACTCAACCTCCCACAGTTCTGCCTGCATCAATAGCATAACAATCTTGGTCCAAGTTTAAGAGATCAATCCAAAATTTATATAATTTAGGCAATTTCAGAGGAAACTACACAGGTGATAGAATTGGTAACAATTGGTACCAGCACACCGCCTGGCCAACTGGGCAAGGGTAAGAGGAGGCACCTTCAATGGCAAACCAGCGTAAGCTTCATGGAGGAACTGCAATTACAAGATAGAATTGATCAGACGCTCTTCACAATAGGGGTCTAATCAAGTTCACGGAGGTAGTACAGAGATTGCTGGTTAGAAATTAGAGCAATTGGTGATGAAACAGGACCAGCGGGTAGCAACTGGTATGAAGGAAGGAGCTGGTCAGAGAGATAAAAGGGAACTTGCGCTTAGAACCCTTACCTTTTCTTTTATTACAAAACAAAAAGGGCGAGTACACAAATGTTGGCAACTTTATAAATTGGGAGACTGAGGCTCCAAGCCAATGGATGTTTTATTTTCTTCATTTTTAATTTTCTGTCCTTTTATTTTTCTATTTTCTGAATTGTAGGTTTCAAGTACGCTGTTGTTAAAACATATGCTAATACCTGGCTGTATCAGTGGCTTCCAAAGACTGCATCCATCAGTTTATTTACTAACAAAAAATGAGATTGAATTAGATAATTTTTATTATAAATCTTAACAAAAAGTTCATTTTTAGGATGAGATAATTAAAGCAGCAGTGAAAGGGCATTTCTAGCAGAGAAGATAGCCACCTTATCTACAAAACAAATGTTCATGAACCGAGATGCAGCATCAACAATGAGGAATCAAAGAAAAATGTTCAGATACTAGCAACTATTGTTGGATTTGCAATGTACATGTGCGCCATGATCGTGCTAAGGGGAAAAATCAGAGGATGAATTAAGAATAGTTGTTATTTGTTGTGCTGAATTGAGAATTGTTATTATGTTGTGCTGGTATTGAATTGAGAATTTTATAAACTTTATGAAATTACTTGTGCACTTTATGTAATTCAATTAATATTGTGCTGAATTGTTACAAAGTTTTATTTTTAATTCCATTGGTAATCATGTTCCGTAGCAAAATGTCTCAAGGGCAGTTTTTTCACTTGATACATAATTTTGCATCAATTTGCAAACAAGTTTCGAAATACGAAGATGAGAACAAGTTCTGAACCATGCATTGGCCAAGATTTGGCATATATAATTAGTTTTACATTAGTTCTACATCATTTTTCCATTACAATAATTTATTACTAGCCTTGCTTAAATTGAAGAAATAGTACCATTACACACAATTAAAAATGATACCATTAGCGAGAGGACATGGTACCTGCTACCATTACACTAACAACATTCAATAATAGTCAGCAAAAATATAAACATAAAGAACAAAATTTGTCCATTAACATTCACATAATACATATACATAGCTTCAAATGAAAAACATAATAATTAATGGTGTGCTAGCTTTCTTTCTATTAAGGAACTCTTCATTCTTCTGCTAATTATAATGCACAAATAATTAGTTTCAGTCTTTTCAATCTCCATAGCATTCCAATTTTTTACAAGAAAGTCCAAGTCATATTGGTTCTTGCAGCCAAGACCCTACATTATGATAAATCTTAATTATTAACAAAATAAATGTTCTTACTGTAACAAGGGTTGAATTTGTACCAGTAAATTCAGAAAACAAACATCTATACAACCCTTGAAAATTAGATCTGACGGCCAAACTCACTTGTGGGCAGGATTTTCCTACCCACAGGTGGGCAGAGGATTCGATTCCCATAAAACGCGAATCCGCATTCTCTGCATTAATGTACCGTTTGAGTTTTTATTTAAACAATTTGAGTTAATGCAGAGGATACAGATTCATAACATGTTGGATTTATGGGCCCACATAGGTCATTTCTTAGACTAGAACCATATAATGAATGTTTGAATTAAATTTATGTCAAACTTACCGAATTTATTATATAGTTACTTTGCAGCACCTAAGAGGAAGGGGATACGTCGTCGTAATAACAATAATAAGGAGCCCCATAAAAATTGCTCTCCAAATAGGGGTGTCAACGGGTACGGTATGGGTCGGGTGGAGGCATTTTCATACTTGTACTCGTTATGATAACGAAAAAAATCTTTACACGTACCCGTTTTTTTAAATACAGTACGGGTCGGGTAAACAGATAAAAAAGTGTCATTGACATCTCGATTTGTACTTTCGATAAAATATTTTTCAAAACAAGAAAAGAAAGAATAAAATAATAATGAATACAACTAATTTGTATTATGAAAATTTAATAAAATATAAAATTTTATTGTATTATGTATCATTTTCATACAAATTATGTATAATTTTATTTTTTAAATTTATCTTACATGATAACCTGGTAAGATAACGAAAAAAAATCCTTACCCTTACCCGTACCTGATAAGCTAACGAAAAATAATCTTACCCTTACCTATGTTTTTGGATACGATACAGGTCGGGTAAACGGATAAAAGGGTGCCATTGACACCCCTATCTCCAAACAAATTACCGAGATCAATATTTACGAAGGAACCATGCTGACCGTTCAGACAATTTATAGAGAAAGGGGATACGTCGTAGTAATAATAATAATAATAATAATAATAATAATAATAATAATAATAATAATAAGGAGCATGTTAATTGCTCTCCAAACAAATTCCTGAGCACGTCACTCAATTATTTAATATTTAACTTCGATTTTCACCACTCATAGTCAAATTTGTACAGTTATGTTTATAATCTTTTACAATACTACTCGCAAGCATTTAAACCTTTATTTGCAAATATTTAAATTCAAAATTTGAATAGTTTTAACTCCTACTACTTTTGTCTTCAAGTCAAAAAATAAAAAATTCCTTTCACCCATTCTTTTTTTTCCTCTAATCATTTTCGTCTATTTTCTCGAAGATTCGTGATAAATTTTGCGAATCTAAAAATATAAACATTTTCTACTCAATTTTCTTTTTCAAATGAGATCCATGAAAAAATAATTTTGAGTTATTTTCAAGTCATTGTTTTTATTTTTATTTTTAAGTAAAGCCCATGATCACTTTAAAGAGTGAGTGGTGCTATGCATAGCACCAATGGCTAGTGTACTACGGCTCAATATGGTACTTTTTAAAATCCTAACGGTCGATCCGAACCGTTCAATGTAGGGGTGATTAATGAGCGAGCATGAGCGAGTTGGGGTATGCTCATGCTCGGCTCATTAGCTTAATGAGCGAGTTAGAGCGAGTTGTTAATGAGCGAGTTGTTAATGAGCATGTTGTTAATGAGCGAGTTGTCGAGCGAGTTACCGAGTTGTTTAAAATACATCATTCAAAAACTAATTTTCATTTATAGAATTTAACAAATTTTCCATAAACAAGTTTAACAAAAAATTGTCCATAAGCAAATCAAACAATACATAATTTAACATAAAATTATCCATAAGCAAATTAACAATACATAATCTGACTCTCTGTGACTTTAGCTTTGCAATTTTGTAGTTTTGCCTCTTAAGTTTTTAGTCGGTGAAAATTTTGCTGCCGCCTAAATAGTTTCAAAAAATTTAGCTACAAAACCAAATACTATTATAGGAATTAGATGTGGCAGGATTTGTGTAACTAATTTCTTAATGAGCTAATGAGCGAGTATGAGCGAGTTGGGGTATGCTCATGCTCGGCTCATTAAGTTAATGAGCGAGTTATAGCGAGTTGCTAATGAGCGAGTTGTTAATGAGCATTTAGCGAGCGAGTTGTGAGCGAGTTACGAGTTGTGAGCGATTTACTCACCCCTAGTTCAATGTGATATCCATATGAATATGTACTTGCAAACTAAATTTTATATTTTTTTGAATTTTTTTACTATTTTTTTAGATAGGTAGAAAAATCAGTGTTTTCTGAAAATCTGGACCATCAAAATTCTACCTATCTAAAAAAATAGTAAAAAAATTCGAAAAAATATAAAATTCAGTTTGCAAGTACATATTCATATGGTTATCACATTGAACGGTTCGATCGACCGTTAGGATTTTAAAAAGTACCATATTGAGCCGTAGTACACTAGTCATCCGTGCTATGCATAGCACCATAGCCTCACTCCACTTTAAATTCTCTAAGTTTTTAAACTTCAGTCTACAACATTTAAACCTAACATGGAAACTATTTAAATGTTTGGCACAACTACTTTAAATGCTTGTCACAACAACTTTAAACGGTTGTAGACAAAGGTTTTAATGCGTGATACTATATGATTGACATTAGATGTTTAAACGCTTGAACGTAGTAGTTTACATGGTATACGTCAGAGGTTTAAATGGTTGTAGACTAAGATTTAAAAGCTTAAGAATTTAAATTGCTCATGAACTTTACTTTAAAAAAAAATGAGTTGAAAATAACTCAAAAACATTTCTTCATGGATCTCATTTGAAAAAGAAAATCTAGTACAAAACGTTCGTATTTTTAGATTCGTAAAATTCATCACGCGTCGTCAGAAAAAAAAATGGACAAAAATGATCAGAGAAAAAATAAAAAAATAATGGGTGAAAGGAATCTTTTCTTTTTTGGCTTGAAAACAAAAATAATTAGAAGTTAAAACTACCCAGATTTAAGATTTAAATGTTTGCAGATATAGGTTTAAATGTTTGTGAGTACTATTGTAAAATGTTATAAACAGAACTTTAAAAGTCTGAATATGAAAATAGAAGTTAAGCAAAATTAGAAAAAAAAATTCAATTAAACCAGTTGAATAACGCGCTCGAATACAATGGCTCGCAGAATCAGAAAATTTCCTTAATAATAATAATAATAATAAAAGTACAAATTGATAAGTCTATGCCTTGCCTTCTATAGAGAAGGTGTGATGTGCCAACAGATCTATTATCTGTGCCAAGATCTCCGCAGTGCAGCAGCACGTACTATCCTTGTCTTAACCATCAGATTACATTAAGATACGTACCGATCAGGTCACAAGAAAATCAAACGGCTGAATGTTAATTATATCGTGGAGACCGGAGATCCAACAATTAAGGTACTGATTTGCCATATTCTATACCCACCATTCCACCAACCACCATTCTAAAAAAGCAGGATCCTAGACAAATAATTACAAGAGTTAAAAGGAATGCAGCTTCCTAGAAGCTTCCTGCGACCTGCCGCGGTGCCGCCTGCGCCATTCAATTCTCAATTTCTCATGTATTTTTTCCTTCTTTTTCACTCATCGTCTTCGATTTTTGGCCGAGTGTATCTTTTTTGTGTTTGCTGCTTGCTGTTTAATTACCGCCGTACGATTCGGATGAGGAAGGATTTTCCGATTGGATCCTCTGTTGTGATCCAATCGGAAAATTGAACAAGGTACAGAGGGATACAGAGGGATTAGCAACCAGATCCTTATCTTTTCCATTACACTATCACAGTACCTGTGCCGTGCACTATTTGGTATCTGGTTAGGCGTATTATCAGATCTGGATCTCGCAGATTGAGTTCGGTTTGGATTTTTGTTATATCAGTTCTTCAAAGGCTTGCAAATTACTTTCAAAGTTCGGCTGCTCTACAATTTTCTTTTTGTGGAATCTGAAATTGGGTCAGCCCGGTTTGAGCACAAATTGGGAAGCCTTGAGTCAAATTAATTGGAGGAGCGGAGGGATTTCACATCTACCAGGTACCTGAAAAGGGAATCTTTCACAATTAGTGGATCTGGACTGTTATTTTTAACTCGGCACGAATCTTAAAGCCCAATAATACTGCCCTTCGTGCTAGCCCGAATTCCAAACCGACTGAATTTATTCAATAATTTATGTTTTATGTACTGAATTTATGAATGTTATCCTCCCTATTTAATATTTATACATCACTAGTTGCGTCGTTGCGGCTACGCCGCAAACGTCTTATTTTGTGTAAGTTGGCGTACATAGGGGACAGTTTTTTTTTGTCATTCTTCTGTATGATGGCGCGTGAATTTTTTTTTTTTTGGAAATTTATTGCAATAGTTATATCTCAATTACCTTGTACCAGCTGAATTTCTTTCGAATACTGATTCCGAATGATATAATAGAAGGATTTAACTGATATAAATATTGCGCATTGTAAAATTAGAATGCATAAATTCTGATATATATTTTACATCTATTGAAAGAACTTATCAGAAATTATTAACGAAATGTTGTATTCATTTAATAGCTCCATGCCGCTACTCACTCTGCCTAGTTAGCTCTATCATCCAATTTATGTTCTAAATTAGAAATGGAATAAGAATAATGAAAATTGAATCCAAGAGAGAAAACAAAAATAGAAGGCACTAAAATTTTACTAATTTCTAGGAAAAACTGGTATCGATGACAGAAACATAGTATGCCTTCATATCAGTATGCATGTCACCACAGAAAAAAAAGGCCGACCTAGTATCAATCGCTACATGTTTACAAATATAGTCATTAATATGCTTAATAATCTATGACAACTTCAGTGAGAAAACCACTACATGGACAAAATAGTAGATGATGTTAAGTATCATTGCCATTTTGTGAATTGGTTTCTAAAATGAAGGTTTTCTCCTTTGAAAAGAGATTGAACTGCTTGAATTGAACCAATCCCACGGGGAAGGAATTGGCTTAGAAGTTTCCTATCTGATTCTGGAAGGCATGAAGCCCACGCCTAAGTAAACAAAAATGAAAACAATAATAAAAACACAACAAATAAACAAATAGGACATCTTGATGAAACAGATTTCATTATGCCAAATATGTATGTTAACCAAAAGAAGTGCTCACCTTACACAATTTGTACCAATGGTACGGATGGAAAAGAAGTGCTCACCTTACACAGTGTGTACCAATTGTACGGATGGTCTAGAGGTCTATTCTTGGTTTACATAATGCATATTTGCTTCAGGTAGTGGTTTGCTTTAGGTAGTTGTTTGGTTTTCATAGTGCATATTTGCAAATTGTATAAGGTTGTCAAAATAAAAACTCCAGTATTCAAAATATAAATTATTGGTTTGGTTTTAGAATAATGTGGGAATCAGACTGAACTGGCATCCGGTTCAGCTGTGCATGCTACAAAAGAAAGAATTTTTTTCTCACATATCACACGTTAGACAAATCTCCAAAAAAAACCCAGAAAAATGTTCTGAAGCTCATATTACTGTTTTGACTTTCTGAGAGATGGAAGAAATTCATTTCCATTTTTATTTACAGAAATTGCATGGCTGCATGAACAGTGAACCCAATGGTTTGATCCCTTAATCATGGATTTTCTTCTATCATGAAGAGTTAACCACTTAACCTAATGATAGAGCAGAGAACCCAAATATAGAACAATGAACCCTTCATCAAGAATTGATATATATAAACACAGTGGTTTGATCCAAGAGAACAAAGGCCGAACTTGAAGGAATTTGTTCCATATCATCTTAATATAGAAAGAAGCTAAATTTTTTTGTGCGCAAAATCCAGAAATTTAGTAATTGCAAAAAAGTAATAACTATCCTCAATGCGATTTGATGCTTGATTACAATGTAAAATACTCATTTGAGTTCCAGTATAGATTACCCAAACATGCAGCCTTTGCAAGGGAAACATGAAAATAGCTTCGATGCGGTCCAAGCTTCTTCACCACTACCTCCCTTCCATCCAGCAATTGCCCCTAAATTCCAACAAAAATTTCAAATTAAAACAGTCTCAAATTGTTTTCATGCGAACTATTTGTAGATGAATTAATTAAGTTACCCTGAATACTGGACCAAATCCACCTTTGCCGAGCTTATTCTTCAGGCTGAAGTTTTTTAGTGGCAGCCACTAAGATCTCGTACCTAAGAACCTTATACTCCTTCAATGCTATTGCTTTGAGATCTTCCTTATCCACCTTTCTATAACCTAAAATCAAGTATTTCTGAGCAACATTAGTAGGAAAAAAAATCTAAAGAAGCGGAAAAAAGTAAGTCAAAGCAGATTGAAATCTTACTTGGAGCTGGCGGTAGTCGAAAATCTTGGTACGAAGAAAACTGAGAGCGTTAAGGATAGTGGAAATCACGGCACCATTCTGTCGCGCGAGATGGAGAAGAGAGTGTGAGAGCGAATTTTTTAGAGCGAACAACACCTACGAACTTCTCTGTGTTAGCTGATTACAATGTTTTGGAAGAACAATATGATAAAATTAAGTAACATAGTGGAAAAAATAATAAATTAAAATGTATACATCAAAATAAACTGTTTGTCATCATTTTTATTAATTGTTTTAGTGGAGTTTTAACTCGATCAAAAACACAGGTTAAAAACATTACGTGCCAGCTCCCTCAGCTCCGTCTTCTATTGCGTAAGCACTAAGCAGCCTTCAAGCCATTAGCTGTCACCAGCTCAGCAACACATTCTGTTGATATGATTTGTGTTGCTTCATTTGCGGGTTTGGAGTTTTGGTAGGAATTAATCATAGCACCATAACAATGAAGCAACACAAATCATATCAACAAACACCAATAAATCCTTGCTGAGTATTAATCAGTCTAAATTAACCTACAAGAATAAAAAGGTTAATAATTAAGGTTACCAAAGTTAGAAATTTCCAGCGTAAGGAAAAGTTGACCGCCACCGTACCTCGCCAAATTTCCAGCGAAGGAGAAGCCGACCGCCACCATACCTCGCGCTGCTCCTCTTCCTTCTTCTTCTCTTCTCTTTCTCTGCCCCCTTTTATTCTTTTCTTTCTCTCTTTATTTATTTTCTGTTCTATTGCTGGAATTAGAACCCAGGTCTTCACTTTGAGAATAAAAAGATTTGCAAATAATTAACTTGTGAGCCTACACAATTCTTATAACTGTGTTGTGCTACAAAGGTGAAACTGAGAAGATGGGGAAGTAGTAGTTTTTCTTGATAATATGATTTCACTATAATTGAATGCGACATGACAGTTCTCAGAGTTTTATTAGCCCTATCACAATAACGATGAAGACCACAGAAGGGCACTTTAGTCATTTGAAAGATAAAAAGGAAACAATGTAACATGATATATTAGTATTTTGTAGCATGTCTTCAGGGTGCCTATCAGATGCTTATTACTTTCAGAAACATACAAAACTCCTTGATAGATTGCAGGAGTATATATAATTTTTATATATCATAACATCTTAGTTAACAAAGAAATGAGGTCTCATTGAAATGATGTTCAAAACACAGGTTAAATAAATTACCTGGCAGCTTCATGGTCCGTCAGCTTCGTCTTATATTGCGTAAGCAGCCTTGAAGCCATTAGCTGTGACCAGTTCGACAACAAATTCTGAGGTCCCGTCAAATCTATATGAACCCACAAATGCTCTTTTTAAATCTCACATTATAAAACCTATCTAAAGTAGTACTTTTAGAAATTCATGTTTGGACCTTCAATTGTTCACAGAAATGAATTCGTGCACAATTTAAGGCTTAGGTCAAAGCCCTAACAGAATAACTGAACTGTGACAAACCCCTCTAAAATCAAGGTCAAGCATCAAATAAACCCATCAAATGCAAAAAGAATTGCCAGGTCTAAGAATTTCAGAAATTGCTACAAATTAGAAAATCGCACAGATTTTGCAATTGCACTATCGAAAGTTGAGCCACAATTGATGGAAAATAAGTTCAACAGATGAGGAAGGGAAAAAACAGCATGCAGATGAAACTTCAGATTTGAGATTTCTTTGGAACTGAAAGTACTAATTTGAGAAGGAAATGCGGAGAGGAACACAAAATGAGTAATGAATTTTAGAAGAGGTGGAAATTCAGATGAAATTGGAAGAGAAGATAATGATTGGAAATTAATCCCAGGAAAAAAAAGAGGGAGGGCATGTGATTGGTAATTTGAAACCTGATAGATCAGATGCCTTGTCTTTGTGTGGAGAAGGATGCGTCAACACAGATGGGCTTCTGATTCTTCCTCCTCATAGAGAAAGAAGCCTCTGCAAAAGAGAGGCCGAGGGTTTTGGTAGGGTTTAGAGACTTGCTATTGTGATTGTATTAGTAATTGTAGTTGGCAGTGGCCATGAGGGAGGAGCTCAAGCTGGATGCCAGAATAAGGACTGGAATTGGAAGAAGAGGAGGATAGGTTAGCGTAGTGTTTTCTTTTCTTTGCGCAAGCAAAAAGAGGTCTGGAGAGAGCGATATCCCAACGAAGGGAGCCCGCGACAAAGAACAGCTGAGGAGCTTGGCAAGGCCACGACGAGTAACACGTAGCAGAGGGGTAGCACGTGGAGACCGTGAAAGAAGAAGGAGATGACAGCTTGGAAAAATTCAGACGAATTTGAGAGGCGCAAGGTGAGTAAATTGAGATGACATCAGCAAACGTCATATGAATACATCCGGAGCCATCAATTTCACATCCGACGGCAAACAGACGGGGTGTTACTGTTCATTCTACAGTAACACCCCATTGCCAATTAAGGTTTTATAATATCGGATTCATAATTCCGCAAGACACGTTGCAGAAAATTATAATGTTAGTCACCCTTGTTAAATCAACAAATTGTAACGACTCCGACACACTGTGTAAACTGTAAACCTATGAAAAGCTTTTTCGTTTTTTAATGAAATTTTAGTAGGCACGTTGCCTACTACTAAAAAAAGAAATGGCAGGACGGTACGGATTTGTTTTGAGAACAGTAGCTGCATGTTTAAAAGCCTTGTTATGATATATTTTGATAGATTTCGATGGCGGATTGGAATTAAGAGCATTCTACCCTTCCAGTGGATAATCAAGCTAAAAAGGGACAAGTATTCTCTCCCATGTACCGTAAAAGATTCCTCTCACTTTACGACTTGAGATTTACTCCCAACTGCTTTGAAATTCAGGCTCCCAACCACGTTGAGATTCAGGCTAGCGCATGAGGCAATATTATTGGACTTTGAGATTCGTGCCAAGTTAAGAAGAATGTTCCAGATCCACTAATTGTAAAAGATTCCCTATTACGGTACCGGAGAGAATCTGAATTCGCTAAAAAGAGGCAAACAATTTCATTCTAATAAAGCATTTTCATACTATTATTTGTTATATTAACAAATAAAAGTTACTCTTATCCGTGCCTGATAAGCTAAATGAAATATATAAAATTATATTTGTATCTATCTTTTCAAATACATTACGAATTGGATAAGCATATAAAAAATGTCATTAAATTGATATATACGAACCATGAAAAAAACTATTCATATCATTCACCATATCTGTATAAATATATATAATTTTATAATTGTTACTTTTAAGTATTATCTGATAGGATAACGAGCAAGAAATATTCTTCACCCGTACTCTTACTAATCATATAAATTGAAAAAACCTGATAAATTAGACGGAAAAAAACCTCCTTTAATGAGGACATCAGAGATGTCATTGATTACATAGTCTAAAAAAATCAATAAAGTGGGTTTTTAATGAGGACATCAGAGATGTCATTGGTTACATAGTCTAAAACGTAACATGTGTAAATCACGTTCCGCTAAATACAATAAGTATGAATTATGTACAAACTTTATATGAAGTATAATCCTGTCTAAATTTGAATTTGCTAAGAATTTACACTTATGAACTAAAGTGTGAAACAATTATATACTTTTTTTAAATGAAGCAACATCAATAAAAAGAATTAGAAACCCACTTTAATGAGGACATCAGAGATTATCTTGATTTGCAAAAAGAATTAAAAACCCACTTTATTGATTTTTTTATCAGAGATTATCTTGATCTGAATTCTTTTTTTTTTAAATGAAGCAACATCAATAAAAAGAATTAAAAACCTCCTTTAATGAGGACATCTCTGATGTCCTTCCAAATCAAGAAAAATCAATAAAAACCTCCTCAAAAAGTGGGTTTGCGAGAAGAAGAAAAAAAAAGGTTCTTATAAAATTATCTTTGCTGAACGCATAGTTCGGACTTAATCCAAACGGACAACTCATGTGATAAGTTCGGCCATTATAATTTTAGATTTACCCTTGTTTCGACCGTTACTGATTTAGATTCAAAATGGATTCAGGCGAGATAATTATTCATTGACCCCTATATAGTCGTTTGACACTGCCCGGGGGGCTGCCCGAACCCGGTCAGCCCGTGCCCGGTGCCCGGGGTACCCGTACCCGAGCGCGGGTATACCCGGGTAAACGAGTACGGGTCTCAAACGGGCAGGTCACCTATTTTTGGAAAAAAAAACCCGGGTGTACCCGCACCCGCCGTACCCTAACCCGAATACCCGTGTACCCGAACCCGCCCCGGGTGTACCCGCACCCGTTTACCCGAACCCGTGCACCCGGGTACCCACACCCGTGTACCCACACCCGTTTACCCGGACCCGTGTACCCATTTTTTTCAAAAAAATATCCCTCCCCCCAAATAGTAATTGGTTCAAATCAATCAAACCGGGTGGGTCCCACCTGTCATTTCAAAAAAATTCAAAATTTTTAAAGTAATTGATTTAAGATATTTTTTATTTATATTTTATTTAACCTATTAAAAATAAATGAACGTCTAGAAAATATATTATCAATTTAAAATGTAAACTACAAATTTCGAGATATAAATAAATTATGAAACTATATAATTAGAATGCCGACATTTTTATTAATATCCAAAGTTTAATACAAATTATTAATTATGTTGAATATGAATATCCAAAGTTTATTAATATCCAAAGTTATATTACTTCTTTTGATATATAATTAGCATATTTATACTAAAGTACGCTAGATTAATTGAAATTAGGTTGAATAACACTATATTATGTTAAATTATGCTAAATTACATTACATTACGCTAAATTACAAATGAATAGAGAGGATAATTTTCACTGAAAAGGCGAAAAACGGCGATGAAACTTCAAACGGTCATAAAACAGTGCTCGAGTGTCCGATTTCAGCAAATGACCACTTTTTGGAAAGCTTGCAAAAATGCGCATGCATCTGTGCCCGTTACGTTGGATTTTGAAATTCAAAATCGGCAAAAAACAAAGGGAAGAGCCTCAAAACTTGAGTTGAAGTTTCCGATTAAGATTTTCATTTTATCATTCAATCCAAATAGCTCAGTAAATTAGTTACATAATGAACTTGCAGATTACCAATTTTTACTATTTTTGGAATTTTTTTACTATTTTTTATGATTCATGAAAGATGAGCAAAATCAGTCTACTATAGCGTAATTTTGTGTAGTTTAGTATTTTTTTACCGTATTTCAGCATAATTAGCGAAGTTATTATAATTTAACGTAATTTAGTATAATTGAACATAATTTATTGTAATATAGTGTAATTCAACATAATTTGAAGTAATCTAGCGTATTTTAGTATAAATATGCTAATTATACATCAAAAGAAGTAGTATAACAAATAATTTAAACAAAAATTTCAAATTTTTAGAGTTAGGTTTCAATATTTTGTTCTTCATAGTCTCTCTCTAAAAAAAAAAAATGGAGTAAGCCGGCCAGAAAATGGCCGGTTTACCTAAGCTGTCCATTTTCTGGCCGGCTTGGGTATTTTTAGCGAAAGTTTGGAAATCTGGGCATAATTAATAATTTGTATTAAACTTTGGATATTAATAAAAATGTCGGATTAGAATGAGAGTTTGAAAATAAAATAAAATTACTCGTGTAAAGAAATAAATAATTAGACTTGTACTTAGCCGAATAAATATACAAATTTTCGCACAAATAATTTTTATATATAACTTACAAATTTTATTTATTTAGGAATTATAAAGATGTGATTTGATAATTTTATGTATATATATATACAATATTTGATATTGAACTATTCAGATTTTAAAAGTCGAATTATGAACACGTGACGTAATAATATTCGTACGACACTGTAAAAAAAATAAGAAAAACAAAACAGAAAACAAAACAGAAATTTTTGGCAGAAACAGAAAAAAAAAGCCCGTCTACCCGTCTATCCGAGACGGGCACCGGTTTGAAACGGGCAGGGCAGACTTTTTCAAAAAAAAACCCGTCTACCCGTGCCCGTTGTACCCGAGTACCCGTTGTACCCGTGCCCGTTGTGCCCGCTACCCGTCCCGGGTTTTGCCCTGCCCGGCCCGAGGTACCCGAGAGCAAATGCTTACCCCTATATAAGCTTCATTTGATTTTGAACGCAATTAAACTACGCATTCGATCATTTCGAGATGTATTTTTTGCTCTTTCAAATGCAGGATTGACGAAAATGATTTCATAAAAAAAAAAATTGCGGTACACGTTTCCCTCCGAGATCTTTATTAATATCCAAAGTTAATTAGAAATTAATATTTATACTCAGAATTCTCGACTTTCGCCAAAAATGTCCAAACTGGCCATTTTATGGCCGGCTTACTCATTTTTTTTTTAGAGACACTATGAAAAGGAAAATAATAAAGTCTAACACTGAAAATTTGAATTTTTTGTTTAAATTATTTGTTAGATTACTTTTTTTATTTATAATTACCATATTTATACTAAAATACACTAAATTACTTGAAATTATGTTGAATTACACTATATTACAATAAATTATGTTGAATTACACTAAATTACGTTAAATTGCGCTAAATTACAATAACTTCGATAATTATGCTAAATACGGTAAATTACGCTAAAGTAGACCGATTTTGTATCATCTTTCATGAATCATAAAAAATAATAAAAAATTCAGAAAATAGTAAAAATTGGTATTTTACAAGTTCATTATGTAACTAATTTACTGAGCTACTTAGATTGAATTGAATAATAGAAATAAAAATCTAAATCGGAAACTTCAACTCAAGTTTTGAGGCTCTTCCCTTAGTTTTTTGGCAATTCTGAATTTTGAAATCCGACATAGCGGGCACGGACGCATGCGTCTTTTCACAAGCTTTCCGAAAAGTGGTCATTTGCTGAAATCGGACACTCGAGCGCTGTTTTATGACCGTTTAAAGTTTCGTCGTTGTTTTTCGTCTTTTCAGTGAAGATATTGTCTCTATTCATATGTAATTTAGCGTAATTTACCATATTTTAGCGTAATGTAATGTAATTTAGTGTAATTTAAATTAATATAGTGTAATTCAACATAATTTCAAGTAATTTAGCGTATTTTAATATAAATATGCTAATTATATATCAAAAGAAGTAATTATCAAATAATTTAACAAAAAAATTCAAATTTTCAGTGTTAGATTTTATCATCTTGCTCTTCCGTGTCTCAAAAAAAAAAATGAGTAAGCCGTACATAAATATTAATTTCTCATTAACTATGGATATTAATAAAAATCTCGGCGTTTCCCTTAACAGATATTCAGTTATTAGTTAATTAATTAATTAATTAGTCATTCATTTTCTAGGTTTCATTACCGTAAAAACTCCTTTTAAGTTGCCAGTTAAAACACAACATCACAACATCACAGAAAATATTTCAGAAGAACTTTTTTTTTTTGAAAAACCGATAGTAGCTATCAGTTAAAAACCAACAGTTTACATCATATTACATCATTAAAATCGAGTATATAAAAAAACTGAGAAGACTGAAATCTTAAACTTGCACATCAAGAGTATTTCAGCCAGAGCGCTACTTCTTTCTTCGCATGATGTGCTATCCATTCAGGGTTTGTATCGCAGTTATCAAAAATCTTACGGTTGCGTGCTTTCCAGAGGAACCACAGGATGGCCAAGAAGTAGGAGCCACATTCCTTGCGTGACATCCTTGTTCTACATACCTGCCAAGACCTTTGCACCGTAGAATTCAATGTAGTACCTGTGCTAATAACTGGGAAGCCCATCAGCTCATTCATTTTTTTCCAACATCGACGAGCTTGAGCACACCGAAAGAACAAGTGAAAGGCAGTCTCAGTTGAACAGTTTTGGCACACCTCACACTGGGCATTGCACTGAAGCCCTCGGCGTAGCATCACATCATGTGTTAACAGACGGCCTTGCAGGAGGAGTAGTCCAAATACCCGCACAGTAGGAGGGACCCGAAGTCGCCAAATGAAACCATACTCCCACTTCACCTCGCCAGCAGTTATAACTTTCTTATAATATGAACTAGCCGAGTATTGACCATTCTTCGACCACAACCAAACAATTTCATCCAGCAACTGTCCCTGCCCGAGCTCACCTGTGTATAGTCCATGTTCTTTGGCCATTTGTAGTGAGAATCTCCTGGTGGTGGAATTTGGTAGACACCGAGAAGCCATAGTCGGGTAAGTCCAAGTGTCGAACCAGTAAGAAACCGTAGACCCATGAGAAATTTTCCATTTAACCGACCAGTCAAAGAATGGTCTAATCTTATGCAACTGTAGCCAAAAGAAAGATCCCTGCCTTTTCCAAACATGGTGTGTGTGTCTCGGTGTAAGATTATATAGCTGTGCAATGGTTCGGGTCCACAGAGAGTTAGATGCCGTGTACAACCGCCACCACCACCTTAGAAGTAACGATCTATTACGAATGAGAAGGTTGGCAGCACCCATACCACCATACTCCTTTGGAGTGCATACCATGTTCCAACGCATTAAAGGCATTCCCCGACGGTTCTCTGTCCTTCCCCATAAGAAATCCCTTCTTATTTTATCTATCCGTTTGATCACCCAAATCGGTAGCAAAAAAGAGGACATGAAATAGATAGGGATTGAACTCATAACCGAGTTCATTAGTTGCAGCCGGCCACCTCGGGAGATCAGCCGGGCCTTCCAGCCCGCCATCTTAGATTCTATTTTTTCTATGAGGGGCATAAATAACAACTTGGATGGTCGGTTCAGGGTTAATGGCAAGCCCAAATAAGTCACCGGGAATTCAGTCAAGGAGCATCCTAGCACAGCCGTGATAACCGGCACATGATCTCGGCAAATATTCAAAGGTATCCATGAACTCTTTGAAAAATTAATCTCAAGGCCGGAAACAGCTGTAAACAATCTGAGAATAATCTTTAAGGAGATAATGGTAGTCGGCTCTGCATTTGCAATAAGAACCGTATCATCTGCATATTGGTGGATGACTATCGCCCTCTTCAACTTGCTGGTTAAATGTGATGTAAGTGAATCATTAAGAACATCAATCATTCGGGTTAGCACGTCAACAGCCACATCAAACAACATCGGGGATAATGGATCCCCTTGACGTAAGCCCCTCTTGTGGTTAAAAAAATCTGATTCAGCTCCATTCATCACAATGCGAGATGTAGCCGTACTGAACAGCAGGTTAATCCATCGGTTCCATCTCACGGGAAAACCCCTCGCATCCATAATTCGGTTTAGATAATCCCAATTGACCGTGTCAAATGCCTTAGCGAAGTCAAGTTTAATGAAACAAGCCGGTTTGTTGCTGTGTGAGATATGGTGAAGCATTTCCCTTGTTGAGTTAAAGTTTTCAGAAATTTGCCTACCACTAATAAAGGCCGTTTGGTTCGAAGATATCAGATTAGGTAATACAACTCTAAGTTTGTTGGCCAACAGCTTGGAAATGAGCTTAGGGACCGAATTCATGATGCTAATAGGCCTAAAATCATTAACCCGAACCGGGTGTTCCAGCTTGGGGATCATAACTATGTTTGCTTGATTCATACCCGTTAGATCCAATGAATGATCATAGAAACTTCGAATCATCGAGCATACCTCTTCTTTTATAATCAACTAATGCACTTGCAGAAACTCATTCGGGATCCCATCAGGACCCGATGCTTTGTTCTTCGCGAGTTGACGTACTGCCATTTCTATTTCCATCACCGAGAAGGGATTCTGCAGAGAGCACAAATGTGGATTAGAAGGGTATAAAGTTGCCGGCTGAAAGGACCGAACTACCGTTGCCGTGCCCAAAATGGCTTGCATTGAATCCTTGAATACATTGCGAATCTGGCTGTCAGTCTGAAAGTTCTGATCTTGATGTTGTAGGTATGATATTCTATTCCGGCGCTGCCTAGCCGATGCCAACGCATGAAAATAACGACTATTTTTGTCTCCTTCCCGGAGCCATTTGCAATGAGATCGATGCCTCCATCTAGATTCTACTATGCAAGCTAGGTTGTAAGCCCGCTCCCTGACTTTAATCCGAAACTTATTTTCATAAGGTTGTAGTGCCCGTTGCTCTTCTATCTGATCAAAGAACAGTATAGTTTTTTTACAAAAAAATAGCTGTTGCTCAAGTTCGCCAAAATTAGAACAATGCCAACTACGAAGCTTTCCATGAAGGAGTTTGCAATATGCCGTGAACCGCTGTACCCCTTGTATCCTATGAGTAGCCATAATTTCCTCCCAAGTTGACCGAATAATCCCTGCTGCCTGTGGATTATTTAGCCAAAATAATTCCATCTTATAAGATTGCTTAGGTGATTGTTGCTCAGCAAAAGACATGATAAGAGGAGCATGATCCGATCCAAGAGCCTCTAAAGCCTTCAGCGAAATTATTGGAAACCGCAATGAAATATCCGGGGAGATTAGAATTCGGTCAAGCTTTGAATGAGACGCCATTGGTCTGTTATTACACCATGTGTATCTCCTGTTAGATAATGGGACATCCTCCAGCTGCAGATCCCTTATAAGATCATTAAATAACGACATTAGTCGAAAGCACCGTTGACTACCCGAGCGATCAATGAGCCATCGTACTAAGTTGAAGTCACCTCCTAAAATCCAGGGATGTTGCACCAATGCCGACAAACCCCTCAATTCCTCTATGAACGCTGGTTTTAAAAGGTCTGTAGCAGGACCATACACATTGGTAACAAGGAAAAGAGCCCCAGATTTGGTTTGTTGCAATAAAGCTGAGCAAGAGTGGCGGGTAGTCCAAGAGTTAATCAAACAATATGTATGTTTCCATCCAATAATGAGGCCTCCTGCTGAGCCCTGGGCATGCAGCACAACACATGTTTTATGAAAATAAGAGGGGAGGACACCAGAGTAATTTAAATTATTTTCATTCAACTTCGTTTCTTGTAACATACACACATCACATCTAGAAAGCCTAATTGCATTTCGGACCACATCACATTTATCCAATCTTCCTAAACCTCTACAATTCCACGATAGGATCTTGAATTTTGCTAGTTGATTAATCATTAAAAGACTGAAGACACCTTGCAACATGAATTAGATAAGACATGGCCTCCTAAGCCTCTTCCTCATCTGAGGAGAGCTCATCACTCGAATCCGATTCAAACCGAGTTAGATCAGGATCCTCTTCAGATGCCGTATTTGCTACCATGTGCCGATGTTCATTGTCCATTTTAATAACCTCTTCAACATCCTTGGGAGTGAAACCACAGCCGGTAGCAAGCTTGGATATATGGTCATAGTGCACCTTGACTTCATAAAAACCATCTGGATTAAAGGAAATGTCCGCCGGTTGTTTGTCCTTCTTTTTAATTGGTATTCTTCTTGCCTGACCCGGATCCTGGATTGATTTCTTTTTAGTGCTGGCCGATGAAATAATTCTCTTGGTAACTTGGGAGCTGTTTGAAGGAGTTGGCCTTGTCCATTTAAATTTTCTTTGTTGCGGAAGTAGGGACCATTATCAACCACTTTGTTCATGAAAATTGCATTTTTACTGAGTATTAAAATTGCCTTACGATCACCTGTGAATCGATTCATGTAAAAATACTCGGAGGTTGACATCCTTAAGATATGATTGTACCAGATTAGATGACGCCGAGGATAGATTAACCAAATGAGGGTATGGTGAATATATATTTGATTTTTTTTAAGATAATCAACTTTTAAGTTAGTTGCAAAGACAATGCTTTCCGAGAATAAGGTAGCAGGCTCAACATGATCTTCATATGAAAATGTATTTGGATATCAAATTTTTTTATTTTTTGCTTTTTAAAAAATAAATTAAAAGTACCTACTTTTCAGATGTTCAAAATCTGTAGATCAGCTGATTTTATACCTATCTACAAAATAGTAAAGAAAATGTAATATTTAGTATTCAAGTGTTTTTATATATGATTTATGATGAACAGTTTGGATCAATTGTCTGAACTTTGCAGACGAAGATAATAATTCATAGCACGGACCGTTCTGGATTTTGCAAGAAATGTAGCCTCACTCCTAAGTTATTGAACGCAATACTTATGACGAAATTTATAGAAAATTAATTAATTTGATAATCTTAATAACGTTAAAAAAATTAATTTGCCCTATAGTATCTTCTCTACGATATATGCATGATGCATCAATAACATGCATTACAAATGAACAAATCTGATGTTACTTTGACCATTGATCAAACTATTTCGTAATTGCAAGAAATTAATATCAATAGTTAACGATGGATTCCCTTGGAAATAATATAAATTGGCAAACTTATATAAGTTATAATTGTTAAATTAAATGCGACATGTGAATATGCTCTGCAGTCTATCTCTAGTTCTCCACACGGTACATTAAATATAATAGAACTTGAAGCAAATTTTATTAGTTCACACACCATGACAACATAGAATTACACATAATTTTTTTTGCAGACACCAATATTTGGATTATAATTACAAACTTCTCTTATCTCGCTGACTCCAAGATCAGAAGCTATGCGACTTTTAATGGAGTAATATATCCATCCGATATTGGTTGGATTCGATACTTCGACGAGGACAGAAGTTGGCGACAGCGAATCGTGCACCTATTGTCTTCATTTGTTGGCGATGTGGAAGCAAATGAAGCAACCGTATCATGTAGAGGCTTTAGCCTTATTTGAGCCTCAACCACGCCAGCTTATTTTTTTTTTCCTAAAGTCAAATATCTTTTTTTTTTAATAAAACAAAAGAATCTCTCTTTCTTTCTATTTTTAATTCTAATTTGAAATTTAAGTAACAAACTTTATAATTTAAGGGAGTTCGTAATTTTATGATTTTGTAATAACATTTTAGAATCTAGAATCTCATCGACTTAAAACTATTTACATTGATTAAATCAAGTCTTATGAAATTTCGATTGCGATCATAGTATTCGTATTAAGATTGACGATTAATTCCAAGTATGTATGCATGTGATTATAAGTAAATAACCACCACAACATCTTTGTTAACATCGTTAATATTGCTAGGTAATTTGGTGTCAAGTGATGTAATTAGCTAATTTTGAGTTAAAAGTTTGCTCTTTATGCAGAGGCTGTTTTGCATCTTTTTGTAGTAACTGGTTTATTTTACTTCGACTGAAAGCTTGATTTGGTAATTTTGATTTAAATTTTCAATTTCAAAGTTTGTGACACGGACGACGCTAGGCTGTTATTATTCGAAACAATAAAGCCTTTTTTTATTGGTGGAATTTTATGTATATTCCTCAAAAATCCCGAAATTACTTATTTTCCAGTTTAAAATTCATAATATAATATTTACCTTTCAAAATTTCAACATTTCAAAGATTTATCCAATACAATGACTTTTCTATTTAAAGTCATTTCAAATTTATAAAGAATATACCTTACTCTTTATTGATAAATAAAAAAAACTTATAGTTTGTTTTAGCAAAATATTTTGTCTTCTAATTAGTCGGTTGTGAGAACAAATGGTTCACATTTTTAATTGTGACACACACACAAAAGTATATGCCTAAATAACATTTGTGCGTCCCAAGTAAGAAATGAATCATTTGTCTTCCAACCGATCGGTTAGAATATAGAACATTTTTCTTACACAAACTACATACTTTTTTTAATGAAGAGAAAAATGGATACTTTATATATTTAAAATGAGTTTAATAGTAAAGTCATTAAATTATGTGAAATTGAGAGCTTTTCAAAATTTAAAAGGATAAATATGATATTATTAATTTTAGAGAGGAAAAATACTTAATTTTGAGATATTTGAGGGATATACATGAAATTTCTCTTTTCTTATTAATAGTTTTTATATAATCAAAATTATTATTATCTCGCAAACAATTTAATTTTAAACACCTCACTATCATAACTATACTATCAGCGAAACCGACAAAATATAGAAACTCATTGAATTACCTCTTCAACTGTAAGGACACACTATAAGTTGATTTATATAAATTTGAACAGTTTATTTAAAATGCACGACCAAAATCTTGCCACGTAAGTCAGCTAACTTATAGATGTATCCGTAAGTTACTGGTTAAGAATTTAAGATTGATAGACTTGATTTCTCCCTGTTTCATTTATTTTAAATGATTCAAATCAGTTCGTGATTGTGTTAGAATTTTCAAGACAAACTCTGTGTTAGTTCTGAATTTTCATTCCTATTTGCACAATAGGACACAAGTCGGTCAACAGAGAAGCACCACAAAAGATCGGCGTTATCTTGCACCAGGTGTACAGGTCCAGGTCCAGGAATCCTGGTTCTAGCAACAAAACCGCTGACAAAACCGTCTTTGCTAAAACCAGGGGCGCCCCTGGTTTTTCGAGATGAAAAGGTACGCAACCATGCATCTTCCCTCACATAAACAATGAGAAAAATCGTTCTAAAATGATGAAATCCTTGCGTACCTCTCCCCACCAATCCCTCCTGATTACAGATCTGAGCTCTTCGCCTCTCCACCCCCTATCTTTTTATCTTCTCCTCTCCGATGCTGTTCAGATCAGACCATGGCTGTACCAAGAACAAGATTTTGAAGGAAGCCGGGAGGTCTGGCCCCACAGTTCAGCGACCTGTCCTACTAAGCTCGCTTCTTCCAGAAGTTATTATGGAGTAAGAGGCATCGTTGCTGTTCCTCGCTTCTGAGATTATGTTTACATTTGTGAAGAGTTTAGGAACAAACGCCGAGATCTGAAGATTCATTTCTTTGTCAAGTTTGAAACTGAGCGTTTAGCTGTTGATTTCACTAGTAGACAAATATGGTAGATATTCTTGAATCTGGACAGAAATTATAAAAATCAAAAAGAAAATTTCCCTGTTGCAAATATTGCAATATGTAAGACCAAATTACAAATATTTACGGGTCAAGACGCCATGCCAAATGGACAAGCATCCTCTCCATTACTGTAAAAGATTCCCTTCACTTTACGGTTTGAGATTAACTTCCAACCGCTTTGGGATTCGGGCTGACGGAGGGGCAGTATTATTTGGCTTTGAGATTCGTCCCAAGTTAAAAAGAACGGTCCAGATCAAGTAATTGTAAAGATTCCCTATTACGGTACGGGGAAAATCTGAATTCATGCCAATTGCCAACATACTTTGCACTATGTCAGGCATCGCGACAGGCGCAACTGGACAACAATCATCTCGGTGTATTAAGTTCAGCATATACGCCAATCTGAAATGTGGGGTCTCACATTCTGATTTAGTGAATACGTGGGCCACGATGTCAGTATCCCGAGTTGTATGTGATATATTAATGGCGCAATAAAGGTATATATTAAATACGAATTACTCGAAATTGCGCGGTAATTCCGTTCAAAGAGAGAATATCAGAATAATCAAGTGGGGTTGTTGCTTGTGCACGAAGGAAAATTGCCAACTTGAAATTGATTGCTTTGTTAGCAAAGAGAAAAATTAAATAAAGCATCCCTTCATTGGCCTGTTGCTTAATATAAAATTAGTCTTTGGTTAAAAAATAATTAAATAAAGCATCATCAGAGTCCTGATAATTTTCACATATCATCGGTGTTTTTACTAACAAAAAGAACAAAAGTCAAAAAAAAAGAAAAAAGTGGAAAGCAAAGACGGCCAAGGCAGTGTTGTCCCAATCCTATCCCTATCCCAACCAACCAATGCAAAAATACAAGAGACCCGGAGCCGGAGGAGAAAAACCCCACTAAACCAAAAACAGAAATCCCTCTCTTCCACAAGAGGCGATCCCTGGTTAGATATCCTTTCTACAAGGAGCAAAAGAAACAACTGTCATCTCTCTCTGATCTTTCTTTCTTCTCCAAGGGAAACTTCAAAATGACCTCTTTGATCTCTCCTCCTGCCGTTCGGCCTAAAGCTCTGCTGCGGCGATCTTTCCTTCAGTACCCGCAGATTACTCTGAATCACTGTCCATGCTTTCCATTCCTTTCAAGCCTCTCCTCTTCTGCAACCATAGAAAAAACACTAACATATTATAATTATGAGATTTGAATAGATGCACTTATCAATGTAAGATGCAACTACTATGCCGCAGATGAACTCAAAACTTTAAAATTAAAGGGGATTGAGCGAATTAATGACGTCCATCAATAACCTCACCACGTATCACGGAGCAGCGGGGCCCACTTTTGAATAAGAAAAGCCAACCTGTTACTTTCACTCCTATCTTTAAATCAAGACATCTCTCCATTTTAAGCAATACTGGAGATTTCCTTTCTTTGCCACATCAGCTGAAGATATACCCAGTGTAAATCACAACTTCACAAGGTACAGCATATTCCAGCTTCCATAAAAAAATGGAGAGGAATCAAACATTGTTTTCTACATCAATTTTGAATGAATTATCTGTGGTCTGTGGACCAGTTCCGCATAAATTACTCTTCTTTTTCTTTTTTCGAGTGGTTCCGCATGAATTATTAAAAAAAAATATGACAATGCATTTTAATAATTCAAGAGATAAAAAAAAACTAAGAATGAACAAATATATTTTCTTCAAATTACCTTCTTCACACATTTCTTCTCCCTCACTTCATACCGTCCCTTGGTCAGATCAGAGAGCCACATCCCAGGAAAAACGTACTGAAAACATACAATAATTAATCAGAATTAAAACAACCAATTTTAGACAAGAAAAATAATTTGGTCAAGATTAGAGAAGTATATACCTGGAGGGTCTTATCGACATTTTTTGCTCTCTTCTTCGGCCGCTGCGGTAGCTTGGTACCTTTCATGGCAAGAAAATCATCCTCTTTTTCCTTCCGGGACAGGGAGATGTAGATCCGCGGCCACTCAAAGTGCTCCAGCCCACCCTTGTCTCCTCCAGTCCCGTTGCTGGCGGCCATCAGATCGTGATCTGATGGCTGGTACTGCTTTGCGTCGGTCGGAATCGTGCCTACTTCGGGGTGGTGGTGACCATTTGACTTGTGGTGGTTCTTCTCGGACTGCTGGGATCTCTTTTCACCCCGGGATCGGTGGTGCTCTTCAACGGCCCTGATCATTTTAGATTACAACGTGGCAGGTTAGAATTGGAGGTGGAGTAGTTGAGGGGAGGAAAAAGAAAAGGTGTTGAGAGAACAATAACAAGGGACCCCAAGAGAGGCGAGATGGTAGTGCTTGTACCACACTAAACAAAAGAAAATTAAAGAGAAAGTGCCTCTCTACTTATAAAGCCCCCCCACACTTGTACCTTACAGCTATGTAAATATGCCTATACTAAAACAGAGGGGGGAGAGAGTGGTACAAAGATGGGTGTGTACATATCAAGACGGATAAAGTATTGCCATGTCAAAGGATATTTAAGATTTTCTACCAAAAAAATCTTTTTCCCAGAGAACTATAATAATTAAAAAAAAGAGAGAGAATAATTATCAATTCTCAGAGAATTCAAGAACAGGAACGGAAGGGAAATTTTCTACAATTGAGTCCTTGTTTAAGAATCATATTAGATATAGGGTTAAAATGTTGATAATAATGTACACAACTGGTTAATACTTATCATATACACGTGTATGCAAGAACCAACATTTAAAACAACATAATAGATAAATCTAAAACCGGATATACCTGATTCTGACTACAATCCAACAACCAAAAATAACAACAGCTTAAAAATAGAATATAGGACCAATAAATGCAGTATTGACAAATATTTCGAAGTATAATTTTTTTTAAATTAACAGAAAATTAATTGAAGGAAAAAAAATAAAGAAGAGAGGAGGAAGAAAAGAGGATCTTATCTAAACCCCATCAATTTCCACAAGGACAAACCACTGGCAGCTTACCAGAGAAACAACAGCAAATATAAAAAATCAATAGCTGCTCCCACCACCATCACACCATCTAAACCAAATGACCAAGGGCATAAAAGTCAAATCAATGTAAGACCAATCTATAAGAATTTTAGGGCACACTAAAGGGACCAATGCAAGGGCTTTTCTTACGAAATTTGAAATTACATACTGAAGCTCTATCAGCTTAAAAAGAGATTTTGAATTTCAAACTGGAACGAACACGATTAGCTGTTCAGAAAGGTAAAGGCGAATCCCGGTAATTTTTATTTAAAAAATAAAGAGAGAGACTAAACAACCTAAAAAGGACTTCAATAAAAAGAAAAGAAAACTTGGGACTGATCCGAATATATTGACCCAACCCTTGAAAGAAATTAGGACCAAAACAACCTACCTTCCCCAAAATTCTAAACAGACTAACGGAGGTAAGCATCTCCCCCAAAAATAAAAATAAAAAAAGGCAAAACAAAAAAATGGACGAAACAAAGAGAAATTACCTATGATGGTTAGGCACAGAGACAGCGGACCTGAGATTGGCGCCTCTAGTGTAGGATCCAACAGGAAGTTGTGGCGGAGGCATCAGCTTCTCTGCAGCGGTGGTACTCCCAGAAGATCGGCGCTGGATCTTAGCCGACCGCATGTGGGATGACGCCGAATCATCTCCGGCCTGGCCAGTCCGGGGTCCACGTGTCCGCTTGTTGTGGCCCCACTGGAGCAGTAGATCCCCGCCGCTGATTTCCCCATGATTTGCTGAAGTGGAAGTAGATGGAGCATCCGATGTGAATCTACCACTGCGTGACTTGGCATCTGAGTTGGGAGAGACCCGACCTTGGTTCGCGTTTGGGTTGGAGGTCGAAACCGGTGTTGGGTTCGGATTGGGAGTAAGGTCGGATTTTCTTCCCGTGGTTGCTGCGGGAAGAGGAAGGCAATCTGGGCTTAGTCTCTGGTATCTGCAAGAAAACAAAAGAAGCACAATGAGTACAAAATTCATGCGGATCGTCTTGAATTTCTGGAGAATTTTGACACACATAAAGTTACATTTTGTGAAAATTTCAAGAAAAAGAATTCAGGTCGACCGGATTCAATCTACACAAATTGTGACAGGAAATCAGGTAAACATGTGAATCCATTAAATTCATCTGTTTGACTGGACACATGAAAAATCAGTCTGGGAGAAATTGTAGCCAACCAAAAACAAACGGTAAGATATGCTGCTTTATAAAATTTCTAAGAGATATCGAGAATGAATGTAAAAAACTACCACGATATTCAAAGTAACGAAGAAAATAACTTGAACAAAGCTTTCTCCATTGCCTGATGAAAATACAAAAGAGTAGGCTGAATAACTAAAGTAGACACAATACATGTATAATGCAGGCAATCAAAGCTCCACGGATAACAATTATAAGAACACAATTGATCAAAAACCAATTCAAATCGAAATTAGTAGAAAACACTTGCGTCTTCCAAAAAGGTTGAAAACATGTGTTTAGTTTTAAGTCCGATCAAATAAGAGTCCAAAAATCCACAAATAACTAAATCGACACTGAGATATCAGAAATAAACAATTTCAGCATCCAAGATCAGAAAGGGAGAAAGAAAATATAAACGCTCGATCTGAGATAAATCAAAGAAATCCAGGTAAAGAAAACAACATAGTGGTGAAGAGAGTGAGTATAGCAGGGATCTGAAAGAAACCTCATCATGTCAAATGCTGTGTAGATTGAAGAAACGCCTTCTTCAAATTGTAACCGTCAAACAAGCTCGCATCAATGGCGCTTTGGCGACTCCAAAAGTGGATGAACTGCGCCGTTCTTTGTTTTTCTCGCTAATACGAACTGAGCAAGAAACTTAATCGACTAATTTCTCAAGAATGTCTAGAGAAATCGAAAGTAAGAGATGAAAGAAAGAAACAGAGAGGAGAGAGCCAGCAGCAGCAATGGCGATTGAAGCAAAACGGTAGAGAGAGGGGAGAGAAGAGAGGTCCTAATAAGCGCTTTATCGCACGCGTTATTCCTATACTGCCCCCGCAACTCTGCTTTATTACGGCAAATACCTTATGATTTATTTTCCCAAACTGCCCCTATTTCGGGGTCTTCTCGCAAAAAATGCAATTCTTGGGCCTGTTACCAAAATCTAGCAGAGCCAAACCCGAGTGCCTTTATGCGTCCTGATTTACCCGATCTGCCTATCAATGCATCTACATCCACACCGTCCATTTCAATCAAAGAGTTAATATTTCAAGTAAAAATTTGTTCGTACGTACGGCTGGATTCATCATTCATCCAATCTAACCAGCGCGCAGCGGTCCAGATGTTGCTGGATTATCAAATTCTATCCGTTCATTTCCTAAATAAAAATAATTTTGTTTGTAAATTGGATACGGGTCACGTAGTTACAGGCCACCGGCTGCCTTACGCTCCAAGCACAGCTTCCGGTCCCACAAGTCATGTTTTCTTTCGCTCTTAACTTTACCAACACCTGGTGTATACAGGGTAGCAACAACACCGGTCCTCAATTTAACTAGATTTGCACGGACTTGGTACATGTATGCGTGTCTAGAACGCTTTTCTTATGTTGAAGAGTAATCCAATGGTCTTGGTTTTCAGGAGGTATGGATTTGAATGATTGAATCTCTGAGCCGAGAACAAATGGATATCTATTGCTGCAACATGTGTTCGTGACGCTGTTATGGTCCCGTCTCGGGGATTCAGATTCCAGATCGACGGATGTCATTTGATCTAGAAAATTTCAACCGTTGATATGAGTTTAGGTGTGCCCAGCTAAATTAACAAGGCAGCCACGCAGGTGGTTATTACACACGGCTCCTCCAGTGAGACTTGTTTCTCTGAGGATGCTGATTCTGTAGATTTTGTGTAGCGAGTAGGGGTTACAACATCCAACAGTTTTGCACATAATACCCATTGGGTTCGAATAAAAAGATCTTTGTTGCTATTAGCTCCTACCGTTAAATTGGTTCTCCCGTGTCGATTTCTTTAGGGATAATTCGGTGTGATCGTGAGTTTTAAAGACAATCTCTTTGAGAATTTAGACGACGACTGTAATTCCGGATCTGAACAGCAACTCTGCGAGGCGGTTTGACAGCGTGACTCGCTATACGCGTTACTTTTATGAAGGCCTTTCTGAACAACTTTTTATTATTTAAATCTAAATTTTGAAGGGTGCATCCAGTCCGTTTCTTCCCAAAACTTCCAAGTGGTTCATGAGAAGAGTAATTCCGAATTTCCGACCATCTCCTGTTTGCCAAAGCCGGACACATCCATTGATTGTCTATCGGTTGAGGATACAACATACCAAAGTAAAGAGGCTATTAATGGGAAAAAAAAATGTGAAAGTTCCATGGTGACTTGGTGAGTACTTCAATTTTTTTTTTCTTCTAGTACTTCAAATTTTAATGCTCGTTTTAACTTGTCGCGTAATTGCACCGCAGCTGTTATAATTGTTTAAATTCATTGGATACCTCCCTTTTCTACTCGTGTTTATTTTTCAAATGTTATTTTTGCACCAAATAGAACCGGTTTTTTTAGTTGACATTTTAATTGGAAGCGCTTTGAACAAAAAATTAATATTAATACTACTCGAGACTGATACACATACTAAATCTGCACTTTTTATTGTGTGTGCATACTAAGTTTACCGAAATTTTTAATAATATCCAAAAAATATATAAAATTTTAAAATCAGCATCTAAATTGGGGAAAATTCCAAATCTCCCAAACCAGAAAATAATTTTCCGGATCCAACCCCTCTTTCCTAAAAATTATTCTCGGAATCCAGAGGCGCTCTTTTCGGAAAATTATTCTCCGGATTTGAGCTTTTCTGAAGAATATTTTTTTTTAATTGTTTGTTTTCTAGTCATTATTATTTCATATCAATTATTAATATTTCATATTTAATATTTGTTTGTGTTTTTATATTCTAAATTGTTTGAAATTATTTATTCATTATTAGTTTTAATTTAATTTGTTAATGTTTTTTTAATTTAATTGTTTCTATATTTCTAAATTATTTGGACAATATTCTAAACCATTTTGGAATTTTCTAAATTATTTGGTCACTATTCTAAACCAATTTGTAATTTCTAAATTATTTGGACAATATTGTAAACTATTTTAGAATTTTCTAAATTATTCAATCACTATTCTAAACCAATTTGTAATTTTCCAAATTATGCGGTCACTGTTCTAAATAAATTTGTAATTTTATAAATTATTTGGACAATATTGTAAACCATTTTGGAATTTTCTAAATTATTCGGTCACTATTCTAAACCAATTTGTAATTTTTTAAATTATTTTGATAATAGTCTAAACAATTTTGGAATTTTTTAAATTATTTGGACAATTCTAAACCATTTTGGAATTTCCCAAATTATTCAGTCACTATTCTAAAGCAATTTGTAAATTTTCTAAATTATTTGGACAATATTCTAAATCATTTTGGAATTTCTTAAATTATTCGGTCACTATTCTAAACCAATTTGTAATTTTCTAAATTATTTGGACAATATTGTAAATGATTTATAAACCATTTAATTATTTCTAAACCAATTTATGAACTATTTTATTATCTTCTAAACTAATTTATTTAATAAAATATTAAATTACAAAAAGTAAAAATACCTGAACTGAAGAACCGCTCTATCAGACAGTCATACAAAGAAGGGAGAAAAATATAGAAAAAAAATTTGTGAGTTGTGAGATGAGGGGCTGCAGAAAGGCCAATTTATTGGCGAAATCAGAATTATTCTCCGGATCTGCCAAACCGGAAAATAATTCTCCAGATCCGCGTTAACCGAGGCGCCTCTGAATCAGAAAGAGATGCTCGATCTGGAGAATTATTCTTCGTTTTGGGCAGATATGAAATTTTCCCAAATTTGGGGGCAGATTTTGAAATTTTATTTATTTTTGGATATTAATAAAATTTTCGGCTAAGTTTGTGTGTCATTCTTAGTTCGTGTACACAGGGCAGAATTATAAAATTTGAATAGGAGACTAAATTATAAAATACATAATATGTGAAAAGGAAAATAAAATGTGTTCATTGGAAATTGAAACGCCTCATAAACACCAAGTAGAACTCTAACCACTAAGCTATAAGCAGACATTTGTTATTTTATAAGGAGGACTAAACTATATAAAATCTTTCAACAAACGAAAATTTAATTAAATTTCAATATACATAATTACAATTTTAAAATAAAAAAGGTGGCTTAATCACCTTTGGCTAAGCCTTAGATCCGCCCCTGCATGTACAGACTTAGTCTGTGTTCCAAATAAGAATTTTTTCCACGAGTGTACAAAGTATAGTATGTCAACGCTATTTTTGCAATAATACATCAATGCACGTTATCAGAAATAATTGGGATACAAAACATCGGCGCATCGTCGAAGTTTTTGCAATAAAATGTCGATATACTGTTTTCGAAATTTTAAACAAATGTAACTTTTTATAGGAAAATTTAATTTCAGAGTATAACTACTTTTCAGAATGATCGCGAAGAGTTCTACAATCAATCTTTTGGTTCAACACAAAACAAAGTTTCACTGCAAAAAAATGTGGTTTTGTGTTTCAAAACTTGACTTGAAGTTTTTGATCATCGACAATTGTGTATTTTTCTTTTATTTCAAACAAAAATTGTCAATTTGAGAGAATTTAATTTGAAAATAACCAATATTCTAAAATTGAGTACTAATATTTTAAAAATATCTTATATCCGCACAGACATTGTCTACGCACCAACTAAAGGTGGCACGCAGAGTTAGGATGTACACCAAAAAAGAGTGCGAATACCTTGTCTGCGTATCGAGGTCAATTTGGGTCCGATGCCCATCGGACTCAAAGTGAGTTCGATGGGGTCCGATAGGTTCGATGACCGTCCGATCTTCTTTAAGATTCGGACTAGCAACTTTTGCGTCTGCTTTAAAATTTGTGCGCACGAATCTTAAAGCAGAATGGATGGTCCCGAAACCCATCGGACCCAAATTTGAGCCCGATGGGTATCGGACCCAAGCTGCTCTCCAGCGTATCACCCGTGAGTGGTGTGCACACAATATCTACTTTTCTCGTAACATTGAACTTTTTCTCAAAGTCTTGCTAACTTTGAATCTTTATTATTTTAAAATGCTAATTAAAAAAATGACAAATATGATTTAATATTATCGAATATAGTCGACATATTAAGCCAAATAAGTTGGACATGATTTATAGTTGGAAAAATGGATGTTTCTTTATTATTTTTAGTTGGAGAAGTAAATAAATTCGTTCAATGCATCTACATCCACACCGTCCATTTCTGTTATTCTATCGGACTAACTGCACATTTGTTTCCATTATGTTTATAGATGGAGTTTGTGCCCAAATCACATATGATCTGGATACTATTTATTCTCTAGCGAGCTTGAGAATCGCAAGTCCACAATAAGGGCAGAATTTTTTATTTATAGAAATTATATTAATTATATATGATTTTAGAAATTTTAATCTCGTAGAAGGAACCAACTTTTTTGTATTCCCTTTACAAGAAATTTGGACTTCTTTCGGTTCCTTTAAGAACCGTACATCACTTTCTCCCTATGCCATAGAAGATCTAGCTCTTAAAGGAGATCGGGGACTGTGTGGATTTGAATCAGTTCATGAGTTCAAAGCTATGTTGCATGGATACGGGTATCGGATATGATACAGATACGGTGATACAGTAATTTTCAAAAATCAAGAATACGATACGTCTATTATATTATATTATTAGTTCAATACTTGTATTATATAAATTAAATATCAATTCAAAACAAAACAAAATATATATATATCAGAAGTTTTGGATATAGATTAAATATAAACGCTACTAGATTATAACATCAAATTTGAAGTAGTGTAGTGGTTAAGGTCTTTGGAGTCCATAGCAGAGATCTCATGTTCGATTCTTCCTGGAGCGCTAGAAAAAAATGTTTTTGGCACGGTGCACAGGGAGTCAGCGACTGCGCGGTGTATGGTGGACCATGCGCGGTTCACGGTATCCATTCCGTATCCAGACGTGTCAGAGCAGTATCCAGGTCGTATCGAGACGAGTCAGAGCGTATCGGAGACTGTATCAAAGGATTAAGGATACGCCACGTAAGCTGATACGCCAGCTGGCGTATCCGATACGTGTCCGATACCGATACGGCGCCTAACTGAAGTATCCGTGCAACATAGTTTCAAAGAAACCAAAAAAAAAAATTTTAAGTCCTTTAAGAGCTGGCTCTTTTGCAACATAGGAGAAAGTGATGTACGTGTTGTATGGTCTCTAAAGGGACCGAGAAAAAAATCTTACGTGACATTTTGAGGAGATGAATTTTATTTTTTAGTCCGGTGAAATAAATTATATAGTAGGAGAGTACAGGCAGTCGACAACTTCTATTAGCACTGGATTTTCTTCTACGGAATCAAAATTTAAAAATAATCTGTCTAATATTCTATACTATTTTAATATAATTTCTACAAATAAAAAATTCTGCAATAAGGCCACAAGGAACCTCCATTTCTCACATGGATACCCTTTTCCATTTGTATGATTGATACAAGTTTTAGCATTGTTTTGGTAATTTTAAAGCCGTTGCCAAACACTGTTTTTTAGCATGAATTGGGACAAAGAAGACAGTAATATAATTTAGGTCTCTTACGGAGGGAAATAAATCTGCTGTTATTCTCAAGGAAAAGCTTAGTTCGTTGATTTTTGTTGCGATTCGCATATGAAAAACTTACTTCGTTGAGATTTGTGCATGAACAAGTTTGAACGTTGAAATCAGAATAACATGTTCCTGTTAGAAAATAAATCTGATGTGATTCTCGGGGAATCACAGGACCCTGCCATCCGATCTCAACTGTTGGTCTTTCTCGAGATACATGCATGAAAATTTACTTTTCCGAGGATGTTTCCGAGATCCTTGTACGGAAAAATTTGAACCGTTGATCTCTGAATTTCAAGATCCTGCGATCCCTCTTGGAATCGCAGCAGATTCGGACTCGTTCCTGTTATTCCTTTTGAATTAACAATATATTTGTTTTTGTTGCGAAGTGTTAATCAACGCATGCATGTCGTTGTGTAGACCCACTCTTACCAATAGAGTAGAGTTGGTATGATGGGCTTCAAGACCGTTTGATCTGATTTAAGATTTGTGCGTACGAAAATTAAAGCAGGTGTACACGAAAATTAAAGCGTAACACAAATCCTAAAACGAATCAAACGGCTTTAGTGCCCATCGAACTAAAGTAGGTTCGATATCCATCGAACATACTCCGCTCTACTCTTTACGGTCTTACCAAATGATAGAACTAATAGATATATAATTAACGATTAACGGAGATATAGAATAAAGAACAGCAATTAGTGAAGATTGTCCATATAAGTTATCATTTAGTTTTGTAATTTTGTAATTGATATTTCATAAAGAATATTAAATTTGTAATTTTTTTATTTATGCCGCATCATTTATATTCTTTTTCGTCCGATTAAATATTTTTCTTTTGATTTCTTAATTGGATGATTCATGAATTATGCTTTTGTTTTTCATTTAAAAGATATATATTTTGTGCATGAGATGCAATATAATATTAAAGACTATATTTTTTTTGTTTTGCTGTTAAATTATCGCATGTTGTTTATTATTGTATATTTTTTAAGTTTCCAAAAAATTATTTATTATGTTCAAAATTTTCTAAATGCAAATAATTTTTTACAAAAACTTTCTTTTTAAAACTAATGTTTATATAACATATATTTTTTTCCGAGACAAAATCTGAAAAATAATCCTTGTAAGAAGAACCACACTTAGCTCAATTAGTTAAGATAATAATTTCAGTATGTTGCGTATTTGAAATCAACAAAATGATTTCATCTTAATATTAAAAAAAAAACTAAACCATTTCATGGATTAAGAAAAAGGAACTGTGCAGTTAGGCCATTAAACTATGACCCTTCTCGCAGACTAGCTGTTGGTGTTTCGTCTGTTATCCTTTAGCAATTATGGAATCTTTTTTATCACAATTAATATTCATATTTCTCATTTATTTGATAATAAAAAATAGAACATTGGATTTTTGTTTATTTCGCTCAATTAGTCGCTCTTTTCTACTTCTCCCCTAGTCCCAGTCATTTTCTCTTCTAACCACTGAAAAGCAACAAATATCACAAATTGTGGAGACCACCTCTTAAAGTGTTCATCTTAATATTTATTTATTAATGCATTTAGTATCTAATATTTTTAAAGGTTAAAATGCACCATTGGTTTTATGCTCTAATCATGTTTCACGTCTTTGTTTTCGTTTTCAAAGTTCGAACAATCGATCCGAACTGCTCAATATGATATTCATAATAAAATGTGCTTATAGAAAAAATTTTATATATTTTGAAATTTTTTTACTATTTTTTTTAGATAGGTACAAATCACTGTTTTGGATGGTGAACGGTTCGGATCAACTGTTCAAACTTTGAAAATGAAAATAAAAATGTGGAGTATGATTGGAGTACAAAACCAATGGTGAATTTTAACCCTACTCTTTTAACATATACAACATGTGAATATTTAATTATTTATCTTTTTTAATAAGCTAGTTATTTTTTTAACAATAGTAATAAAAATGATCATATAACATTGTGTTTTTACTTTTAAACATTAAATTGTTAATTCTAACAAAAAATATTGTTCTTGTAAATTCTTAATTACTTTTTTTTAAACAGTTTTTTTTTTTTTTCGTTTGACACATATATTCACAATTCTCACGATATTGATAATGATACGAAAGTGTACTGATGACAATTCGTATGACTTTCGTACCATCACTAGGCATGCTTTGCGGATTAAAAGAAAATATAAAATATAAAAAAGAACTAGTCAAGTATTTACATAACGATTTTGATGGGATGACAAATCAAACTAAAATTATATAAAACTCAATACATTTCGAGTCCAAATTATGTTTTTGAATGTTGGAGATCAAATTATCTAACTATTTAATATTTATAATGAATTGTCTTTTTTCGAATTTCAAATTTGTAACCTGCTATACAGAGAGCAATTTTTTTGTCAATAGACTGACTCTCCCGAATATATGTTTATATCGATTGTTTAGTTTTGAAATTATTTAACATGATTTAAAACATATAATTGAGATTGTTTTTTTGAAAGAGAGATGAAGGTTTTTGCCTTTCACATTTTATTTTTGTTATTATAAAAAAAATTTTAATTTGAATTTAAACTTATAACCTGCCACTCAGAGAACATTATTTTTTGTCACTAAAACACAAACCGTTCTTAATTGAGATCGTTCAATTAAAGAATTACAAGGATTGTCTTTATGTAAAGAGAATATATTTTTAGGTAAAGTATCAAAAAATGGAAGGAAAAAAACACTAATAAACATACTCGTTTTCAAAATCTATAATTTAAAGTATGTCGTGTTCACATCTTTTACGTAAAAGTTGAGATAGCCATGCAATGCTCACAATTTATTGTTGGTCATATATAATTAATTTTTCTCTAAAAATAATTTTTAATAGCAATTCGGCTCAAAAATATACATTCAGCAAAGTTAATGTGATACGTATCATGAATAATTCATGAATGTGTGTACAAATGATAAATTTTCATATATGTACCGTTTATCACACGACTTGAGAAATTTCAGATATGTTTATTAAACATCCTCCTGTAAAATACTAACTGCTATTCAAGCTACATAAAATTTAATTTGCAATCAAGGTATTCAACAGAAAGTGTCAACAAACTCATTATACAATTTTGATACAATAAACTTCATTTTAATAATATCGTTAAAAACGGATTTTTAAGATTTTACCTTATAAAGCTGAAGACACTTTTAAAATTGTATAAATATCAATGAAAATATAAATGACACGTATAAATTTAATATTTAAAAAAAAGGTTGAAATTTCAACCCTTTTTATATCAATATTTCTAAAGATGAAGATTCTAATGCCACACATTTTTGTCATCACAGGTTGGCACAACCTATCTTTTGAATAATATTCTAAAACCTGAAATTCAAACCTACTAATACAATCCAAAAATATTGGCCGTCTTCACAACATATACATTCAGGTAAAATTCAATTTTCTTTGAATTTCTCTGTATAAAATTAACATCTCAACAGACGAACTCACCAGTTTTAATATAATACGGTCAATTTTCTGCATTCATTGTATTTAAAAAGTTACAGAAATATCTTAACTGTGAAGAAGATAAAAATCTATTGTTTTAATTCATTTTAATTCCGAACTTGGAAATATAAAATAAAAAGACCATTATACTTAGGGTCTGATCGGAAAGCTCCTATGCAGTAGAAAACACGAATCGGAATGAGAATTGACATTGTTTCAGCCGATCAAAACGAAGAAGCAAACGAGAGAAGGGAAGATTTGTTGCGATTTGGAAGCGTTGAAACCGTCCAATGAGATCATGTGTGCACATGGAACGTAGGTATTTGACGAGAAATGATTTAATGCTGATAAAAGGTCAACCCAATCTTCATCTTCTTCGCTTCAGTTACGAACTAAAAGACGGTGAGAAAGTGCGACAGCTCTTTGTGTAGAATGAGATCTGAGTTGTCTATATATTTCAACCTGACACAAATTTCAAAACAGACCCTCCCTATATTTCAAATAGACATTAAATTAATTTTAATTCAACTTAAAATATTCTACCTTCAAAAATAGATGAGAGGATATGGATTTTCCTCTTACTTTCATCTGATCTCACAACACCCTTTTTGTGTTGTTCTATTCCATTACCTGAATCATCAATGATTACTTGATTAGCGATTGATATGCAGTTGGCATGTATGCAAAAATTGACAGACAACAAGGGAACCAAGTTATTGTCTACAAATCCACGGACATGTCACTAAATTCTCCAAATCCAAATCCAAATCCAACACCTGTGTTCCGTGATCTTTCGTGACTAATGAACATTTTCATCCATAAAACAGGGTAGTAAATGCAACGACATACCCTTGGGCCTTGGTAGTCGCTACTAGGTTTTCAAAAAAAAAAAAACTGCAACGACATGTCCTTATTTGATAGGTTGTATTTTGATTTGGCAAATTCTGACTCCAAACAATTAGTTTGATTATATTCAGATCGAAATTAGGATAAAAAAAATTAAATTAATTTGAACCCGGATATGATTTCAAATCTAAGAATATATAAAAATTATCAAAAATGAAGATTGAGACCAGATAAAAAGTGAGGATTTGATAATAATATTGCATATATCAGCATGTGCAATGAATTCATATCTTTGTTTTCAAATTTCAAACAGTAGATCTGAATCATTTAATATAATCTATGTGTGAATTGGATATCAAATTTAACATTTTTTTAAATATTTTTACTATTTTTTAGATAGGGAACACTGCCTGCAGAATTCATATCCTCTCTAAAGAGATGAATCCAAACTATTTGAAATTTAGATGAGCATATGTAGTATAGAGGGAACACTGCCCGCAAAATTTTAAATAAGTGTGCAAAAATGACTGAAAATTGACAGAAATGTTGGATCATAATTCGACATTGGGCGTATATGTAATATAATTATGAATTGTATACCGTCGTGTATGATTGTCTAATTAAAAGAATCTAATTTAGATTAAGAATATTTGACAATCTATGTATTCTAGGGTGTGGTCCATAAATATGTAGACCTATACGGACAAAACTCAAATTTAATAGAGTGTGGTCCATAAATGTGTAGACCTATACGGACAAAACTCAAATTATTGATGGACTGATTGTAAAATTTGCAATTAAGGAGAACCACAAAATACATAGTAGATCAGACAATTTCCATAACTTTGTGCGGCCCCACAAGATGGTTGTGCGATCTCACTCTCCAATCTGGAAATTACAAATCGAGTTGGCTAAGTTCCAGAGTTTTGTGCGACCACTCACATTTTTGTGCGGCCACACAAAATACTGTTAATTAAGGAAAGTCGGTTCTCACGACGTGTCTGGCTATTTGTGCGGTCCGCACAAATGACTCTAGACTTGTTTCTCTATTTAAATAAATTGGTCCATAAAACACAAGACATCGAAAAGACACAAAATCTGAATAGTAGTTACTCAAAAGAGAATACATATTTGTGTGTCTTCTCTTCTTCTTCCACCATCTAAGAAAAGAGGAGAGACCCATTAAAGAAATTAGAGATGATCTTTCAAGGGCCAAGTCTTGTTGTCTTGGAAGACCTATTTCCACGACCTCACGACTAACCAGCAAGAAAGGCTTCTAGTCATTAGAGTCTAGGCTCGCGCTCACGAAGACGGTTGGTGATATCTCAAAGGATCGAGTTATTCCATGAAAATTTCTATGAAATCAGATATTATGTTCCACACTTCAGATTTAAGTTTTGAGTCAATTTTGAATCTTTGATAGAGAACGGTCCTTAAGATTAAGGTGGAGAATTGTTTCTTCTTTTATGAAATGTAAGTGTTTAATTTCAAATGTAATTGCTTAATATCTAGAAACTGTGTAATTGTTTATAAAAAGTGAAGGCCTCTGCACTAATAAAATCTTGATCGTCTTTAATTTTTAATTTTTGTTTTCTTTTCTAACTGCCTCAAATCTCTCGAGTCAGTTCTCTTTTCTGTTACCCTTTTCTTCGTTTCATTTCAACTTTGTACTCTTTAAATTATCTTTTAAAAATTGGAGTACAAAGGAAATAAGAACTTGACACGTTTTTCTTTCTAAAAACTATTTGAGAATCGAAAATTTCGAATTTGAGATGATTCAAATCCTAAACAATCTGAATAAAGAATGATCTGTATTTTGAAATATCCAAACTGAAAGAACATGATATACAGTTAGCCAAATTTTAACTTAGTTGCTTATAATTAATTCACACATATTCCATACAAAATTACCAATCAACTTAAGCACAGTCCAAAGTGCAATTACCATAACACTCTATAACATCCATAGACCATAGTATCCCCAAACTGAAGTGAACAGATCCGATTATACTATTAAATTACGTATATTAAATAGCTCGTTAATGACTGAGCTGGCTTGTACCGAGCCAAGCCAAATTCAAACTCATTAATTCTAGCCAAATATTTTTTTGCGAGCCCTAGTGTCTACCAATGGCTCAAAATCAGTGTCTAAAATTTTAGACATTATAATTGGTTCATGTGTTTACCACTGGCACAATGAAGTGTCTACCCTGGCGGCCTGGCCCAAAATGTTTTGAAAAGCACAACCCACAGTCTGTTAAATTCACTAGTTTAACGGTTCACGAGCCACGAGTCAATCTTGAGTAACAGTTTCAGCTTGGGATCTAAAATTCAAACTCGATCGCTCAACTTAATCCACAGACAAGCTAATTACGAGTGAGGCCTAGCTCGCTCTTTAGCTGCTCGTTGCCACCCCTAGTAGACACTGATTTTAGATGGTTCAAAATTTTATGAAAAACAATGATTTTGTACTTATCTTAAAAAATAGTTAAATTTTTTCAAAAAATATAAAATTTGGTCTCCAAGCACATTTTAATGTGAATATCATATTGAGCGGTTCGGATCATCTGTTTGAACTTTGGAAATAATATGAGATACGATTAAATTTGAACTTTGAAACTGGAGATAATAATGTGAGATACGATTGAGATATGAAAGTAATGGAACATTTGAACCCTCACATATATAGTTCAAAATTCTAAAACGGAATCTTGGTATGTTTCACAAAATATTATATACACGTATCATATTTAGTTATTTACAATAATTAGGTTGACTATATAATATTTTTATAACAAGCTAGCTAGATATAAATCATATACTAGCCAACAACAAATAATCATCAATAAGAGTAAAAAAGAAACAAAAACGTAAAAAAAATGCACGACAACAATCAATAACAAAGTAGGGAAATTTGGTTGGGCTTGGAGACACTAATCAGTAATTAGCATATTTTATGATATTTTTTTTCTTTCTACATAGCAGTTTTCCTTGGAAATAAGTTCTCAACTTTTCAAACTTTTCGGGAACTTCTTCAAAAGTAGCCACATTTTAAGCACGGCTAGATGTTCGAGCATCTCTCAGGTACCGTAAGTGGACCCACAACTTTACGGTCCAGATTTATTTTTAATTTAAATTAAATTGAATCCGGTGCCTATTTAAATGTAGCGATTTCCTTTAAGATTCGTGCCAAGTTAAAAGAACGGTCCGGATCCACTAATTCTATCGAACAACACCCTTACATAGAATTGATAGGGAGGAACCTGCTAAATGAAACATAGACCACATGCTCTTAAGGTACCGAACAAATTGGTCACTACCCATTATTCAAAACGGGTCCGGATCTCCTAGAGTAATCAAAATTGGAATAGGAATCCGGTTCGGATCCAAACTCAAACTGGGAGTTACTTTAGGGAATCAGAATTCATTCACCACAGGCGATTATCCTGTTTAGTTTCTAGGATAGGCCATTGATTGGAGCCGAAATTTTTATTTATAACATTTTCACAAAATAAATTAATAAAATAACCATCGTTTCTGGTCAATTCTAAATCTAACACGGCCGCAGAATGCCGGAGCGGACCCATATGGGGGAGGCCGCAAAATGCCGGAGCGGACACCCATATGGGTCCGCAGAATGCCGGAGCGGACCCGGGTCCGCACTATGCCGGAGCGGCCCCTGTTTTTTTTTTTTTTAATCTGATTCTGAAGTTGATTATGATTTTGTTTTGGAAATTTTTATCAAAAATGTAAAGTTCATACTGTCGTTTCATCTGAAATTGTTTGAAATGTCGTTTAATCTGAAATTGTTGTTCGTCGTTTGTTTGATCAAAAGAAACATTACAATAGAAAGCCATATAAAGAAGCATACAATAGAATAATGCTAATGTTATCGGAAATTACAAATACGTCTAATTAACCGAAAATAAACAACATTTCTACGAGTACAATTAAAAAAGCAACATTAACTCTCAATCTCGTGCAGCTCGAGCAGCTCTGTTTTGTCTTTCTTGTGTATCTCGGCCGGCTTGGTGTCCTCTTCTCCTATTATGTAGAACGTCCATCCACATCGGAATTCTGTCGTGCTGTCTTCTGCCCACAGCAATATTTTTTTTCTCTGGAACAAGGACCGGGCCATCGTGTTGAGGCCATTCCGACTGATTTCCATAGACATGCCATTGTGCGCTCCATGTGTTGATAAGTGTATGGATGTGATAGTAGTGACTTACAAATACGCCAGGGTCGATGCCTCGGAGACGACACACGGACAGAACATGAGAGCACGGTATTCTCTCCAATTGAGGCTTCTGGCACTTGCAAGTTACCGTGTGATCATCCCCGATTATCACCGTGTATTTGTAATTGGCCTTGGTAAACCGACCAGAATCGTCAGGTATGAAAGCGTGAACTCTCTCCTGTGTGGAGGTTACCTCGAACTCGTTGTTGTTTCCAAAGCCCCCCAGCGTCTTCATTTTATCGGACCTCTCGAATCGTTTGTTGATCAGCTACGAAAAATTAAAAAATAATGAAGAAGTCAGATTTTTTTAACAAAGTTCATTAAATTAAAAATTATGAAGAAAGAACTACAAATAAAAGTACCTGATGCACACGACACGAGAATTGTTGACCTTGACTGACTTCCCATTCTGCTTTGGCCCTCCTTTGCGCAAACCATGTCATACATTTGTAAAATGTGTCTTCAATTATTGCTGCAACCGGTAGCCTACGAGAGGACTTGAAGACCTTATTAAGCGATTCGGACCCGTTTGTAGTCATGATGCCCCAACGGTAACCACCGTCCAGTGCTTGGAATATCTTCCATGGTTTGGGGCACTCGTTCTCATCTTGATCCAAATATTTACCCACCCCGTCCAGCCAATTGAGGGCAATGTCACATTCCTGCCCCATTGCTTACATTCCTTGCTCGTACCTCCTCATTTTCCTCTTAGCCACACATATTCTAAAAAAACGGATTGCCTTATCACTGCAACCGTTCTTCTTCATGTTCTCGGCTATGTGAGTAGCACAAAGACGGTGAACACATTGATCCTCATCCTCCTCGTTCCACCCCATATCATCTTGTCTGAACACCTTTTTGATACCCTTTCCCCTATCAGTGATGACACACATGAATCTGGAGCGGATTACATTACGGCGCAACCATTTCATGAACCATGCACAATCGTCATAACTCTCTGATTCTACCAGTGAAAAAGCCAACGGGAGGAGCTGATTTTCAGCATCGTACCCGGTTGCAATCAACAGCTTGCCTATGGTTAAAACCCATTTTTGTAAGAGCCGAAATCAACTAAAATAAATAAAGTGAAAACAACCAAATTAGTTACCTTTATACCGGCCTGACAGGAAACATGCATCAACTGTGATGACCGGTCTGATATGTTGAAAAGCAGCTATGCACGGTCCAAATGCCCAAGCCGCCCTATGAAAATACCTCCATGGTCCAGGTTCACCAGTGGGATATGAGGTCACCTCAAACAATGTTTCTGTCAAAAAATTTAAAAAAATAAGTTCAATTTTTGATTGAGAATGAAATGACATAAAAATTGAAGGAACAATGTAGTACCTGGGTTGCTTCTTTTGATTGCCTCCAACAATGGAACTACAAGAGCGTATGACCCCTCCCAACTGCCAAATTGACGGGCTATTGCCAACTCACGGCCACGCCATAGTTTGTTGTACGTCGGTATCTGACCGTTGTACCTTTCAGCAACAGCAATTCGGACAGCCTGAATACTCAAGTCGACATCGTTCCTCATGTGAGCGGATATACACTCGGCAACCATAGCAGCTGACAACTGGGCGTGATCTGTTCTTGTCGCATCCGCGTGGCATGAATGTTGTGTTGGGCACTTGGAGACACGCCATTGTGTTCCATAACCGGTGGCCCTTGCGAGTATGTACCACCCACAGTAACTGTCCTTGCACTTGAACCTCATTCTTGTGCGGTCACTGTGCGTAGGTTTTACCTCTTTGTTGCAAAGGATGTGAAACCTGGCAATTGCGCTCTTCATTTCCTCTTTTGAGTCATATGTTTGTCCCTCGGACAATTCATTCTCATACTCTGCCCTACTTCCAAACAAACCCGAATTGGCTTCCATAAACCCTGATGTGTCGTTGAAAGCATTAATCGGGTGTTGAAACCCGCGATCCATTATCCGAAACCCGCGATCCATCTTGAATTTCTTTGATAATCCGAGCACAGGCCCGGTATCTTCCTAGTCAGAATAATCGCTCATACCCTCAGGATCAACAGGACCCCAATTTTCCTCTGCCTCTAGTATTTCCGGATCCACTTCTTCATCGGATTCATCCGGATCACAAGTTTGACCCCAATGAGCGGTCCGACTAGATGAAGGCTGGTCCCTCTGAACTGGGGCCCGACGGGAGGGTCGGTCCCTCTGAACTGGGGCCCGACTACTGGACGGTTGGTCAATTTGGACAGGGGACGGACTAGAGCCGGATGAGTTACCCCGACTACGACCCTGGATTAACCTCATAACTGGGTTCGAACGCCGGGCTCTGGTAACCTCCACATATAGGTCAATTATCTTGTATGCACCCCCAGAAAAACTCATGGTTTGGTTGTACAATACTTGCCAGACTCCCTCATTCTGAACTGGAAATAGTTGGAACCAGGTTTGTGCCGAACTAGTCGGCATGCTAATTTTGGCATCAATTTTGAGGTCATACTGACCCTGATCCAACCCCAAATTCTGACTTATACTTGATTTAAGTCCCAAATAATCAGTACCCGGCAATACCGGGATCACAGTAACAGGTCCAATACTATAGTAAACCCCGTTAGGACCTGTTAAAACATCCCCACCAGTGTAGATGGATACCATAAGAGCCATTTTTCCAATTCAATACAGAAAAAACCTACAATTAAAAATTAACTAAATTAATTATTCTAAATTAATTATTCTAATTAAATTATTGCTAATTTAATTATTGCTAAATTAATTATTCTAATTAAATTATTAATCTACTGAAATAAAAATAAAAATTTAAAAGAAGAGAGAAAAAACTTACAGATCAGAGAGCTAACTCAGGAGAGAGAAGGTGTGAGAGTGTGGAATGAAATTTCTCTGTCATTTTCGGGATATAAAGAAGAGGGTCCGCTCCGGCATAGTGCGGACCCGGGTCCGCTCCGGCATTCTGCGGCCGTGTTAGATTTAGAATTGACCAGAAACGATGGTTATTTTATTAATTTATTTTGTGAAAATGTTATAAATAAAAATTTCGGTGATTGGAGATCATAAATTAATGCAGTCATAGCCGTCTGATCCGCGATGCAAAAAAGTTACTTTGTTGTAGAGGATTATAATCCATTCAATATGCTGCACCAACTGCGGCAACACCAACCGTTAGATCGCATAAAACTTGCTGATCATATAAAATGCTTCGATACAGAGTTCAGCCTGTTAGAGGATATTAAAAAAAGAAACTGTGTAATGAAGAATTTTTCTTTATAATTTACATCCCCTATAAGAATATTCAAAATTAAACCAAAATGTTCACATTAGTAAATTTTCACAAACTCTAGTTGTCAATCAATACCAAAATGTCTAAATTTTTGTATGGGAACATAAAAAATGACATTCAAATCTTTTCTGATAATATGTTTTTATTATTGAGTGAGGCTATGTTAATAATATGTTATTATGCCTAGTACTAATCAGTCTATAATATAGATGAAAAGTAGAACTAGGGTGTTCTTAAACTCACCAAGTTTTTTGGTGAGCTTGACTTTAAATCTATCGGATTGACTTTAAATGACAAATTCAAAGCGTTGAAACTTATTTACATCACGAGTGATGCATTCACATATCAAATTTATAAATTTTTGAATTAATTTAGTATAAAGTCAAGTGATAAAAAATAATAATGAAAAATAAATGTATTAAAATTAGAGAAAATATCATAATATCCAATATCCCATCAAAATATCATAATATCCAATATCCCCGTACAAATTTAAATTCTTTCTCCTATTCCCTTTTATTTATCTTTCATTTTATTTATTTTTTTTAAAATTTAAATGACCGTCTGATTGTAAATGGATATATCCAGTGCATTTAATTTCTATTCTTCTTCTTCATACGGCGCCATGCTTTTAATTTTATTGTTCTTCATTCTTCATAAGCTGTCGATCTTTCTTATGGTAGCTACCAAGCTCTCCCAAAATCAAAAATCGTCGGAAGCGGTCCCCGTGCCGCCCCTCCTCTGCTGGCCCCCTCATCTCGCGCACCGACGTCATCTCACTCCCTAACACCGCTACCTCTTGCACACACAGAAATGACGCCTCCTTTTTGCCGGCGAACCTCTCGCACTCGAACCACCTTGCACACGAAATGCTCGCTGTTCTCTTGCACAGGATATTTCGATCCCATCGCACAGGTATTTTCTTACTTTAACTTGGAGGGGGTGATACTTGGTACTTGTTTGTACCAGAGAACGCGAGAGGATTTGAATTGGCACTGGTATCAGTCGGTATTAGAGTCGACTGACCTACTGGTAAACTGTTACTATCTAATTATGGGCTCAACTATGAAAATCAGGTATGTTGTGGATTTTAGTACTTAATTGTGGCACTTGTTTTCTGTATTTCTTTTGACGAGTTTTGAGGAGTATTAGATGTACATAAATTAGATTGTCTTGTGAAATGGATCTTTAGCTCAAATATTTGGACAGTCCCTAAATCTTTAGGGGGGTGATGGTTCGAATCCATCAAGATCCTTAATAATATCTAATCTGAATTATGAAATTAACCCTGCTTTCATGAATAATACCTAATGGATGATGGTGCTCATTTTCTTTTCTGCTCTGGAATAATCATTAATTAGTTATCTTTAGTAACCATGGAATCAATTATGAATTGAGCAATATCCTCGTAGCAATTTTGACCACTCTGTCTGCATAGAGCCAAGTTTAGAACAATACATATTAAGGGTTAATAAATGTTGATGTTTTATATTTGTGCTAATTTGTATTAGGTTACATTACTGTTCTGTAGTTCTCAAGGTACAGAGTTATCAGTGAAATGAAATGCAAATACCACCGTGCCAGTACAACATTACCGGTGATTATTACGGAGCAATCACAGTATCTTCAAATCAGCAAGTCAGAACAGTGCATATGACCATATGTTTTGTCATTTGGCATGAGAGATGTAGGCGAATATTTACTGATAAATGTGAAATGGTACATGGAATTAAAAGGGAGGTTAAGAGAGAGTATCACAGTTGGTTTACGGGGCAGCAAATTCATATGGAAATATAAACAAGCATGCTCAGGGATGTGAATGCAAAGTCATAAAAGATAAATAAATGCAACAGGAGCACATCCTGAGCATCTGACACCATTTTTGATTTATTAATGTAATCTATCTTTGTTTCTTATTTGACACTTTTCTTTATTTCTAGGATATTAGTTAAGTTTTCTATTTTAATTTATTTTACTGTTTTACTTCTGGAACACCCGAATTCTACTCATGGATCAATAATGTTGTTTTCAAGCTTAAACAATCGATCTAAACCATTCAACACGATTTCTATAGAAAAATGTACTTGCTGAACAAATTTTACATTTATTACAATTATTTTTCTATTTTTTTTAGATAGGTAGAAAATCACTTAATCGTATAAAAATAATAATGTAAAATTTAGTCAGCAAGTATATTTTCTTTTTGATGGTAAGGTGGCAAGTTGCCAGCAAGTATATTTTCATATGAAAGTCATGTTGAACAGTTCAAATTGACCATTTAAACTTTCAAAATAAAGATATTGATTCATAGTACAGACTAATCTGTAATATGCATAGTATCATAGTGTCATTCTTTATTATTATTGTTTGTATTAAATTTGAAAACAGTGAGACATTTAAAAAACACCTCCGTGCACAACATTTCTTTTTCTTTTTAGTTTCTTGGCACATCCTTAGTCAAGTCATGCTGATGCCGATCACTTCACTTCGCACCAAAGAAAGTGGCAAATATGTTTGCTTTGGTTTTTCCCAAGGTTCTAAATAGCGATTATAGCGGCATAGCGGCAAGACAAAAAAAAAAGCTATCGCGAATAGCGTAGCAATAGCGAAAGCTATCCTACATAGCGTTTTTCTATTTTTAAAAATTTTATTTTATATTTCTACTAATAATAAACATATCTAAAGTCTCATAAGTAACAAAAACAACTAGGTTTTGTTTTAGTTTCTGGAGAGCCCAACGCACAACCCATGATACAAATAATTTAATTGATATAGGCCATCGCACATTGTTCAAGTTTATTGATATTATAGATCCATCTAATTTAATTTCGTTTTGGACCTTAAAGCCCATTTAAATTGCAAAATAAATAAGTAATAATAAGCCCATGTAGCATAGCGGACCGCTATTCCGCTACGCGCTATGCGCTATAGCGGATCGCTATTACCGCTATAGCGGCCGTAGCTCAATTAGCGAAGTTTTACCCCGTAGCTTAGCTTTTTAGGTCAAAAACCGCTATAGCTAGCTATTTAGAACTCTAGTTTTTTCTCTATCATTTCCCTGCAACATTAATTTTAGGTCCAGATAAGCTAAGCAAAACAAAGTGCAAGCAAGAGAATGGAATCCACTTTACCTATCAAAGAGTTACTTAATTGGTGTGTTTTAAAGTTAATACCATACCCAAATTTAATAAAAAATCTAAATCATAATCATAATCATAATGAAAGTCGTTTTAAAAAACAGATACTTACAACAAATTTGCTCGGTAAATTACTTGAAAAGACCAAAAAAATAATTCTTTCCATACAATCAAGCTACAAATGTAACATAACAGTGCTACAATACTATGCAAATACATCACTTGCTAATTAACAAATACAAAATCATGTTCTCGCCAAAGATAGAACCAAAAAACTGAATTTTTCTAGCTACTAAAAATTTAATACAAGTCGGAGATCAAAGTAATAACAAAACAATCGGTGGAGAAATAAAAAACCTTTTTTCACACAATTCTTCCCTGCTTACTCCAGTGATGACAATATGTTGACATTTCCCATCATGTTACATTTTAGTATGTCGGGGGATTGACTGTTTGCTCCTTCCATCTTGTGCAAAGAAGGATTTCTAAAACTATGGTTGTGAGAAGAAGAAGAGACAAAACAACACCGTAGCCAGCTCTCCAAGAAGTACCAGCATCAGCAAGACGGATTCCATATACGATATTGACGGCAGCAAAGAATAGGGTTAGTCGGCCAGCCCATTGGTGGTACCAGTTCCAGTACTTGCGTATCTTTGAGTCCTTATCGGGCCTCACAAAGAAAGATAGTGTCTGCATAGTGGGAACTAATTTGAGCATTTTGAATATTTGTATAAAAAGTAAAATGATAATTTTAGCATTTTGGTTCGTAATTTCTGAAATGTAAGTTCCTTGCCAAAACTAACATGTCGGGGAGTCGAGATATTTCATACCTGAAGGATACCTAAGACCAGGACGAAAATGCCAAGCCCTCTGTGTGCAACAATGTTGGCATGCAGCTTGCCGTATAGAGCAACACCAGCCACAACAGCAGCTAAGCCGATGATAAAGGCGACGAACTGAATGCCTACGTGAAGGTAAAACCACATTGGGTCCCACCTCTTGCAATATCTTGCAATAATAGCACCGATTGGTGCTAGCACACCCCATCCAAACATGGCTAGTGCACCGTGGGACTGTTTAAGTTTGTATGGGTAGGCCCCTCCTGCATTGCTACCTGAAGAAAAGAGAGCAATTTTTATTTAATAAGTGAAATAGAAGCAATCAAGACTCTTCCTCAGATTTTGCCATCGATTATAGGAATAGTTTTTAAAAAATATGCAGGTTACTAACCAACCATAATTACTGCATTTACTCATCTTTCCTCCTAACCAAGGATTTACTCACTACCTAACACCCATACTAGACCAAATATAGGCCATTGTTGGCTTTTTTGTCAACTAACATAGAAAAAAAACTACTAAGCAGTCCCTAGCTTAATTGGGAGCTCAAGCAAAAATAGATAATAAAAATAATACAAAATTTAAGTCGCCAATATCAATAGAAGCATATTGACAGCTGGTTTCGTTATTGCAATGCCATAAAATACGTGACTTTAACAAAGCAAGCAGTCCCTAGCTCAATTGAAATCTGGTTTTGTGATGCCATCAAATAATTTACTTTAACAAGTCATGAGGGAAAAAAATGAAACCTGTAGAGAAATCAAATTCCATAGACGTCTTATCCACGTGTTTTTTCAACTTGTTCTCCACCGGGATATCCGTCCCAAAAGCAAACAAAATCTGCTGTTTAGTGACTTTATCAGGAAACTTCAGCTTGAAAGCCAGATATATTTTCGCCTCATCAACAAACACCTTGGGTTCTGAACTGGTAGACATCAACAAATTCCCCTCGTTGACGACCACTTGAGAGCTGGTCTGACCTTTGAGGAAGAACTGCTTGATGTGGGGCACCCCGGTTTTACCCATCCACCCAACCATGGCGCTCGATCCCACCATCATGCCATCCTTTGAAAACCCCATGCCGACCCATCCCGTTGTATAAATGGTCGAGACGACAATGCTCAGTTCATGGTCTTTGTTCTGGGAGTACTGCAGTATAGAAATAATTGATATTTAGTGCTAGGGTAGGTGTAATTTGGGCAAGATCTTAAGATTTTCTATAGCAGATGCGAATATACCAGCTAAATATTTCTATCTGGGAACCAAGTTGATTAGGTAGAACTGTAGATTACAATTTACCAAAAGCTAATTTTAATCTATTTTGAGTTGTGGCCCCTTCATAAATGATAAATGAAACCTCAATTAAGAATAAACAAAAAGACCATGAATGATACTGAACTAAGGCTTGTTTATGCATTAGGCGTACCAGTGGTATCAGTACAGTACAAGAGTAACAAAAACTGAGAATAGTAATATTATAACTGATTCTTACAGCATGATATGCTTCTAATTAAATCAGCTTGGAACTCATTAGTTAATTTAGCCCTTACTATGACAAAAATACACTTCTTCATCATTCATCAGATAGTAGCCTAAAATTAATCTTACCATCTAGATGAACTCTTTTTTTTCTTTTTACACTTGTAATCACTATGCATCTCTTGTGGAATCTGATTGATTGCCAACCTTACAAGAAAACCAATGAGAAATCACCTAACATATATCTTGTACAATAAGCATCTCACCTACCCATTATCTCAGATTTGTAAATTCTCGCCACAATTATTTGCTCAAACAAAGGCAGCGCATGCAAAACGAGGTCATAACTAAGCTTTGCCAATGTACTTCAGATCTGACCTCGATGTAACAAAACAACTAATCTAATAACTATGTCCAAGGGCTATTCCTCCAAAAAAAAAAAAAAATAATCTAATAACTTGCTCCTTGAACAAGGTATACCATCAATTATTGAGAAACAGCTATTGACCTATCAATACCTTTGAAAAGTTCTTTATTTTTCCTACTGTAGCTTGATACCCAAAATAAACACACGAGAGAAAAGTCACAGAATAATAAGGTAATGTAAGTTTGGTTTTCCATCACTATCACCTACCGACAATTTACTGTACCATCCAAGCGTCCCTTTCCCACAAATTAAACCTTTAAAATTTACCAAATAGAAATAAAATAAGACTTGATTTTGAATCTTTTGATTTATGTCAATCACACTACACTGTAGGTCCGCAATTACTAGATTTGGAGCGCAAATTATTAGAAATGTAAAATTATTTTCCATTTCCTTTACCTTTATTTACTAAATGGAAAAATAAGATGTTCAATAACTTCAAAAAAATTCATCCACAGTGGCTAAACCAGCAATCAGATTACGAAATCGGACCAAAAGATAGAGAACAATGTAAACTACAGATATCGAATCAATTCAATAATAACAAATAAATTGCACTGACTTACCCTCAAAACAAAAGTATTCCATAAAATGGTGCAATCGAGGCCCGAGTAATTCCCGGCAATCGCAGATGGCAGCTCGGCGAAGCAGCCGTTAAGCGTCTGCGCATCGACTGCGGCAATAGCAGCAGTAGTTAGGCAGAGAAACAGTAGAAGAAAAGAATCTCGGCCCATTAGTCCAGACCAGTCTAGAATTCTACAAAATCTAGATTTGCAATGCCAGACGTAGAAATGGGGAGCTTTTTGGGAGAGAGAGGTTAGGAGGTTGCATCTAAGAGATCGAGAGTAGCTCAAGTGTCTTTTGGGAGAGTGAGAGAGAGAGAGAGAGAGAGAGAGAGAGAGAGGGCCAGAGAGACAGGTGGGTGGGGTAGTGGTTGGTCAGTCTTTTCTACTATATTTTTTTCTCTTCTCTCCTCTCTTTAACTACTTGCTTTTGTTTATCTGAAGATAACGTTGCTACTTGCAAGTTGCAACTAAGTGCTTGTTAACCTTGTTACTTAGATCTGTGTTACAGCGAGACTACGCGAGAGAGACGAGAGCCCAAATATCTGGACTGGGATCATAAAAATGTAAACTGAACAAAGACAAATATCTGGACTGGGATCATATACTGACACGGACAAATAATACATGACAATTTTTTTGAATTGCTCATCTAGGGACTGTCAGTTTTGCTCCTGCCCTATCCTGCCTAGAATTTACGGGATGATGATCGTAAACAAGTCCGAGTTATATATTTTTCAGATTAGACCTACATATTGCTCTCGAGTCTCGACCGCTTAGCTTGGGAACAATTGTAACTTATTTGAACCATAAAAATATTAAAATGTACGGCCCAAAATTTCATAAAGCTGTTCATTGTATCTGTACATACTGCACGGAAGCCACAGATGATCGTATGCGTTATGCAGCCAATCATGTGATCGCTGAAATCAGAAAACGCAACCGCATGCGTTCATTATTTCAATTTTCAAGCGAGAATTTACCATCCTATGAATTTACCACTCAAAAAAAACATGACATACAGTAGGTTTTGGAGATTAGCAGGGCTTAGATTGAAATACCATCCATATGACCATATCACACATAGTCCAACTCAAACATCAAACAATAAATTATGTTTCAAGGTTCGTCGGATAAAACGATAATTTTTTTTTTCCAGGTTCAAGTTTCATTGTCCAAATTTTCTTCAAAACTTGACCGTATAAATTCAAGAGAGTGATTTCTGTGTCGACAACTCTAAGCATTGAAGAAGATCCACAACGTGGGAATGGCAACAAACAAAACTGGGTACATCCTTGATCCTTATCAAAGAAATCATTGTCAAGTTGCCAACTAATTAAATATATGGGGGAATCGGTGATATACCCATCAAAACTTTTGAATTTGGATATTTGCCCATATCCTATTCAAATTTGAGGTAAATTTTGAATAGGATATGGGCAAATATTCAAATTCAAAAGTTTTGATGGGTATATAACCGATTATGCCTAAATATATATACTTACATGATGACAAAAAAGACTTTCTCGAGCATAATTATAAATTTTGATATAATAATATAGTATAAGAGATATCGGGTGGTTTTGGATGGAGGCTTGAGTTAGTGAGAAGAGTGAGCTAATTTAACTTTTGGTTAAATTAGTAAAATAGTATGCTAATTTACAAAAACACAAATAAAGAATAGTCCATTTTTACTAACTCAAACACATCCAAACGTAGAATAGTAGTTCGAAATAGCCGCTAACTCGGGTTAGCACTATTTTTTGCCTCATTCAAACATTTAAATGTGTTTGAATGTGTTGATGAGACAAATACTAAATAGTTAAGCTAGCACTTTTAATCTCTCTTAAAACGCCAACATATCAAAATTTCCTATAGTAACCTATAATTTTCTTTTTAGTACATATCTTAGTTATAAAACAAAATACAACAAAAATTGATCAAGGCACACTCCGTTGTGACAATTAAATTCCCACTGCATATATTGCGGTCAAAACTCACGGCGCACAGAATCTAACGACGACAACAAAAACAATAAAAGTAATCAAACTTTTAGTCTCAAATAAACTGAAGTAGGCTAAATATAAAACTCAATCATAATTATAAAGTCAAAGTAAATAGTAATAAAATAATAATACTAATAATACTAATATTAACTATATTATACCTAAACTATAGATTATAGGGTCAAAGTTCTAAGCTTTACGTTTTTTTACTCCAAATCACTAGTTTTATGACCTAAAGCCTATAATACTACCTCTAAATCTAAACAATATTTCCTAGATCATGGTTCTGATACGTGGATCGCTAACTTCCACGCGCTCCTGTCCGAAACCAACTCCTTAGATACATTACATTCCTTCAAGTCCCTTTTCACTGCTTTGTCCTATGTCAATCGTGGCCGACCTCTGCCTCTCCTTGTGTTTTCGATACGACTTATAATTCCAGCATGCACCGACGCCTCGGGAGGCCTCCGTTGGTGATGCCAAACCATCTCAAGCGGTGTTGGACGAGCTTCTCTTTAATCTGTGCTACCCCAAGTCTGTCACATATATCATCATTTATAATCCGGTTCAGTCTTGTATGGCCACAGTTACACTGCAACATACGCATCTCTGCTACACTTATCTTCTGGACATGTTGTCTTTTAGTAGCCCAACATTCTGCACCATACAATATCGCAGGCCTGATCGCCGTCCTGTAGAACTTGCCTTTGCGCTTTTGTGGGACTTTTCTGTCACATAGGATACCAGATGCATGTCGTCATTTGACCCACCCCACTGGTATCCTATGGCTAACATCTTCATCAATCTCGCAAATCACTCTGCAGCATCAACTCTAAATATCGAAAAGTATCATTTTTAGACACTACTTGTCCGACTAAAATGACATCTCCGTCATCTGACCTGACACCGCTGAACTCGCACCTCTGATACTCCTACAGAATCCCACTATATTAATTCCCCAATTCAACCGAATATCTACAATTAAATATTTTATTTGGCTGAAATAAATACAATAATAAATACTAAAGCTCAGAGATTCTCATATTATTGGAAGTACCTGATATTTTTCTGGGTAAGAAAGGCAATATATGCAGCAGTCTGCCAACTTGTTAGCTACTTTATCATACTTGCATAGGACAAATTATCATAATTGACCATGTCCCGGGTGGCAAAGAGAAATGTTATATTAAAATTGAGAAATTTAGTTTTCAATTTTATCTAAAAAAAAAATAACCTGTAAAGTGTTGGAAAAAAGGAAGTTGATAATATTTCTTTCCAGCCGAAAAATGTGTGTTTAGGAACAGTAGACGAAAATCCTGTTACGATAGATCATCAAAGATAAAAAGATATTTAATTGTCTACTTAATGACTCCATAAAGCTCCCAAATTGGTTGAAATGTTACCTACTGAAATTAACTAATGTTTGACCAAACCTTTCTATTTGCTTTGCTGTTTTCGGTTGTTTTAACAAACATGTTCTTCAATTATAAGCTAACTAGCTGCCTTTATATTAGCTCGCAATAAATACATCAGAATGACCTCCCCTTTAGCAATAATGGAGTTATTGCGAGATGCACTAATTTCTGACATGAAATCTAAGACCTTGCAGATTAGTGATAGTATTATGGTATAGCCACTTGAAAACGAGAAATAAATATGAAACGTCATTTGTCTTTCTTTTATTGATTAGTTTTCTTTCCGATTTGTGTTGCTAGTTCTTTGCTCTTGATCCTGTTTAACTGATACATTAAATGTCTACAAGCCCCGTATTAAAAGGAAAAGAAAAAAGAATTATTTAAAACCTTAATAAGATCTTGCATTTGTGAGAACTTAATTTTAACAAGCTAATAATGGTCCACAACCGCATATTTAGATGCACGCATAATTGCCATTCTATTATTTCTAGTCTAAATAATGATAAAGGCAGAGAAAGATAGACAAAAGATCCATATTAAATGCAAGAGAACACTTGCAGCCAAGGATTAAACAGTGGCAAAAGGAAGCTATTGTTCAGTAGTCTAGTCAGATACCAGCTAATACAACATTTCAACTTGTGCACAGCATATAAGTTCACAAGGAACACAAAGCCATGGCAAGTGTTACATAATCAGAAAATACTACAGCACAGCACAAGGGGTGTAAATTGTAAATTAGCAATGTATCATTAAGATATTACAACACCATTGATGACAAAGGTGCACATGGTAGAATACAATACCGATAATAATACAACGGAAAGCCTACCACAGAGAGATTGCCAACTGGAGCTTCAATTAATTTAATCCTACTTAATAGAAACATCTCAGAGTGCTTCGGAAGAACTTATTGCTCTTGAATAGGTGCATATGAAGAGGCACCAGCAATGCATTCATCCTAGTTCACAAGAAAAGACCTGAACAAATAAGACTTTCAAAAAACATTAGTAAGCTGTAATTGGTACTCTAGCTATACTATAAGTCTATTAACTAATTTTATATTATTATTATTATTATTATTATTAGCCTCATTAGGCGATAAATCATTAATGAGTTAATGGATGGTGCTATACATAGCAACAACCTTCTTAAATCTTATATAACCAGATTGCACTTATCAAATTACCCATAATCCTCCAAAAGTGAAATTTGTACCCAAAAACACAGAAACACCATTCTGTGGTCATTTGTTTGGTATTTGAGATAATTAGGTCATAGGTCAAAAAGTATCTTTGAAATAAAATATCCTATTTGCTGTGAAATTAAAAATATAATAAAAGAATCCTTACCTTAAAATAAGCTACCGAAAAAGTCGAGGAACAGAGCGCCTAGGTATTTTTCCTTCCAGCTTCAGTCGTCTGTATGATTCCCTTATGTGGCAAGGCCTGATTGGTCCACTATCATTTCTTTCACTCATAACTACCCTTGCTGAAATTTCAGTATTAAATTGAGAGAACGAGTTAACAGATGCAAAGATCATATCAACAACAGATGCACAAGTTACATCACAGTTGGTAAAACACATAAATCATAATCAACGACTGCATATTGAAATTGCTCAAGTCATTTTGCAATGGGTTAAGATGATCCTTTACAAAGCCAGATTTTAAGTGAGGTAGAAAAGCACCGACAAAGGAATCAAATAATGCTATGTTATAGAATTTGTACGTATCCGACAACACAAACTTTTTGTGAGATGCTTTTATTAGCTCACAATGTTTTAGGCTTAAGTAGCCTTCATATGGCAAATTCATAGACAAAAAAATCCCAAGGATGCTGCCATAAATAGAAAAGTCTGTTGCTGTGAATAGAGGGCCTCCTTTTGAATTCTGGGACAAATAGCCCTTAATTAATTGCTCTGTAGCTTGTACGGATTCAGAAAAAAAAAAAAGTAGTTGTCGCAACTTCTGACAACTAATCAACATCAGTTAGCGATTCCCATTTAATGACCAAGTCTATTTCGCAGCATAAGTAATGATTTCCTAATTATCAAAATACATTTTTTTCAAGTTTTATTCTCACAGTTCCTTATCTACCACGCTGCATAAACCCACGATATATATTCTTGAACTACTACTTCCCTAATTGGTGCAATATATTTTCCAATTATTACTTCGCCTGTCTCAACAAATTGTGGACACAAATATTCCTTGTGAAGCTTCGTGGCAATATATTCGGCAACTATAATGCAAATAATATGCTTAAAAGGTAAATAAAGAGTATATGCTTGCCTGTCTCAACAAGCTCTCCAACAAACAATTTAGCAATTCCTGACACCACAATATTGGTTGGTATCGATATCTTTTGAGTCCCCATTATGTTTGACAAAAGCTGCGGAAGCACATCCATACAGAAAACAAGAAACAAAGCATAAGAGAGCAATATTATAATCTCATCTTACCAAGTGAAGTTCAAAAGATAACTTTTGAGGTTTACCTAACTTCCAAAAAATTTAGAAGCAACTCGTGTACCTAAATGATCTCGGTAAACGATAGAGTACTATCTACAAGGAAGGATTTCAAACTGCACTAATCATGAGTTATTCTGGCACTGCAATAGAGCGTTACATGCATTCAAGTGCTCAATAACCAATGATATGTGAACAAAACTGACTTTATCCTAAATGCTCTTTAATTTTGATTTAAAAGCTCTTGGACCTTTGCAATGAAGTGTGCTGCATATATTTTTAACATTTTCATGTTAGGTGACTTGTGTGTTAGAGGCAAAATCAATAGCTTCTAGTTGAAGTTAGTAACCTTTCATGCTTGATTAATTTAATTAGGTAGAACCAAGGTAGATTATTACAATACCTTCTTCATATTAGACTTCTGAAATCCAGACCTTCGAAATGACTCATACCGGTTCATCTGTTCCTCAGAAAACTGGGATAAAATTGCCCTAAGAAATCAAATAACATTAACAAACTGATTTTTGAGAAATGCAGCTTATAACACTTCATACAAATGCTTAATTTCATCCATTTTTAATTGTCAGAGCTTTCCAAAATAACTCTTAGGAAACTACAAGATGATGTTGGTATAAGCTTAATCTTGGTGTTGGTTGAAATTTAATGTCAGTAAAATAACTCATTGCAGCATATTCTAATGAATTAATCTCCTTGGATGATCCATACTTCCACAATGTCTAGGTCAGCACGTAAAATAAAGTTCAGGGACAACAATTTACCAACAATTCTCTTATGCAGCAATTTGAACAACTAACCACAGTCAACAACACCTCTGTCAATCACCTAAGTTCTAATTTGTCAACTTATATTGTCTTCATTCAACATGATCAATACGACAATACCTAATTGTACCTTAATGATCAAGTCCAAGCCAAAACACACTATCCATATGATCATCTCAAAATTTAGAACATCAAAAGGCTTGTCAAATTGGGTGAAATAAACTGCTTTCTTCTAGATGAAGTTTACACCTATTATCGCACTGGCATTAAAAAAATAGGAGTAGAAAAAAAAATCCCGGAGAAATTGTACTAACTGCATCTTGGCGAGCTTGTCGGGATCGCCACCAGGAGGAAGCTTGTCGAGATCGACCTCCATGTGCTCCTCGTCCTCCTCCTCTTCGTCCTCCTTACCTCTCGCCCCCGCCGCCGCTCCACTACCAGAGGCGAGAGCGGCGGATTGCTTGGCTGCGGTTGAGGTAGAAGGTTGAGCAGCGGCGCCTGCCACGTCATCGTCGGGTTCCATGGCTGGGTTGAATTCCTCCTCCGCCTCTGCCGCCGGAGATTCCGGCGGCGACTCCTGCTCCTCAGCTGCCGCTTCGAACGGATCCTTCATTGCCGGGAAAGGCGGTGTTCCTTATTTTCGTTTTCGTTCGTTTCCTCTGAGGATTATGAGTACTTGTTACTGTACGACTGTATATATATTATGTGACAACTTGTACAAAGGTCGGCGAACAATTTTTCGGGTTGGGTTGGAACGCTGGATTACGTTTAAACAGTGTTTTGAATTTGTTTTGAATAGCTTGCTATAGTTACAGTGTTTTCGGACCTTAAATACTAAGTTATGAAATAAAAGTGTATTATTTCAGCTATGATTACTATACGCTATGTTATATCGATTTTTATTTCAAAATCAAAATTAAAAATTTATTTTAAGGTTTAATTTTTTTAAGATCCAGATTATTTTTGCTTCTAAATAGAAAAATATATCTAATTTATGACATGATCTATGTTTAGGTTATTTTGAATAGAAAAAAACAATTAATTTATGTCACGGTACTTAGATTATTTTGAATAAAAAATAAATAGTTTATGATATTACTAAAGATATTTTGAATAAGAATTTAAATTTTGTATTGGTTCAATATGAATATTATAATTTCTTAATTAATTTAGTGTTACTTATTCTATGACTAATGAGATTTTAGATAATGTTATAATTAGTAGAATTATATAATATAATTTAAAAAAAACACTATGTAAGATAATTTTCGCTATAGTTACGCTATTCACGATAGCCTTTTTTTTTCAACCTTTCCGTGATGACGCGATAATCTCTATTTAGAACCTTGCCTCTAAACATATGGATTTTACAAACTTTATTGACACAAAATTAATAAAAAAAACGAGGGTTCAAATTTCCTTTTTTATGTCTCATTATGTCATAATAAAAATTTAAAACTTACATTTCAAAATAAAATCATTAGAGGTGATGTCAATAGTTTATTTTACTCTCTATATATATAAAAAGAGTAGAACTAGGATGTTCTTAAGCTCACCAAGCTCTTTTGTGAGATTAACTCAAAAACCTATCGAATTGGCTTCAAGCGACGCATCCAAACCGTTGAAACCGATTTACTTCACGAGTGATGAGTTTACATATCAAATTTATAAATTTTTAAACTAATTTAATATAAAGTCAAGCAGTAAAAAAATGATGAAAAATGAACACATTAAAATTAATTTATAAATCATCTTTTTTTTACCGCTTGACTTTATACTAAATTAGTTCGAAAATTTATAAATTTGACATGTAAACGAATCCCTCGTGAAGTAGATCACTTTCAACGATTTGGATGTATTGTTTGAAGCCAATTCAATAAATTTTTGAATTAAGCTCACAAAGAGATTTAGTGAGCTTAAGAACACCCTAGTTCTACTCATATAAAAATTACCACCCTTCGTTTTAGTTTTATATAAATTAATAATTTAAAAATCAACACCTAACTAAAAGTTATCTACGTAACATTAGTACATTTTGCAAATTCTTAATACCAATCAAAATAAGATTGAAATATCATAATATTTTATATGTGCATAAAGAAAATGAAGGCAGTTCATTCAGTGCTATTAAATCCGTGCTATTAAATCCGGAGCGGAATAAACCAGAACCAAATTGATTTCCAAATTGGTTCATTTTTAAGACAGATCCAGTGGACTATAAACCAACGGTTCATTATGATTATGTAAACATAACAGCTTTCTTATTTGAGCAACTTAATGCAAATTAAAAGAAACACATAAAAAAGGGCACAAAATCTACTAATATGATCTAATTTAAATAATTTTCCTTTGTGCATAGATTTCAAAAAAGTAATCCGCCAATCAAGATCTAATTTATTTTTTAGTTCCTTCATGTGTATGATCTGTTGCTAAGAAAAATTGTGAACATTATTTATTCAAAGGGAAATATATGTGCATTATCCGTGTGCTTAAAAAAAGTATATTTTACTGAGCACGGTGCTATATCAACAATTATTTTATAAAAAAATATATATGTGCATTGTCCGTGTGCTGGCATGATTCTTGACGCATGAAAAAAAATGAATCATATACATTTTTTGGTATGATTTTTTAGTTAACAAAAATAAACTTTGTACAAATCGTGCTTGATGAAATTAAAGTAGGTGATTTTTTAACCATCGCTCAAATTTGGTAGCCAAGTCTATAACATATATATATATATATATATATATATATATATATATATATATATATATATATATATAATAACCATCGCTCTTAATAATCAAGGGACAACTAGGAAATAGGAATTGGTTCAGGAGTTGGTAAAAGTCCAGTACTGACAAAAATTTAAAAATGGACTAAGCAAAAAAAAAAAACTGAGTTGCACAAAGTTAAAGAGGTAGACAAAAAAAATGAATTTTTAGATAGACAAAAAGTGTGTGAATTTAGACTTAATTTTCAACACCAGAGACTTATTTTAAATTCAAAAATAGATGACTGCCTACCCGAATCCAAATGTGGCTCAACCTTATTATTACTTTACCAAACAGTAACATCGATGGTAGGCGGCAGTAGTGTATTGATTTTATCCGGGCGGTCCAACCCAACCCGCGCAAACCCGGGACCCGGATCCGGACCGACCCGGATCCGACCAAGAATCCGACCCGAACCGTCCTAGAGTGATGGGTCGGGTCTACAACGGGTCGGATCCGGTTTTCTGGGCGAAACCCGACCCCCCCCCCTCCCGTTTCAACCCGTGACCCCGAACCCGACCCGGACCGGACAAAACCCGATCCAAACCGACCTAACCCGACCCAAAACCCGAATAAACCCCCTTTAACCCGACCAAACCCGCCCAAACCCGCCCAAACCCGCCCAAACCCGACCAAACCCGTCCAAAACCGGGTCAAACCCGGGTCAAACCCGCCCAAACCCGGGTCAAACCCGGCGGGACCCGTCCCGGACCGAGCCAACCCGCCCCCCCACCGAAAATTTTCAAATTTTTTTGATTCTAACGGCAGTTCCCCCCCCCCCCCCCCCCCCCCCCAAAAAACACCCTTAAATATACCCCCATTCTTCATAAATTTTCACATCTCATACTCATTATTCTCAATCCTCAATCTCTCATTCTCTCAATCTCATATTCTCAATTTCTCACACTCTCAATATTTTTATTATTCTCAAATTTTATTTTTATTGTTTAAAAAAAAGAGTTGCAATTTATTTCATTCTACAAATACGCAAAGGAATACGAAAGACGAAAGTAGAGGAATTACGAAGGATTTTTTTCATTCTACAACCCGCAAGATTTTTCCGCGAGATTAAAAGGTTAGATTTTTTTTTAGTAATTGTTAAATAATTAGAATTAGTTTAAATAGGTTAATTTAGTAATTGTTAGGAATTGTTAGATAATTTTTAGTAATTGTTAGTAATGTTTAGAAATTTGTAGTAATTGTGAGTAATTGTTATTTGTTAATAATTGCTAGTATTTTTAAGTAGTTGTTAGTAATTTTTAGTAATTGTTAGATATTGTTAGTAATTTTTAATATTGTTAGTTTTTCTTTGTTAAATTCGGATTTATTTTTAAATTTGTTAGATAAATAAGCTACATTTATTTGTTTGTTCAAATAAATGTTATATTTGTTAGATTTTTGAATATGTTAGATTATTGGATTTTATTTTTGAATATATTAGATTATTGGATATGTTAGATTATTGGATTTGTTAGATTATTATATTTTATTATGAAATTCGGATTTATTTTGAAATATGTTAGATTTTAATTTTTAAAATTCGAATTTATCTTAAATAGGTTAGATTTTTTAGTTATTTCTTATTTTTGAATTTGTTGGATAGTTAGATTTATTTCTAAATATGTTATCTTTATTTTTAATAGGTTACATTTGAATATTTTCAAAGATGTTAGATTTTAGATTTATTTCTAAATATGTTAGATTATTGTATTTAATTTTGAAATATGTTAGATTTTACTTTTTAAAATAAGTTATTTTATTTATAAATAGGTTAGATAAATAGATTTGTTTGATAAATATGTTATATTTTATTTTTTAAATTTTGAATATGTTAGATTATTTTATTTTATTTTGAAATTCGGATTTATTTTGAAATAGGTTAGATTTTATTTTTTAAAATTCGAATTTATCTTAAATAGGTTAGATTTTTTAGTTATTTCTTATTTTTGAATTTGTTGGATAGTTAGATTTATTTCTAAATATGTTATCTTTATTTTTAATAGGTTACATTTGAATATTTTCAAAGATGTTAGATTTTAGATTTATTTCTAAATATGTTAGATTATTGTATTTGTTAGATTATTGTATTTTATTTTGAAATAGGTTAGATAAATAAATATGTTAGATAAATATGTTATCTTTATTTTTTTTAAATTTATAAATTTGAATTAGACATTTTTTTAAATTCGAATTAAACTTATTTTTTAAATTTGAATTAGATTTTATTTTTTAAATTTTAATTAGATTTTATTTTTTAAATTTTAATTAGATTTTATTTTTTAAATTTTAATTAGATTTTATTTTTTAAATTTAAATAATTTATATTTTATTTTGTTAGAGTTATAAGTTGAATTAGACTTTATTTTTAATAGGTTACATTTGAATATTTTCAAAGATGTTAGATTTTAGATTTATTTCTAAATATGTTAGATTATTGTATTTGTTAGATTATTGTATTTTATTTTGAAATAGGTTAGATAAATAAATATGTTAGATAAATATGTTATCTTTATTTTTTTTAAATTTATAAATTTGAATTAGACATTTTTTTTAAATTCGAATTAAACTTATTTTTTAAATTTGAATTAGATTTTATTTTTTAAATTTGAATTAGATTTTATTTTTTAAATTTTATTAGATTTTATTTTTTAAATTTTAATTAGATTTTATTTTTTAAATTTAAATAATTTATATTTTATTTTGTTAGAATTTTAAGTTGAATTTATATTTTATTTTTTTTAAATTTTTTATTTTTTTATTTTTTTATTTTTTGTGAAGTTCGGCCAATTTGAATTTAGATACTTAGAGGCTAAAAGTGTGCTTAAATCCAATCATTTCATCCGGTCCCTAAACCCAATCATGAATGGTGCACTGTTTCACCAAAAGTGTGCTTGCCATATACTAAACCTTACCGTAAAAGATGGTCTTAAGATAGAAGCCGTAAATGACTTGATAATTAAATTCAAGGGAGGTCTTGCCCATATTTATTCAAACCAAGAAAGAAAACAAAATTTCGCAGCGTTGTGCGAAAGAATAGGTTTGGGCAAAATGAGGGTACCTTGGGATATAGACACCCGTTGGAATTCCACCTACAGGATGCTGCACCGATGCATTCCTTACAAGGCGGCTATAGGGGAGATGTTGAGATCGACGAACGAAGGACAAGCTTTGGATCTCACCGACCTCGAATGGCAGCTAATAATAATGCTTGCACAATTCCTTGGAACCTTTTTCACCGCAACCGTGAAATTATCTTGCTCGTACACACCGACGACACATGAGTTGCTGCACCATCTCTACTATATTTCCAAGGTGTACCGTGATATGGAAGATATGGATAATGAGGATTCCCCTCTCCATCCGATCATAGCAGCCATGAAGGTAAAATTTCTTAAATATTGGGAAGAGGTACCCCTCTTGACCGTTCTCGCAAACTGCCTCCATCCGGCATACAAGAAGAAGTTCACGGTAAAAATACTTGTAGCCTACAAGAAAAATCTAAAATTAAATTGGAGGGACGAGGATCCCCGCGTACAAAAGGCATTGGACGACATGTTTGCCATATATTACGAAAGAAGAAATGCCGACCAACCGCCTTCGACCGGTGGCGTGAGGTACGAATATAAATATACATATGTTTTTAATATTTATTATTTATAATATCTACATTATTTGTCCACTAATTTTTTCTATTGTTTTAATAGTCTATCCACACACAGCAGTACTGGATTGTTAGGCGATTTTCAGGATGATGACGACCCGACGGGATCCCAAGGTAACACGAACGAGTTAATGAGCTACTTATTGGGGACCACCGAAAGTGAAGGAGTTGACGTCATGGATTGGTGGAGGAGGAATGCAACTGCCTATCCAACACTGGCGATGATGGCCCGCGACATATTTGCCGTGCCCGTGTCAACCGTCCCTTCTGAATCATGTTTTAGCTCGGCGAACAGGATCCTTACCGATAAACGAAGTAAGCTGGGTGCACATGTTTTCGAGAGACTTGTGTGCTTGAAAGACTGGATTGATGCTGAAAATCGCACGCAACATGCCATGAGATTGGAAGCGTCATCATCCGGTGTCGACACTCAAGAAAGCGGTACCGAGGGACCTGAGCCTAACGAGGATTCGGACGGTGAGCAAGAGAGCGACCTATGGTATATGCACAACAACTACTAGATAGGTAGTGTCGGTATAAAATTCTATCCTCTTTTAATTTTTATTTACATTTTTTTAAATTATAATTTCTAAATATTTCAATTGTTTTATTTTAAAGAATAATTACTAACAAAAAAAAAGTTAGAACTCCGCCTATGTTATTTTACATAGCCGGTCCCAAGCCCGGAATAAAGGAGGAGGGTAACTTTTGTTTTTAAATCTATTGTTTTAAAATAATTCGATTTTAAAGATAAAAAATAATTCGGTTTTAAACTAATTCGGTATATCTCGGTTTTAGAATAATTTGGTTTTAACAAAATTCGGTTTTAACTTAATTTGATTTTGTTAAAAGTTATAACAAAAATATATTGAGTTAAAATAAAATAAAAAGAAAAAAAAATGCAAAAAAAAAAAAAATTCTCTCTGCCGCTGCCCTCTGCCCCTCTCTGCCTCTCTGGAAACAGAAAACAAAAAAAAACAGAAACCGGAAAAAAAAAAAAAAAGGCCAAACCGGACCGGCCCTACCCGGACCGGACCGACCCCTGACCCGACCTAACCCGCCCCGTCCTAACCCGCCGGGTTTAGACCGGGTTAGGTTCGGCCGAGTCAGACCCCAACCCGCCCCCCCCCTACCCGACTCAACCCGTTGACCCGGGCTAACCCGTGCCCGAGTCAACCCGGGGACCGGACGGGTTTGGACCGGACCGACCCGACCCCTTTTCAAACCACTAGGCGGCAGACACAACAAAATTCCTCATTATTGTCTATTGGTTCATCACTATTTCAACTTTCAAGGGCCCATCAAGAATAGTTACTACAGTGTATAGCAAAATTAAACTATAAATAAATTAGGTTGGACAAAATAATACATAAACATGGAAAATTCTTATAGATGATTTAATTCTTCATCAATGATAAAGTTACATCTGATATTTGGGCCCAGTACTGTCTAATTAAAGAGAAAAATATGTACCTATACACTGGTTATTGGGGCGCACATTTGCTTGTTGCCTTGTCCCCTGTGCATTATGTATTTATGTGATTCTTATATAGCATCTTGTGAAAAGCTAAGGAAAATTTTTAATATGTAAAAGAAGAAATGAAGCAAATGTATCATCAAATTGAAACATAGTGTTTCTTGACCCACAATATTTGCGGCCTTCCTTTGGAGGTTTTTTAGTGTAAAGTAAAACCACATAAAATAGTAAATGTTGGGGAGAGAGAAAACCGGGTCGCTTTATACAATGCAATCTATCATAGTAATGAACAATAATTTAACTATCAAGTCAATGATCAATTCAATAATCCTATCTACCATTTCTCTCAATGTAATCAAAATAATGAATATCCTGCGCCATAACCCAGCAATACCATCCATTGTTTCTTTCTCTACAGCCTTTGGGAAATCATACAAGGTTTGGCTGTTTTAATTCTTCTTCGACAATTTTTCAGCTGCATTTCTGATAATGCTGAGAGATTCTACAAAATTATCTAAAAGTTGGTGTGAATCTGAGATGACCGAGTCATCTACTGCCATTACAACCTTCATCGTGTTCATGTAACTTTGGTAATGAATTGTTAGAGCCTGTCAAGAAGTTAAAATTTGATTACTTATCTTATTTGGGTTTCCAGTAACTAACATATGCATCTGTTTGTGTGTAATGTGTGTGTTGTTTGGGGGGGTATTTATAGAGAAAAACTCACGTGCGGGTGGCCATACACACTAGGAGCAATGTAGACTACAGAATGACCATAGAAGCATATCTGCTCAAGCGGCCCCATGAGATTTGAGAAGGACAAGGTCGTGTTCATAAGTACTTTATTTGTCAGTGCACATGCAACCTGTTAAAAAAAATTCAATTTTTTTTGTAACCTTATGACATTTTGCCTTGCAATAAATATTTGTTTCGTAACCTTATGACATTTTGCCTTGCAATAAATATAACAAATAAGTAGGAAGTGGGGTGTGTTGAGTTTTGTAAATAACCTTTTCTTATTATAAAATTTGTTAGTGGCGTAAGCCATCTAACCCTAAAAAAAAAAAAATATAACGAATAAGGATTTGATCCTTATTTTCCTAAAAAATAAGTTCAATCTTTTCCAGAAAGAAACATGAAATAAAAAGTGGTGACTGGTAAGTTGGTAATTCAACCAATGCTTTTATTCCGGTGACAAGCTGCCTGCTCAGGAACTGTAGGTTCATTAACATGGAGAGTTGTACCAGTTGGGTGCCTGAAAACTCTGTAGTTCAGCCTTTTCAGTACCTTTCTCTTATGTTTTAATTTCTTCTCCTATTTGGTGCTTAATTAACCTATATCTAGGAAGCTGCTGTTAGAAATCTGCTATTAGAAACTGCAATTGGCTCATTTACTTTTAACGTTATGCAGTTTCTAATCTTAATGTGACCCGATTAATTAAGTCATAAATAGATCGTTCTATAATTAGAGCATTAGATCTGTGATTAATCTTAAGCGTTGAATTGCTATATGATGGACGTATCAGATTTAGAGTTAAATGTTATATAAAAGGATTGGGTCCTCTCTCTCCCTGAAAAGAGTCGCATTCTTCTCCATCAAGAAACGCATAAAGAAATAGGGTTAGAGAGAGAAACCGAATTCTGAGAAGAAGAGTAACCGTCAGGAGTCAGAAGAAAGAAGATGGCAGCCATTACATCTTCCGCTGTTAATCAAGGTATGTCATCTTAAACAATAGATCATATTAAGTTTTGTTTGTGAAATATTCGGTATTGGTGATCTTTGGGCTATTAATTGAATTGTTCATAATTAATCATGAGATCTCAAAGTAAAGAAAATAATATAACAGCTGCTTCCATTGACTTGTTGGCCCTAAGGTCTCTAGCAACAGAATTTTTAACAAAAACGTATGGCCTGAGAAGTATATGTTTCCATGCTACCTATACCCATGGATGGCAAAATTTAAACCTCAATGGACTCGAGGGAATTTTATGCTCAAGTTGAAACAAAGAGGAAAATAACTTAAGATCCGATCAGCACCAGCCGGTATAGGTTAATACTTAGTACAAGTGGCAAGTGACAACTATGAGCATATTTCAGAAGTAAGATGCAAACCTTAGTGCCAAAGAGCTTCACAATCAGTTTTGCATTGAAATAAGATGCTATAGCTTCGAGTGAGTTTTTCTTCCTTGCAGCAATGGCCGTTCCTTGGCGTACATAATCTAAAGGATCTTCGTGGATTACAATAGGGAACCGAAGCATCATGTATCCTATGCGAATTCCATATTTTGCATCAGTTTTTCCTTCTTCCATCATCTCAGCTAAAACCTGCTTGTTAGGAAAATAATCACAGAACTTATTCTAAATTTCTATTTTGTGACATAATCATAATTGAGAAATTATGAATCACTCCTTGGCAGCTCATTCTCCCTGCGGGGGCAATGTTCTGATTAATCTGTTATTAACAGCTTCTGATTTTGCTCTTTGTTTTTCTCTGCTGATAATTTCAAATTAGTTTCCTCCTCTGAACTATAAGTTTGGTTCAGTGATTCACTTGTTAAGTTTTGACCATTACGAGCTTGTGTAAAAAACTACATTAAGGCTTTAACCAGAACTTTCTAATTATAAAATGAGACTAACATGTATTCCAGGTGTCGGTCGTATGTTCACAAGAAGTGTTGATCTTACACGGGTATTCCTGGGAAACTTATTTTCATCTTTTGTCTCACCTGAAAATTTCAATTTATAGAAAAAAATATTTATTGATTATTCTCTAAGAGAAAATCAGAAATGTGCAGTTCAAGATCATACAGAATTATCAGGTTCTTATAATAAACAATCAAAGTGCCAGATCACCTTTATTGTTATTATTATTATATTTTGGCTTGCTTAGCAATTAGTTGATGCTCAGGCATAAATTTAGCACTCACCAAGTCTCAACCATAGATTGCTAGAGTACCGGCAAAGAAACATCTTTTTATCAGACTTGTCAGTATATGGTTTGGTAGTGTACCAGTCAAGTCCAATATCAACATGTATTGATAGACAAGAAATTAATATTTAATCTAGGTGTGATTACTTACAGTGTTTCCTATAAAGATATCGAGAAAGAGCGGCTGATGTGACCCCAACCAATACATCATTTACAGTCTATGAAACAAATTAGCATTAGTGTGGCAATTTATGTTATCATCTTTCTCTCTAATTAATCCTAAAAAGAAATTGAGAAAAAAGAGGTTTTGTGAGATGGGACGGTAGCACAGTTGGCAAGGAGAAAAAGTCCTAGGACTGTGTTTACCTTAAAGTCGAGAGTTCTAGCCTCGCTCACGACTTAGTAGCTTTTGCGAAGCTTTTCAAAAAAAAAACAGAGAAGAGGTTTTACATGAAAGAAAATCAAAACAATCTCTTTTGAACCTTGAATTGGTAAAAAGAATTCTAAGGGTCATCAATGTTCAACAGTTGATACTAGTTTCCTAAGGGTTACTTGCCATAAAAAGAAAAAAAAAAACAGTTGATACTAGTTACAGTTGTCGTGTTGCTATTAGAAACTGTTATACAAGTAAATGTTTTTTTATCCCTGCTAACAAGTCAATAAATAAGGAATTAAGCTGACTACTGATAAGATATAAATTAAAGCAAGAAGTTCATCTCCCTTCCGAGATGACACAAATGCATGTTGTCATGTTCTCTTGAACATATAACTAACTAAACCTCGGAAGAGTCACAAAATTTCTCGCAGGACGTAACAGAAGTAATGTTTAATAACATTTTTTTACTTTCTAGTATTGCCAGTCATGAAAGATCCCATTAGTTTAAAGGAACAAAGAAAAAGTTAAATGCATTTGCTGCATAAGGACTAATAAATCTATCGATCATATAAGTTTTGATCTCTGAACTTTCCAAAGAGTAACTAGGTCAAATACTCAAATGTATATCATACTTTGTACACTGCAAAATTAGAATGCAATCATAAAAAGATGCAATAAAGTGACACTTACGCAGCCCATGGCATTTTTAACACTCTTGACATCATCGAGCCGTATTGTCTGGTGCACAAACTGTTTCTTGGCACACTCCACCCCTTTGTGTCCTTTCAATGGTGTCTCTGTATCCCTTAAGAACAGAGTGCTAGCCACAAACAATACCATATCGACTAACGTGTGCCAAAATAGCATTACAAAGGAGAAGATCCACAACAGGAAAGCCCAAATCCCCTCCTCCGGCCTTGGCAACGCATAGAGTGGTCCGGCACGGCGTGGTGGCAGCGAAGGAAGCTTGGTTGGGTCATCAGATTGTCTAATGCATGCTAGTAGGAGGGAAATAAGAGACATGCCATCACCAAGCGAGTGGTGACCTCGAAACACTGCGGTCGCTGCGCACTCAGTGGTAGGGATGTTGATGATGTGGAACTCCCAGAGCGGCCGGCTGCGGTCCACAGTTGTCAGAGAAAGAGAGGACACGTAGTCCTCGACTAGCTGGTCGTTGGAGGAAGGAGAGGTTTGGTCCAAGGACAGAGAAGGGATGATGATGTGATCTTTCACGTTTACAGCTTCTACTGGTCTCCATCTAAGCACTTTCTTACTGTCTGATTCGTCAAGCACCTGTAACAGTAAGAGATAATGAGAAAACTCAGAAAAGTATTCACCGTTACTGTCAAATTTTATGGCACAAGTACGAAATTAGTATGTCGTAACTAGTATAATGCAAATTGTCCTATCTATCAATAATACTAAATTATGTCAGTACGTGTAAAATTAGGGTGTTCTTATGGTCATAAATTTTTTTGGTGGAATTAACTTTAAAATCAATTGGAATGACTTCAAATAATGAATTAAAACTGTTGAAATCAATATGCATCAAAAGTGATGCATTTACATATAAAATTTATAAAATATTAAATAATTTAATATAAAGTCACGAGGTAAAAAAAAAGTTTTATATATAAATTTAATTGAAGTCATTTGGGATAAAATTAGGGTAAACCATCTCTCTTGGAGAGGTCCCTCTAATATATTAATGCCCTCTTACAAATAAGTCCTTACAACATTAACTAATTAACTTAATATATAAATAACTCAACACTCCCCCTCAAGATGGGCGATATATATCAATCATCCCCATCTTGTTACAAAAAATATCATACTCTCTAGAACCTGATCCTTTTGTTAAACAATCAGCTAGTTGCTCTTCTGATTTCACATAGCTCAAAGTCAAAACTCCTCTATTCAGTTGCTCCTTGATAAAGAACCGATCAATCTCCACATGCTTGGTTCGATCATGCTGAACTGGATTGTTTGCAATATTAATTGCCGATTTGTTGTCACACCAAAGTTGTAGGGAGTCTCCTCTAAACAAGCGCAGCTCAGATAGCATGTTTCTCACCCACATCAACTCGCACAGACTAACTGCCATAGCCCTGTACTCGGCCTCAGCTGTAGACCTAGCCACCACATCTTGCTTCTTGCTACGCCAAGATACGAGATTGCCTCCAACAAATACACAGTAGCCTGTAGTGGACCTACGATCATCCATACAACCTGCCCAATCAGCATCACAATAGCCTTCAATTCTCAGATGTCCAGATCTCCTGAACCATAACCCCTTTCCTGGGCTTCCTTTGATATACCTGAGAATTCTACGAACTGCCTCCATATGCTGCTCTCTGGGATCATGCATATATCTACTCACCACACTCACTGCATGAGTAATATCAGGTCTCGTATGGCATAGATATATAAGCCGTCCAACTAATCTTTGATATTGCTCTTTACTCACCGGGTCACCACCCTCGGCACACATCTTATGATTCTGCTCGATAGGAGTAGATGCAACTCTGCAACCCAACATCCCTGTCTCTGAGAGAAGATCCAGAGCATACTTCCGCTGAGAAAGCACTATCCCCTTGCGTGACCTTGCAATTTCAATCCCGAGGAAGTACTTCAACTGCCCCAGATCTTTAACTTCAAATTCTTCTCCCAGTTTCTTCTTCAACCGTAGAATTTCCTCAGCATCATCTCCAGTGATTACATTATCATCAACATAGACCGCCAGGATAGTGATACGAGTTTTGGAGTGTCTGTAAAACATAGTATGATCCTCATTGCACTGCTTGTACCCCATACCACAGACTGCCAACCTGAATCTGTCAAACCATGCCCTTGGAGACTGTTTTAACCCATACAAAGACTTCTTCAACTTGCATACCTTCCCAGCTGCTTGAGAAGTAGCAAAGCCTGGTGGAATCTCCATAAACACCTCCTCCTGGAGATCTCCATGCAAAAATGCATTCTTGACATCTAGCTGATGTAGTGGCCAATTGAAGTTGGCAGCACATGACACCAACACCCTAACAGTGCTCATCTTTGCCACTGGAGCAAATGTCTCATCATAGTCGATGCCATATGTTTGGCTATAGCCTTTAGCAACTAATCTGGCCTTATATCTGTCGATCTTACCCTCTGGAGTTTGCTTAACCGTATACACCCACTTACATCCAACAGCACGCTTCCCAGCTGGCAAAGGCACCAGCTCCCATGTGTCATTCTTCTTCAAGGCCTGAAGTTCCTCTTGTATAGCACTCAACCATCTAGGATCTTGCTTAGCTACCTGCCAGTTGTTAGGTACAGGCACTGAATGCAATGATGCAATGAATGACTTATATGCAGGTGGAATGGATGCATATGAAATGTAATTCGCAATGTCAGTCTCCCAACTACCAAACTTAGCTGGAGGTCTTCCAGCATTGACTCTAGAGGTTCTGCGGGGCAAGTCTGTGGTATTAGAAGTATCATGGAAGTAATCATTACCTCTCGACTCAGGTGGAGAAGGTGGAGAAGGCACTGGAGAGGAGGAACTTGGGACATCAACATTTATGGGTACTGACACAGACACAGGAGGCGGTTCATGCTGCTGTCTCTGTCTCCTCGTGTATACTCTCAGCTCCCCCTGACCTTGACTGCCAACTCCCGAGTCACCACCACTACTCAGTGATGCACCATCACTGCTCGGTGACTCAAGAGGACATGGAATCATCCCAACCATAATGCCACTCTCATCCTCATTCTCCCCCTCTCTACAAGTATCAGTAGAGCCATCTCCAAACAAGGAGCTCAACTCCGTCTTTTCGCCATAAAAAGGTTCAAACTCCCGAAAAGTCACATCCATACTGACAAACAACATTCTTTCAGTGGGACACCAACACCTATATCCTTTCTGACTTGATGAGTAGCCAACAAATATACATTTAACTGCTTGCGGATCCAGTTTACTCACCATCAATCTGTGATCTCTCACATAACATGTGCATCCAAACACTCTTGGTGGAACAACAAAGACATTCGAGCCCAAGAGCATTTCACATGGTGTCTTCATCCCCAATACTCTTGATGGCATCCTGTTGATCAAATAAGCTGCTGTCATAACAGCCTCACTCCATAAAAATTTAGGCACATTCATTGTCAACATCAATGAGCGTGTCACTTCCAGTAGATGCCTGTTCTTGCGTTCAGCCACCCCATTCTGAGCAGGAGTGTCTGGACAGGTGGTTTGATGAAGAATTCTCTGACTAGAGATGAAAGCCGCAAACTCCTTGTTGACATACTCAGTCCCATTATCTGTTCGAAGAATCTTCACCTGCACTCCAAACTGGGTCTTTACATAAGCCGAGAAATCTTGAAAACATTTGTAAACCTCAGATTTCTGTTTCATCATGTATATCCAGGTCATACGTGAATAACAATCAATGAAAGTAATAAACCATCTAAAACCACTAATAGAGGTAGTAGGACATGGTCCCCAAACATCAGAATGAACAAGTACAAATGGCTCAAAACTTCTAAGACCAATCATTTTATAAGTAGAACGAGTATGTTTTCCAAGTTCACAAGCATTACAAAATAACTCTTTTTTATCCACTTTCTTCATTATCTCAGGTTCTAACCTATTCAAACTATCAAAAGATAAATGCCCTAATCGGCAATGTTGAAGCATTGCTTCTGCCTCTGGCCCTCCACTAACAGTAGCGGCAATCATTGAAGTCTCCCTGTCCAAATACCAAAGGCCATCACGCCTGATGCTAGTCCCAATCCTCCTCCCAGTTTCCTTCTCCTGGAAGACACACATATCCCGATCAAACAACACAGTGCAATTCAATTGATCAATAAGAGAACTAACAGAGAGTAAGTTGACTGGAAACGAAGGAACATGCAATACAGATGATAAGGTAATAGATGAAGTGCAATGGACTGAGCCAGTACCCCTGATGGGTTGGGATGTCCCATCAGCAGTCTGAACTGTCTCAGGATGCATATGCTTACTCGGATAATATAATGCCAACTCACTAGATGCCCCTGTAACATGCCTAGATGCACCTGAGTCTATGATCCAATCAACATGAGTTTTAGTGGATGCAAGTGCCTGAACCTGTGTACCTTTGTTAGCATGAGCATAACCAACAAAGTTACCAAAGCAGGTAGTGTTATCCAGATCCTGAGTGACTTGCCCCTTGCCCTTAGAACTTTCAGCCTGAAGTTTGAACTGACGTAGTTCCTCCAGCTCTGTTATTTCAGCTCCAGTCATCTCAGCAGCAGTCTGAGACTCCTCTGCCACAGCTAGGTGGGCAACTCCTCGGCTTCCACGTCCCCTGCCTCCTCGACCTGCGCGACCCCCTCTCTGTCCTCTGCCCCCTCGACTACCACCAGTGCTACGGGGTTGAGGGCAATTGTAGCTGAGATGTCCTTTCCTTCCACAATTGTAGCAATCTCTATCATCTCTGCTGTAAGTATCGGGAACCACCAATGCCGAGCGGACAGCAAGTGGGTTCTCGCCTATCATCACTTTCTGTCTTATCTCCTCTTGTTCCATCGATGCAATAGCCTCATCTAATGAGGGGAGAGATGACAGATGACACATTGCTGCTCTCCTCCCCTCAAACTTTGGGTTCAGGCCCTTGAGAAAATGAGCCACACGCCTGCGCTCAAGGTACTGCCTCCCAAGAAGAACATCTTTCGGGTTCTGAAGTGACAGTGGATCATAGTGGTCCAAATCTGCCCATAAGTGACGTAGCTCTGCTGCATACTGGTGAACTGTCTTCTCCCCCTGTGTGGTAGCATCAATCTTCTCCTCCACTTCCATCATCATCATCACACTCCCAACTCCCGAGTACATTCCCTCCAATGTCTTCCACACATCAGTTGCACTTGAGATAGACTCCACCATCCCAGCTATGGTTGGAGACACAGAAGTCAACAACCAAGAAACCACTAGAGAATTAGTGTTACTCCATGTGTTCCACTCAACACTCACCTTATTCTCCGGCTCAGTGCACTCCCCCTTCACATACTTTTCAAGTCCTTTGATCCGAAGGTTCAGCAATGCCCTCCTAGACCAACTCAGATAGTTTTTTGTCCCCTCCAGCTTGATGTCATTAGGCAGCAACTCTATCCTCTGCATTACCTGCACCGACTCCGGTGCGGCCACGACTGTCCGACTAGAATTCTCCTCTAGTTTGGTCTGAAATACCCTGGCTACCCCCTCCAGAATCTCTTTTAGATCTTGACTAGTCACAGGTGTACCCATCTCCACAGTTGACTGCCTTTATATCAAACACAACACAGGAACGAGATCAAACACAACTCAACCACGGGCCGTGCGCCTACACGCGATCACGACTTTCTCCATTTATCTGTATAACCTCATGTTCATGTACATCTAGAAAAATCTAATGTCTTACTTACTTCGCCAGTACACCAACCTCTTTCTTTTCCTTTTTTTTTTTTTTTTTTTTAATATGACAAAAAGTAGAAGCAAACAACAGAAGGAAGAACAAAGAAAAATTCAGAACCGCTGGAGAGAGTTGAGGTCGCCAGTTCTTGATTGGCTAGAGAAATGAGGGAAAGGAGCGATCAGATCAGAGAAGCATGAGTGCTACAGTAGAATCGCTACAGTAGTTTCGCTACTGTAGAATCGCTACAGTAGAATCGCCACTGGAGTCGCCAAGGAGAAATCAGAGTCGCCGCCTAGGGCTCTGATACCATGAAGTCATTTGGGATAAAATTAGGGTAAACCATCTCTCTTGGAGAGGTCCCTCTAATATATTAATGCACTCTTACAAATAAGTCCTTACAACATTAACTAATTAACTTAATATATAAATAACTCAACATTAATGCATTTAATTTTCATTATTTTTTTACCGCTTGACTTTATATTAATTTAATTTATAAATTTATAAATTATGTATGCAAACGCATTACTCGTGAAATAGATCGGTTTTATCCAATATTATCAGAATCGGACCGGATATTGACTCGGTAAAACTTCGGGCCAACAATTCACTGGTCGGACCGATAGGTTAATCGGTTCAACCGCTGATTTTTTTTAAAACATTCATAATTTATGTAGAGTAAACATATCCATTATTTAGGATTTTAGCATAGTCAGGTTTCATAGGGTTAATACGAGTACTGGTATTATGATTTCAGCATGGCCTACGGACCTTTTGAGAAGCAAAAAAATATATAGATTACTCTACTAATGAGTAGCATGTAAAAAGAAAAAGAAAATATAATAAACCACAACAAAATATAAGTTCAATATTATGATATACTCTACAAGTAACCTCACACTTTTAAAGCAGTTTAATATTTCTAATGGCTAAGAAAATAAACCAACAACAAAATTAAAATACTAAAAGCTACAATTCTAAGACCAAGTAAAATGCCACTCACTAATTGTTTAAAAGATTACAAAACTAATCTCTCTATGTTATCAGTTATTAGCAACCGCACAGGTGGCACTGCTCTCATCTAAAATTCTATTTTGATTTGGACATTTCATCAAACACTTTAAAGGCTGCATCAATGTAATAAAATTAATTCAAAAATTCAAACATTTCACGTATTTTACAAATTTGAATTTAGTGATTAAATAAACTTACAGTACTTGATGTTGGCAACTTTTTTTGTGATTTTGTTTCAAGAGCTAATCCTTAAGAATGATAGTGCGCACATTGAAATATCAAGAATGTTGAAGGACGCAACCATATTGAGAATTGAGAGGTTGTAGGAGGAAAAAGATCTAAATTCTCAGTGCTTTCCATCTTAGCGATTTGAGAAAAAGGCAAGAAATCAGTTTGGAACTGGGATTTTACATCGGTCTAGTTTGACGGTTTTATAAAAACCTAGCCGATTAAATCGGTTTTTACCGATTCAACTAGGGGTGTCAATGATACCTTTTTAGCCGTTTACCCGACCCGTATAGTATTCGATAAGCCGGGTATGGGTAAGATTTTTTTTCATTAGCTTATTGGGTATGGGTATGGATAAGAATTTTTTTTAGTTAACCAAATGGGTAAGGGTATGGGTAATGACTATTTCGTACCCGTTACCCTATAGGGTAATTATAAAATCTTAATATATATTCAATTCAATTTCCAACCCACCTAAATATGTATTCGTGTTTTTAAATTTCTTCCTTTATAAAAAACAATTTAGTTGAAATTGATTGCACATTCATTTTTATTTTTTATTATAAATATAATTACATATGTGTGAAATGAATGAGTTTTTTATATTTAATTTGTAAAATATAATAAAACTAATTATTATATTAGTAATATCCGTTATTCATCCACTACTATTTCGTTACCCGATAATATTAACGGGTAAGGGTAGGGTAGGGTAAGGTCAATTTTTAATGGGTATGGGTAGGATATGGGTAAAGTCAATTTTAATGGGTATGGGTATGAAAATGTCTCCACCCGACCCGTACCGTACCCATTGACACCCCTAGATTCAACTGCTTAAGTTGTATTACTTTTCAAAACTATATATTCCCTGCAAAAAGCAGCTATCATCAGTAGCCGTTTATATCGCTATCAAAAAGAATTTGTCAGTATCTTATATCGCCGTAAATTGGATAAGTAGTTAGATTAGAAAAGGGGTGACGGCCGTGACGCTATACTCAGGGCACAAATCACAATTTTGAGTGCACAGACAAATCTTTTTATTTTATACCGAATTTGCCCTTCATTTAAAATTTTCATTTAAACAAGACAATACACCTTTTCAAGAAGGTATTTAATACAAAACTAGTTTGTGTATCTTTATAGTAAGTAGTATCAAATAAAGTAATTTTCCATCGCTCTTCACATTTTAGCATTTGGTAAGATTAGTTTTTTTTGTGAAATTTTCAAACTTAATTTTATTATTAGAATGATTATCTTCGTTCAAAATATGTAGTATGGTATTGCAAAAAAATAATATTTTGGAAATAAAATTGAGTGATCACTACTAGAATTTTGGTTTCTTACATGGATAATTTTTCGGTTGTTGCATGGGCTTACTCATGCAACAAACCCGAAAAAGGCTTGTTGCATGGGTTATCCATGTAACAACTACCCATGGTACAAGCCTCGATGCAAATACTCAATTTCAGACTTGTTGCATGGGCTATCCATGCAATAACTTTTCTAAATCTTATTGCATGGGCTTTCTCATGTAACAAGTACCCATGCAACAAGTCTGAGAATTGGCGCCTGCAGGAAGTATTTGCAAGGATATAGAGCGTGGGCCCCATCTGAGTATTTGCAAGGACGAAGAGTGTGGGCCCCACCCTAGTATTTGCAAGGATAGACAACTGAGTATTTGCAAGTATAAAGAACGTAGGTCCCACACGAGTTATTGCAAGGCAAGTGAAGGGAGTAATTGCATGGATAGAGAAGGTGGGGCCCCCTGTTTATTTGCATGGGTAATGAAGGTGGGCCCCACCAGGTTATTTCCATGGTTAATGCTGGTGGGCCCTACCAGATTATTTGCAAGGATATCATTTGGACCTATTGCATGCATTGTATTACCCCATATTTGTAATGATATTCCGATGGAAATAATTGACGTTCCAGTAATATATTATCGTGCCGAATTTCTATAATCCTCCTGGTACCAATTTGGTACCAACCCAGTGGCAAGCAAGAAATCTATTTCATTTCCCATTGAAACATAATAAGAAATTATTTTATTTTATCAAGTTGTCACAAAAAATGTTAGACTCCAAACTTCACTAATTTATTTTATCAAGTTTTTTATTTTTAAATTTCACAAGAAATTATCTCTTTTGTGTTTGCCTATTGATTTCAATAGCATTTTTACTGCTATTTTTTTCTCATTCTTTTGGTTAAATTTAAAGGGCTTTGTAATCAAAACATTTGTTGATTTATCATCTCATACGAGTTTTATCAATTCAAATTATTTTTAACTGTCTCAATATATTTTTTATACTCCATCGTAAGATGAATTTTAATGAGCCAATCATTTCTCGTGAAATTTAAAAATAAAAAACTTGATAAATTAGTGAAGTCTGGAGCCTAACATTTTTTGTGACAACTTGTTTAATCACCCAATTTCATTTCAAATATTTCATTTTTTACAATACCATACTACATATTTTGAACGCAATAATCATTCTAGAAATTAAGTTTGAAAATTTCACAAAAAAAAAAACTAATCTCATTACCAAATGCTAAAATGTTAAGAGCGATAGAAAATTAAATGACTTATAGTACTTACCATAAAGATACACGAATTAGCTGTGTATTAAATACTTTCTTTAAAAGATGTATTGTCTTGTTTAGATGGAAATTTTAAATAAAGGATAAATTCGGTATAAATTAAAAAAATTGTCAGTGCAGTCAGAATTGTAATTTTTGCCCTGAGTATAGCGTCACCCTTAGAAAAGTGCAACATGAAACTGCACGGAATTGGCTGTGAAATGAAACGGCGAAAAAGACTCCTGCAGTAATATCACTGGAGGAAAACAGAGAAATCAGCAATTGCGGATCGTGGAGGTGACGAAAATTAGGAATATAATAGTTGACAAATTTGGTTGCACCGAGGTTCGCGCATCGAATGATTCAAATCACAAGTATTTTAAAATAGGGATAATTTCATATATACTACTCAAAAACTGTGAAATTACGCATTTACCATCTGAATTTCTATAATTACGTATTTACCATCTAAAAATCTAATAACTCACATATTTATCCAATTAATCAAAACCTGAGATTAATTAGAGGTTAATTAAATTTAATATTATAAAGAATATAATTAATAATTTGGATTAGTTCCTTCTCCTTCTGCGCACATAATCCCTTCCTCTTTCTTCGTTTCTACGCTAATATATATTGAGAAAATATATCTGAATTTAAATTTAAATAGCACAAATCTAGTTCAAATAGCACAAATCTATAATATTAAATTTAAATTTAAATTGTACTTTTTAAGATTACAAAAATAAAATTTTGTCCAGTGATCTTTCTTCTTTTAACTAAAAATTGGAATATGCTTTGTCAAATAAAGTAACAGAGGGATTTAAAATGGAAATGCAAGGAATATTGGAATATCAAATGAAGCTATTATGCACATTTTAGATGCTACAACATACGCCTACGGGATTGTCATAAAAATAAAAATAAAAAGATGCTATCAAGTATCAACACGATTAAAGCCTAAAATATCTGAACGATGACCAGTTGAAAGTTCGTGGACGCTGCCAACGTGGAACCAGTATCAGTGATGGAAATTAAATCTTCTAATTTATCCCTACTCCCTATTTTTAACTAAATAGATTATATTAAATTCTCTTTGAAATAAATAGTCTACTCAAAATGCATAGAACCCGCTCCTACTTGGTCAATTGAAGCCAAAAGTTAGGATCACAACTAGTCATTTGCTAACGGGTACCTCGGGCCGGGCAGGGCAGTACCCGTCCTGGGCAGCGGGCAGGACGGGTACGGGTACAACGGGTAGGCGGGTACAACGGGCACGGGTAGGCGGGTTCTTTTTTTGAAAAACTCCGCCCTGCCCGTCTCAAATCTGTGCCCGTTGCGGGTAGACGGGTACAACGGGTACGGGTACAGCGGGCACGGGCAGGACGGGCACGGGTAGACTTTTTTTTTTGTTGTTTTCTTTTTTGTGTTCTGATTTGTTTTCTTATTTTTTGTACCGTGTCGTACGAATATTATTACGTGTCGTACGAAATATTATTTCTTTACACGAGTAATTTTATTTTATTTTCAAACTCTCATTCTAATTATATAGTTTCATAATTTATTTATATCTCGAAATTTGTAGTTTACATTTTAAATTGATAATATATTTTGTAAACGTTCAATTTAAATTGATAATATAAATCTAAATTAAATAAAAATTCAAATCTAAATTTAGATGCAAATTAAATTAAATCTAAATTGAATATAAATGTAAATCTAAATTAAAATTAAAATTGAATCCAAATCTAATTTAAATCTAAATTAAATTAAATAAAAGGAAAAAAAAATACCAAGGCATTTCAGTTCAGCCCTCTGGATTCTGCATTTCTGCCGAACTAAAAAAATAAAAAATAAAATAAGCCTCTGCCGAATTTCAAAAGAAAAAAAAAACAAATCTAAATCTAAATTCAAATATAAATTAAATCTAAATCTAAATTAAATCTAAATTAAATCTAAATTCAAAAATAAAAGTTACCCTCCTCCTTTATTCCGGGCTTGGGACCGGCTATGTAAAATAACATAGGCGGAGTTCTAACTTTTTTTTTGTTAGTAATTCTTCTTTAAAATGAATAATTTAAGAACTAATTGAAACGTTTAGAAATTAAAAGAGGTTAGAAATGTATACCGACACTACTTATCTAGTAGTTTGGATTCATATACCATTGTTCGCTCTCTTCCGCACCGTCTGAATCCGAATTAGTCGCGGGCCGCGTATCGGTACCGCTTTCTTCAGTGTCGACTCCGGATGATGATTCTTGATGATCTCGATGTTGGTTGCGCTCATCAACATCAATCCAATCTTTCAAGCACACAAGTCTCTCAAAAACATGTGCACCCAACTTACTGCGTTTGTCGGAGAGGATCCTGTTCGCCGAACTAAAACAACTTTCGGAAGGGACGGTTAACACGGGTACGGCAAATACGTCGCGGGCCATCATCGCCAGTGTTGGATAGTTTCTTTGATTCCTCTTCCACCACGTCATGATGTCAAGTCCATCTTCTTTTTCGTTTACTCCCGCAAAATAGCTCAGTAACTCATTTGTGGATGTGTGCGGTTGGATCTCCGATTGGAAATCTGCTAACAATCCACCGCTGCTAGTGCTCCTCGAAGTGGAACTATTAAAAAATTAAAAAAATTAGTAGACAAATAGTGTAGATATTATAAATAATAAAGATTAAAATAATGTAGATATTTAAATTGTTACCTAGGACCGGCACGGGACGAAGACGGGTTTTGGTTGTCACCCATTCTTGAGTGGTATATGTTAAACATCTCATCGAACTTCGAAGTCACGAATGCCTCCACCCCGGTGTTGTCTAAATGTAGATTCTCTTTGTACGCTGCAACTATTTTGACCGTGTAAAACTTCTTGTATGCCGGGTTGAGGCAGCTTGCGATAATGGCCAGGAGGGGTACATCGTCCCAATATTTTAGAAATTTTTCTTTCATGGCATTTACGATCGGTGTGAGAGTGGGGTACTTGCTTTCAGCTTGTTCCAATTCACGGTACACCTTGGAGATGCTATAGAGATGTCTGATCAACTCAAATGCCGTCGGTGAGTACGAGCAAGATAATTGGACGGTTGCATTTAAAAAGGTTCCTAAGAAATTACTCAGGTTTTGTAGTTGGTCCCATTCGTCGGGGCTGGGCTCCAATGCCATTCCCTCGGGGGTGGAGCCTCTCAAAAACTCTCCTATGACGGCTTTGTAAGGAAGGCATCGGTTCAGAAACCTATAGGTAGAGTTCCAACGGGTATCTATATCCCAAGGAACTTTCAACTTGCTCAAGCCATAGTTGACGCACATCAAACCAAACCGTTGTTTTCTTTCTTGGTTTGAAACAATATGGGATAGACAATCCTTTAATTTATTGATCAAATCTCTTGCGGCTTCTGTTTTAAGGCCCGCCTTAACGACGAGGTTAAGTATGTGGCAAGCACACTTTTGGTGAAACATTGCATCATTCATAATCGGATTTAGTGACCGTTTAAAAATCTCAATGGAAGCTACATTGTTACTGGCATTATCGAATGAAATAGAAAAAATCTTGTTATCCCTATCTCTCTTAATGTTATACTCTTCTAACACCTCAATAATGGATTTGAAAATTACATGTGCTGAGTGCGGGAAATCTAACACACGAAAACTTAATATCCTTTTTTGTAATACCCACTGATCATCGATCCAATGGCCGGTAACACACGAGTACCCAAGGCCATGTTTACCGGCAGTCCATATATCGGAGGTAATTGAGACCTTATTTTGTTGGTATGCAAATATAGCTCGGAGCTCATCTTTTATTTTGGTAAACTGGTTTTTAATTTCACCAACCATCTTTCTATGATGGATCCTCTTGTACATTGGTTGAGCACACCCCCGAATGACTAACCGGGCAAAACTCATACAACCACCCATGCTTATTGGTTGTTCTTTTTGGGTAATGGACCGGGCCAATTCACTAAGCATTTTTGATTCATCGTATTTTGGGTTGGTTCTAGTACCATCCGCGTTCATAAGGGTTTGGATTTGTCTCGGTCCAACATTTTCACATATAACCTCACCCTTCCTTTGGTGCATTTCGACATGTCTTTTAAAGCTGGTCATACCACTACTTTGTTTATACACAAAAAACGGTTTCTTGCAATTTTGTACCTTACATTCGAGGGTGGTCATGTTGTCGTTCTCATCTGTGGAAATCTTGTACCATTTGGCCCACGGCTGATTGTATTCAGGAACTCTTCTAGTCTTCTTTACCACCGGCTGTTCGGAGGGGACACTTGTCGGAGGAATGATTGGTTCTTCTTCAATTGCAGTGACACTTCTCGACGGAGTACCTTCCATAGGGAGGGTGACTTGACTCGATGATACGGAAGAAGTGCCTCCATATGCATATGGTGGTGTCGATTGATGTGTTGCTTGTGGAATATACATGTTTGGATCGTTTGAAGTATAATACGACCCATACATTTGGGAGGGTTGTTGATAATTTAAATCTAGCATTTGATCCCTTCTTTGATAATTAGGTGGATAATTTTGTGGATAATTTTGTGGATAATTTTGGGGATAATTTTGTAGATTATTAGGTGGTGGCAAAGCCGGGCCAAAAATTTCTTGTGAAAATCTCGCTCCAAAATCCATATTCTCTTCGTCAACAGGAGATGTCATCTTTTAAACCTATTAAAAAAATAAATGTAAATTACTTCACATATTCAAAATATAAATCTAAATCTAAATTAAATTAAATCTAAATTGAATATAAATGTAAATGTAAATCTAAATTAAATCTAAATTGAACCAAATCTAACATAAATCTAAATTAAATTAAAGAAAAGAAAAAGAAAAAAAAAACAAGCCTCTGCTGCCCTGATGCCCTATGCCGAATTAAAAAAAAAAAATCTAAAATATGCCTCTGCCGACCCAAACCAAATTTTTTTTGGTGAAAATTGGTCCTCTTCCCTCTGCCCTCTGTCTTTGTGACAGAGGGATCCGAACCAAAAATATATATATATATATATATATATATATATGCCTCAGCCTAATTTCAAAAGAAAAAAAACAATATAAAAAAATAAATCTAAATTCAAATTTCTAAGTCTACTTCATAATAATCCAATTCAAATTTTAAAATTCTAAGTCTAATTCAAAATAAATACAATTTGTTCTAACTTATTCAAAATATAAATCTAAATTTAAATTAAATTAAATCTAAATTGAATATAAATGTAAATCTAAATTAAAAAAATAACTCTAAGTCTAATTCATAATAATCTAAATCAAATTTTAAAATTCTAAGTGTAATTCAAAATAAATACAACTTGTTCAAAATCTATTAGAAACCTATTTAAAATTCAAAACCGAAAATATTTAAAAACCTATTAAATCTAAATTAAACCTAAATCTAAATTAAAGTAAATAAAAAAAAAACTGAGGCAGCAAGCCTTTGTCTCTGTGACAGAGGGATCCGAAAAAAAAAAATTATGCCTCAGCCGAATTTCAAAAGACAAAAAACAATATAAAAAAATAAATCTAATTTGAACAAAAAATATATAACTCTAATTCAAATTTAATTTATTCAAAAAAATAACTCTAACAAATTTAACTTATTCAAAAATCTATTTTAAAAAAATAAATACAATTTGTTCTAACTTATTTTAAAAAATATAAATCTAACATATTCAAAAATCTAACATATTTATAGATTCAAAATATATAAATCTAACATATTAAAATCTAACTTATTTATCTAACATATTTAAAAATTAATCCGAAATTAAAAAATAAAATCTAACCTATATTAAAATAAATCTAACATATTCAAATGATCAAATAACATATTCAAAATTTAAAAAATAAAATATAACATATTAAAAAAAAATCCAACATATTATAGATCCAACATATTTATAAATCCAACATATTAAAAAATAACCTATTTGAAAAATCTAACATACTAAAAAAATCCAACATATTTATAGATAAACCTAAACATATTTCAAAAATTAATCTAACCTATTAAAAAATAAAGCTAACATATTTTAAAATAAATCTAACCTATTCTAAAAATAAATAGAACTTATTTAAATCTAACTTACTTACAAATAAAATCTCACATATTTCAAAACTAAATCTCACATATTTTAAAAATAAATCTAACCAATTTTACAATAAATCTAACCAATTTTAAAATAAATTACCTATTCAAAAACCATTTTTAAAACAAATATAACTAATTTTAAAATGAATATAACCGATTTAGCAAAAATAAAACCTATTTAAAATAAAATTTAACTTACTTAAAAATAAAAACCGAATTAAAAATTAAATCTAACCTATTTAAGCTATTTTGAAAATAAATCTAAGCTATTTATAAATAAATCTAACCTATTTCAAGAATAAATCTAACCTATTCAAAAGTAAATCTAATATATTTTGAAATAAATCAAACCAATTCTACTAACAATAAATCTAACATATTTAAGCTACTTTAAAAATTAGTCTAACCTATTTATAATAAAACTAACAATAAATCTAACATATTTAAGCTACTTTAAAAATTAATCTAACCTATTTATAATAAAACTAACAAAAAATCTAACATGTTTAAGCTATTTAAAAATTAATCTAACCTATTTATCATAAAATTAACAATAAATCTAACTTATTTAATCTATTCAAAAAAATTAATCTAACCTTTGCGAGATGAAAACTTGCGCCTTTGCGGGATGAAATAATCTGGCTCAACCGTATCTCGCGCCTTTGCGGAATAAAATAAATTTCCAACTATATTTTTTTTTCTAATAATTAAATTAATTTCGGAAAAATAAAAAAAAATGATAGAGAGTATGAGTGAGAGAGAGACAGAGAGTATCTGCTGGAGAAAATTAGAAATTTAGTGAGTGAGGGAGAGTGAGAAATTTAGTGAGTGAGGGAGAGTGGGTTTGGGGGTTAATTTATGGGGAAATTCGGAACTGTGGGGGCCTGGGTGTGAAATTCGGTCAAAATTCGGAACTGTGGGGGCACTGTGGGGCAGTGTACCAACGGCAACGGGTCACAGAAGCTGATGCTTCAAGAATTCACATCCTCCTCGGTACCGTAATAGGGAATCTTTTACAATTATTGGATCTAGACCGTTATTTTTAACTTGGAACGAATCTCAAAGCCCTCCTGCGTTAGGCCGAATCTCAAAGCGGCTGAGAGTTAATCCCAAACCGTAAAGTGAAGGGAATCTTTTACAGTAATGGAGAGGATACTTGTTCATGGTTGAATCGTAAAGTGAAGGGAATCTTTTACATTAATCCGAATACAGTAAACGGTACGTTAATGCAGAGGATTCGGACTCTAGTAGTCTAGTGGTGTGACGGCAGTGGGGCCGTGGGGGCCTGGCGCGGATCCATATCCTCGACGGTACCGTAAAAGATTCCCTTTTACAAT